>CM040243.1:7960215-8215408 GCA_022545495.1 Chrysanthemum lavandulifolium
AAAACGAACGAAAACGTAAAAAATGAGATGAAAACATAAAAAACGGACGAAAATGTAAGAAACAGATTAAAAGGGATAAAAATGATAAAATTGATAAAACGTAAAAAAAGACGGATAAAAACGTATAAAGACGAATATGTTCGAAAAAAGGGGCTAAAAGAAAAATATTTGGGTATTATTTCACCATTGGACGCGTAGTTCAGTGGTTGGGTCGTTCTGTTTTGACCTTGCTAATCCCCGCTATTCCCCCTTTTTAATTTGTTTAACGAAGACTAACATTGTCAATATTTTCTATCTTGTTAGAAGATAACGGAGATAATTTGCATCGTTAGTCTTTATTTTAATTGAGGAATGTATTTAGGTTAATTTTTATTAACGAAGGGATGTGTGTGTTAAAACTTTTAAGAAAGTGATGTATATTGGGAAACGGGATAAACACATGGATGTTTTTTATTTTCAGAGTTTACTCAACTTTGTATTATGATCATCTCAATAAATACATTTACGGACAAATTTATTTTGTTCCTACAATGATTCCATATACTAGTGTACCAAGTTCCACCAGGACAGAAGTATTTTGTCCCTTTTCTGGTTAATCTTTTCATTTTACAACAACAAGGTGGTGTTTGTTTTAGCTTTTATATGAGGATTATTTGACAGGGCGGAGAATACCACTCTAGGGATTATTAGCTTATATAGCAAAAATAAGCTCGTTGAAATTTTTGGATAAGCTTCTAAGCTTAGGCTTTTGAGCTTATTTAAGAGAGGTTTGATAAGCCCTCTTTTTGTTACTTATGGGCTGATATAACTTTATAAACTTATTTTTCCATCTTTTCATCGTAATCCGATCCAAACACTTGCGTAGTGTTTGGTATATCGTAATCAAAGCCGTAATGAAAAAGATTATTACAATGTACTCCGTAATAAATAAATGTTTTTTGTTTACATTTATAGAATGTAATAATTCATTACAAGTAATGACCCATTACACCAAAATCATTCCTTAGGGGTCTCCTACTTTTTTTTTCATTACATCTTGTAATGGAATCAAAATTACATAAAAATACATCATTAATTAATCATATTAAATAAAGTTTCTATTATTAATGGTATTCTAGTCTTTTTGTTATCAATTACATTACGTCTTATCATACAAACCAAACACGATTAATAGTTACAAATTCTCATTGTAAAATCGCCCAGCGGCCGATTAATCTCTCATAATCACGATCGCCAAGAACGCCTGATTTATCATAATTGGCCTATTTAATCGGTTTGGTCAAAGATCGCTTAAAAATCGGTCAACAAACCGATTAATCGGACAAAATTGAACAAAATCGATCTAATCGGACAAAATCGCTTAAAAAATCGGTCAACAAAATCGCTTAAAAATCAGACAAACCGCTTAAAAATCGGTCAACAAATCGATTAATCGAACAAAATCAGTCAAAACTCGCTTAAAATGGTCAACAAACCGAGTAATATCTATGACATGTTTATATTTGAACACTAAATATTTGAACTTTGATTCACTATCTTATCTTATACATATAATATAATACAATATGTAAAATTACAATTTTATGCATAAAAATTCTAATCAGTTAATCCCAATTAACTGATTAATCACAAGCCTACCCGATCACTCACTAAGCTGCCAATGCGATTTTTACAACCTGGCATAATAAATCATTACATTACACTCTTCATTCCATTACATCGTTTATTCCATTCAGTTGAGATTTCATTCCGTCCTACCAAACAAACTCTTAGCTTATGAGCTTATTCATTAGAGCCATAAGTCACATATTGACCCTTATTTACAGTGTACTAAAACAAACAATCACTAAAGAAGCTACAAGCCACCCAACAAAAGTACTAAAACATAAACCATACTCTTAAGAACTGATTCCATTACATTAATCAAAATAATACAATGCTTACAAATGGCAAAGCACAAATACTCCATGAAGAAATTGATCAAAAAGTTTTCTCCAATCAAGTTGCAATGACATTTGCTACAGTCTTTATACGATAAATTGGCTACATAAATCTTGCATGTATTGAAGTCGGCTCAAATCCATCAAACACTGAATTGACTGTTATACCGTATGTCAAAGTCAATGATTAGCATTAGCCGATGAATAGAAACAGGTGTTGCTAATGAATAGGATTGTACTTCGATACTCTCTTGGGAGGCAGCTTTCGAAGAATGTAGAGGACAAGAGCCGATGGCAAGATCTCCACTAGCTGTTCATCACCCAAAAAGGTAGTCAGAAAGGGCACAAGAAATGAAGAAATAATGTCGGTGAACAATGAAACCCAGAAACCGTTAGGATGGAAATGAGGACACTAAAACAATGGTTTGAAAATTAGAGTGGTTTAATTCTGGATTTTGACAGCGCGAAACCATCACTTACCATGCCAACGACAAAATAATATGTTTATTACTTCGTACTCTAAAGTTATGTCATGTTTAAACTTTAAAAATAGAAAAATCCATATTGTAGAAACCGAAAAAAGAAAAATCCAAACTCATACCATGTAGAAAATCAAGTTTAGAACCGGATGGTCAAGTACGTCCAATGAGGCTTGTGAGTCAAAGGCAGATAGAACATCCTGCAATTGACAAAAGCAAATTTAAATACCAAAAACCTATAATATATCACATTGTCTTCTACTTGATAGTTAATAATTTAGCCTTCTCTTTGAGATTTTCTTATCAAACAATACTTGAATTTAATCACAAAAAAATCTAGAAAAATGGAAGACAGTCTTTTCTTAAATTCCACCTTTGGGCTTCAGAGATTTGACTAACATGCAAACACTTGTGCCTCAAATGAAAGAGTTTGGTTTCATGAGATAACTAAGATAAGGGAGTATATATTTTACCATATGAAGCTATATTATGGTTAAACAAGAAGGCTGAATCTTACCACAAAGCATCTCACAAGAAAACAGGTAAAGCATATTGCCGTCACAGATCCAACCTGCAACAATTATCACAAGTTAGATCAAGCGTCATCTCTATGTAAGTACATGGAAGAAGGCAAACTTTTCATTAAATATTTTATAAGGGTGTTTGGATGTACGTCATCAAGGTGATTATCGTGATATGGATAGTTAGAGACTAAATAATTTAGTTGAGTAAAGTTTTGGAAGTTAGATTCTTTACATATATGTCCGTAATCAGTTTTCTTCCGACTATTTTGACCCTAATAATCAAAATTATAAACAGTTTTTGCTAAACACGGTATGATTATTAGTTTAAATGCACATCAAAATGTCTATTATTTGGACTATAGGTAACTAGAAACCAGAATAAATATCGGTTACCCAAACACTCAAAACTATTATTGCAAAACGCAAATCCAAACATTCCTTTAGACCTTGAAAGCCAATACTCCTTATCTAATAACCCCATAAAATAGATAAAAAGAACACACATGAGCTGATTAATTCTAAAAAGTCATCATTACATCCACAAACGTTAGAAATGTGTTGTATACAATTCAAAGTCGATATTCTAAACTATCCACACATTTAAAAAGGATGGGCTTACAAGTTGCAACAAAGTGCATTGACAGGACCTGTTTTATTTAGCATTCTCGAATAATTAAATGGTAGAAATAAACACCAACCTCGTAGAGTTTCTTTTGTCTCCCTTTCGATTCAATAGGAAATTGTCGCAGCATGACATATAACCTATAAGCATTCAACATAACATGTTACAAAATGTCAAAGAAGAAACTGCAAAATTTCGAATTTCACCAAAAAATACTGTAATATAATAATAGCATAAAGTAGTGAATATGTTACCTTCCTCCATAAAGCAAGAAACCTATTGCTGCGATAAGCGATACAACTGCAGGGTAAACCAAAAATAAGTTATTTCATAAAAAGATAATAAGAGGTTAAGTTCAATCTTTTTTCATGGCATGGAGGGAGCACTTGTTCAACGAAATAGCCTTTTTGTTAACTTTTTATTTTAAAATTTGGCGAAAAATCGGAAAAAGAAAAGAAGAAATGGTTCATCTTCGTCAACTTAAACTCGAATCTTGGTTAAAGACAGATGGAGTTCTAGGCCTAACCTGCAACAAATATCTTTCCGAGCAATTGCACCGTGCTGTTGTCGTCGAACCAGAGGTATAACCAAAGACAACCCTGATACAAACAACGTGTGTCAAACACTTACACAAAAATACAAATGCAAGCATATAATATAAGTAGCTTACTTGTATGAAATAAACCCCTGCATTAACTGACACATAGACAATCCTTAGTTTATCCGTTGGTAAACTTCTAGCCTGCTCATCATATACAAGAAACAATAAGAACCAAAGACGGATCATCAGAGACAAAACAATTAGATAAATTTAGTTATAGTTTACTTGCCTGATGATAAATCTCCGCCCAGAATAGGACAAGAAGAGTATATGTCGAGAAAAATAGTAGACCAGGAGCTTCCAATAGCATCCATACGCAAACCTGATAACCAAATTTGTGTAACCAGGTTTCGCCATCACATTAAACCTAAGGTCCTCAATATAATCAAGAATTTCCAAAATATTCTATAAATTGCCGTATGAAATGGCTTACTTACCTTGGGATGCAAACTGAACACTTGTAAGTGAAACCCAAAGACAACGGCACGGACTGCAAAAAGCCAAGCAATATATAACTGTCAATACTAAGCTTATAAGAAATAAGCAAGGTTCAACAAATGATTGATATCCTACCTCCGTTTACAATGAAATTCATGAGATGGAAAACCTTTTGTATTGTCCAACCATACTCTGGCACTCTTATCTCAATCCTAATCAACTGAATCTGCAATTATACAAATCCATATACAGACTTAAATAGGTTCATACTCTCATATAGGAAAACTATGTATCTCTAGGATTGATGACGAACAAATACAATATCTCACAGATTTTAATCAGGCAAGCACAAAACGGTTGTGGCATGAAAATTGATATTTGGAAAACGAAACTGGGGTCATTGAGCACAACCTGTTACTGATTAAGCCAGATGTAACTTTTTATAACAAAACCAAAGTTCCCTGAGATTAGCCTGAATATTTTTTGGGGGATTAGCTTATTTCAGTTTGAAAACAGAATAAGCCCAAAAATGAAGCTAATCCAAACACCACCATAATCCACTACTATGCAAATAATTAGGCTTATAACGTGTTTACCAGTTTCCCACACGGGTATTTAGTCAACTATCTAAAGTTCCCAAATTTTAACTAGGCAAGCACAAAAGTATTGGTGGCATGAAAATCGATAATTGGAAATGAAATTGAGGCTCATTGAGCACAACCGTCTACTAATTAAGCCAGATGTAACTTTAAAGTAATAAAACCGAATTTCCCTATACTTTACCTAAAAACTACTATAGGAAGCTTATTTAGAGTGCCTATTGGCTTATTACAGTTTCAAAACACAATACGCCTAAAAATAAAGCTTATTTGAGGACTTATCAGCTTATTTACGCCGAAACATTTTTTGGGTCATCTTAAAACAGTTTAAGCTCATCCAAATAAGCTAATCTAAACACCCCTCATAATCCACTACTATGCAAACAAATAGGGCTTTTAACTCAACCAATTTCCTCATGGGCTAAAGTCAACTATCTAAAGCTCCCACATTTCAGCTAAACCTAACCAAAAAACTTAAAATTTCCATATAAAGACTCAAACACAAGCTTCATTTCACATAATATCAACACACCCACAAACCAAAAACTTAAAAAACTCACAAGTATGTGTTTTTAGTGAGTGTTTAGGTGTAAACAAGGTGACTTACAAGAGCAATGAGTGAAACAAGTGCATAAGAAACACAAAGAGTGAAAAAGATTCCATCTTGCCACTTTCTTGATTCATTAATCACTTCCCACCAATCTCCTGAAGACCATAGATCAAAAGCCATCATCATCATCTTCTTCATTGATCAAGAAGATGATTATTTAATCAGAGACCCTTTTAATTGTTTTAGACAACAAGCAAATCTTTATTGTAATTTGAAGCTAAAAATTTGTACTTTTTTTTTTTTTTTACTTTCTTGTTGATGAGATGGATAAAGAGAGATAGATAGTTGGAGGGTTGTAGAGTTGTGTTTTTGTTTTGTTTCTTTGTTGCATGTGGGGCCCACACATTCATTGGTGTTCTCACAGAGATGTCCTTTTTTTTTACTATTATTATTTTTTATTTTTTGATAATACTGTAATGAAATGGAAAAGTGTAGAAAGTAAAATTAAAGATGAAAAGTTGATTTTTAGTGGAAGGTTGTAGAATTAAAGAGAAATGTTTAAGATTGTGTTCTTTGAAGATAATGTTATTACTTTATTTATTTAGTGGTTTGATAATCATAATAAAGTTTAAATTAGAAGTTATGGTGCTTTGAAAGTTTATTTTTTTTATTATTATTTTTTTTTATAAAAGTTAAGATCATAAGTGATCAAATTTAAATGACCATGTTGTGAAAAAAGTATTTTAAAGAAACTTGTCTTACATAAACTTTAATATTATTGTAGATAGAAATCAACTCATCATGTTGTATTGATCAAATTTACATCTAAATAAATGATTAATTAACTATGATTCCCAATGAGTGTTTGAGATGTTGGTATAGGACATTTTGTATAACTTGGTATCACACTATGTTTTTTCTAGGGTGGTAATAATAATTCGAGCTTTGCGACAGGTTTGCTATCAATTTCCATGAATAAATTTTTATTTATGGTTCGATTAGAGGTCAGGTTGAAAATAAATACAACAATAATATTTTTTCGAAGAAATGACAATTAGCATGATTATCTATTACACATTACATGTTTGCGTATTCATTCATACTAGAAAAGTACTCGTGCATAGCAACGAGATTATAACGGCGAATAGTTATATTAATATTTTGGTTAAGTGTTTTGTGTAACGTTTTATGTAATTATAGTTGTTTACCGCTATAAAATCTCGTTCCTATGCATGCGTACTCCTCTAGTTATTTTTGAAACCTCTAATATGCATACACCTCTATTATATAACATGTGATTGATATGTTCGTAAAGCAAAAGTAAAAGAAAATAGTAAGATTTTTTTATATATTAACATATTTCATTTCAATAAACTAAATTTATAAATGCTTTTTCATCATACATATACATAAGAAGCTATATAAAGAAAGTAGATTTTTTATTTTTCTTAACCCATGATTTTATAATTTACAAATTGACTTTATATATAATTTATTGCTTATATATGAGTTCTCATTCGGAAATAACGAAAGACAAAATGCATGTCATAGATAAGCCATATACAAGCCTTTTATTGCCATGAATGTATATTAGTACACTTTTCCTGCAATTTTGAACCTCATTCAACATTTCACATATTTTATCTCACATTTAACCATTTCAACTTTAAACATTTCACATTTGACCATTTTTATTTTACAATATAGTATAGATAAACATATGGATGTGATTTTTCAAATAAGATTATGATCGGTTGAATATATTTATCCAGATAAATGTGTTCTTATAAAAAACAATCGGTGTTTTTACTCATTAAAAGAATTATTTTATATATACGATATTTATACTATCTCAAATGAATTAAAAAATAAATAAAAATTCTTGATTTTATATGTAAAAACTTCATCCAACATTTGTCCATTAAACAAGACCACTTTGTACGGTGGCATGGTACAGTCTCATATATTGAAGTACTAGCTAAAAGACTCGTGAAATTCACGGGTGTTTTAAAGAAAGGCCACAAAAATAGATATTGACATGTGTATTATACAATTATGTGTTAGAAAGAAATACACACGTAATTGAAACAACAATAGAAAAAAAAACATAATTATACAAACAAAACATATGTGTAATCAAACAAGTAGTTCCTTAACCGAAAGAGAGTATAAACTTGCATAAGACATATAGCCTTTTTTGGATTGGTGAAATTGTTTATGTTGAGGGAATTCAAAGGCATATCGACCTATTTACCAATGTCTTTTTAGTTAATCTCTGATAATTAATTAAATGCATGAAGAGCATGCAAACACAACGGCATTTGACATATGTATATTGGATTTAAAAACGTTACAAATGAATAAATTTAGTTTAAAACAACTGAGTGCATGCAAAAATTTAGGTAAGTTTGGTTATCTGTGATAACAGACTTAAACACTTACTTTTAAACCATGTTTGTAAAATTATTTGTGAAGTTGCCATCTTTGTGGCTAATAAGTAGGCTTGGGCCGTTTTTGAAGGTGTGAAAGGTGAGCCGCTCAGGGCCCTAGAATATTTAAGGCCCCAAAATTTGTCTCGTTAATAATTATAAGCATTTGTATACATATTTTTCACGAAAAAAGTATTTAGATGAGAAAATATCTTAAATGAGTAATATGTTAAATCGTTTAGATAACTAATAGTTTTGGAACTTTATAGTTTTGCATGCATTTTAAAATCATATTCATTTATATGCGCATTTTTGCATTAAAACTATACTAATTTAAAAGAAATTATAAATGAAGCATTAAAATGTTGTAGAAGATAAATTAGTAAAACTATTTATTGTGTACATTATGCATTAAAAATTGTAATGCTTAAAAAACACATTAATGACATCTTAAAAAAAATAGGAGAGAAAGTGTTAAATGCTTTATAAGTAGTATAGATATGTGTAACATATATAAAATCAAATAAATTATCACTTGTCTTAAAAAATTATAAGTAGTATAGATATATGTAACATGTATAAAATCAAATAAATTTACATTTTTGCATCATTTGTCTTCAAAAAATTACCTCGATTTTTACAAACAACCGCTTTTTACTTTTGTGGTTAATTTTATTTTAAATAATTCAAAATTTATTTAGATTGGTTTTCGAAACACTCTTACGATATAATAATAGTTTTAGAACTTTGTAGTTTTGCATACATTTTAAAATCATATTCATTTATATGTGCATTTTTACATTAAAACTATACTAATTCAAAAGAAATAATAAATGAAGCATTAAAATGTTGTGTAAGATAAATTAGTAAAAACTATGTATTATGTACATTATGCATTAAAAATTGTAATGCTTAAAAAACATATTAATGACATCTTAAAATTTTTAGGAGAGAGAGTTCTAAATGCTTTATATGTAGTATATATATATGTAACATGTATAAAATCAAATAAATTATCACTTGTGAATTTACATATTTGCATCACTTGTTTTCAAAAAATTACCTCGATTTTTACAAAAAAACGTTTTTTACTTTTATGGTTAATTTTATTTAAAATAATTCAAAATTTATTTAGATTGGTTCTCGAAACACTCTTACGATATAATAGTTTTGGAACTTTGTAGTTTTGCATGCATTTTAAATTATATTCATTTATATGTGCATTTTTGCATTAAAATTATACTAATACAAAAAGAAATAATAAATGAAGCATTAAAATGTTGTGAAAGATAAATTAGTAAAAACTATGTATTGTGTACATTATGCATTAAAAATTGTAATGTTTAAAAAATACATTAATGACATTTTAAAAAATTTAGAGAGAGTACTAAATTCTTTATAAGTAGTATAAATAATGCGTTTAAAACCTTTGTAATCAAAGCACACGAAAGTACTTTCGCTATTTTCATCATATTGCTTAACTTTGGAAACTATTGACAAAGAACAAAGATTATGAGTTAGATATGATTCTTTATTTTCAAATATTCTTGTTTAGACATATCAAAAGTATAATTCTTTGTCAAATACTTGAAATTCATTTCTACTAACAAAAAGAGGCTGGGGTAAATGATTTTCACTATAATGATAAAGAAAAACTTTCTGAAGAACAATGATGGACATTTTTATTAGTACTAAAACATAAACCATACTCTTAAGAAGTGATTCCATTACATTAATCATTAATGATACAATGTTCACAAATGGCAAAGCACAAAAACTCCATGAAGAAATTGATCAAAAAGTTTTCTCCAATCAAGTTGCAATGACATTTTCTCCAATCAAAAAGTTAACCCTAACTGAGAGATTCAAAACAACATTAAAAACAACTCTGAGCGCCTTATAAATACACGATTAATCCTTGAGCGATTAAAACAAAAAAACAATGGAAGGAAAGATTGATACTAATGCTATTATTCTTCATGCATCGAAGCACAGAGTACCTGCAACTGCAAAAAAATACAACATTGAAGAAAGCGAAGTTGTTTCTCTCCTAGAACAACACCAGGTGAAAGAAAGAATACAACTAAGAGTGGAACAAGATATACGAGGAGGACTAATGGACAAGGTTCTTGATAGGGACAAGAAGATTAGACAGATGATTCTTTTCATGGAGAGGATTCAATACACTCTCATTGACTACCGTAAAAACGATGGTTTAGATATATGTTATAGATGTATTTAAGCATTAATTATAATTTATTCTTTTATATAATATAATAGTTTCGTATGAATGATTTACAATGTATTCATTTGTCAGTATAACGTCACGTATTTAATTGGGCTTTGACCTTGTTATCACATATTTAAGAAAGTTTCTAAAAACATAATACACCAGATCCAAATTTTAAATGGGCGTGAGCTATATGCAGCTAAAAAGCTAATTGTCAGTTTCGAATTTTAAATCAATTATAAATTAAACGTAAGCTATAATTGATTTAAAAGTGTTATTTTAGGAAAAATTTAAATGGTGATAACTAAAACCCTCTTTTATTAGTTAAAATAGATTTATTGCTACTTTAAAGCTCTTATTTTTATTATGGAAATGGTAGGTTTTGTCTCATATTTTTATATCATATTCGATCACAGCTGGTAATTACTGTACAATTAGACGTATACTTACGCAAACCGATAGTATATAATGACAAATAATTATATTTTCAAAATATTGATTCTGGTTCGACTTTGATGTAAGCGTATGTTTTTTTTGGTAAATGGTTTTCCTGGTAAATGTCAAGCATGTGTTTTTTTGAAAGACCTTGATGCAAGCGTTTTTTTAGTATAAGGTTTCCCTGGTAAATGTCAAGTGTGTGTTTTTGAAATACATGCCTTTTAAAATTAATATAGTGTGTACTTTTGAAAAGTTGTTAATTTTAGAATTGATCAATCTTAAGATGTACTCTATTAAGAGATATTTAGGGATAATTTAAGCAAAGTAGATTAGTTTAAGTTTTCAAGATATGAGATTTGTTATCGTGTATGTGAGACAATTTTTTTACTTTGTTATCGTGTATGTGCGACATGTGAATGATATTTGAATTCTTAGTTTATATGTAAATGTATTTTGATTCATTAACAATAAACATTCTTTATTTTTTTTATGAAATTGTTATAGGGTTTTTTTTTAACTTGTTTTAAAGTTTACGTAGCTTTTTTATTTTTTCTTCATAGATTTTCCGTGAGATAAAAAACCCACAAGTTTACCGGCGGGTAATAAGTACATGCAAACAAAACCTATTGGCACAATGATGGGTAAGGGGTATCCATGCTCGTGCTTCGATAGTGTCATCCCTAGAAGAAAGGAAACGAAATGATTTGTATTGCCAAAATAAAACTTTATGAGAGAGATTATAAGTGAATTGGGGTGTGTTTTGACAAATGTTACCATCACCTATTTATACTAATCCTAACTCCTAAGCATGTACATATTCACATAAGTATTCTACACTTTTTCTACATGAGTCAATCTAGAATTATTCTTTCTCATTGATGTCTTTACTTTTACTTTCTTTTGCTCTCCTAGAATATTATGTGTTCGAGCAATACTCACTTAATCAAGATTAAGACCACACATTGAGCTTGCAGTTAAGCACAATGTGAAAATTAACTTATATAAAGATAAAGGTATTTTCAACTATATGTCGTCACATAAAAAGAACGATACAAAATATTGGGAAAAAAAGCAAAAGAAAGTGGATGAGAATTGGGAAGAGAATTGAAACACCAACTCTGACATTAGAGTGCTAGGTTTAGCAAAGTAGCAAACCATCACTAAAACTTATTGGTGTGTTACTTCAGTTTCACTTCATCACCTTCTCAATAATACACTAATAACTAAAACATCCTACTTACCAATAAAACCAATAACTGTTATTGGTGTATGTGAGTCCTGCAAAAAATGTCACAAAAACTACCCACTCACTCACAAAATTAAAAAAAAGATATATAATAATAATAGAAAAAGTATACCAACAACGCTTGCCGGTGGAGCAACGGAAGGACGAACGATGCCATCAGCCGGTGCAGTACGACAACTAATGGCGGTGCCATTGGTACTAAATTTCGCCAATGGCGTGCAAAACTTCTTCTGTGTGTGCCCATTCTTTTCCCTTTTGTCAACTACGAATAGGGTAAACTTGTCATGAACATGGAAATTTAACAAAAGCCTGGTAACATGCTTATCATGACCTAGAATCACACCAATTAATATTCGAGAGTAAAATAATGGCTTACTAATTAAAGGATACAAGGTGTGAATCCGATTCTTTGTGTTTAGAAAACCATGGCAATATATTGTATAAAGGAATTATAATTGGGTTTTAGCTATTAAATAGCCACATACTTTCTGAAATGTACTAATATGATACGTGTATTTTTGATGAAATTTTTGTGTTAATATGGCCACTCTTTAGCGCCACTAAAACCAAACTATCGTGTCTAAATATTTGGTGTTTTTACCGTTTAATAATTGTGTGGCACTTACGGGACAAAACTCTTCTTAAGATCTTATTATTCCCCAAACACTAAACCTAAACCATTTTCCCCAGTCATTAATGGCCCATTATTATTCATAAACAAGTTAGTTGATGGTGTACGCCAAGTACATTGATCTTGGAGGATGATGTTAAGTAGCCAATCAAGGTTGTTGCGGATAGTTAAATATTGTTGTACTTAGTTCAAAGTTCGATAAGTTAGGTCAAAGTTCGCTAGTAGTTCTGGTTGCAGGAAGATGAAGAAGATGCCCATGAGATACTAAAAGATATGAGGAATTTGAAGAAATTGATTCAATATGTTGGACCGAAAGAAGATGTGGTATTCATATCATTTTTTTCTAAACAAGATCCATTAATGATGTTACTAGCTCTCCTAACTTAGTTCAAAGTTAGATGATCCCATTATTCTAGGGTATGAAATTTGAGCACCTTTTGATCCTAATGTACCTCGAATCGATGATCCCATTATTGGGTATGAAATTTGAAAAAGCGCTTAAAGAATGTTTTGTTAACTATGGGGTTGCTAATGGATATCAGTTATGGTTTAAGAGGAATGATTATAGACATGTAGCAGTTATGTATGGAAGAAATGTGAAAGAAGGTAGGTGTTCTAGCCAGAAAGGTAAACAAAAGGTGGATGAGGACATTGGTACACCTAAGTCTAAGTCTAAGTCTAAGTCTAAGACCAAGACAACTAAGAAAGTTGCTTCACCTAAGTCTAAGATACCTAAGAAAGCTGACAGTTCACATCTAGGTTATTCATTTAGATTATGGTCAAGATGGATGCAAAATGAGGCAACTCTCCAAATCAAAACATTGATTCCTACTCACACATGCTCAAGGAATTTTGATCTGGGGTCATTGGTTACATAAAAGTGGCTAGCAAAACATTTTGCATCAGAGATTGCAAGAAATCCTAAGATTAGTTATAGGCAGATACAAGTAGATGCCAAACAAAATTTGTGGTAGTTCCAGATTTATAAAGTTTACAATGTGGCGCGTATGTTTTAATAATCATTCCATGCAATATCATACCAAAGCATGCCAATATAATTGAAATTAGCCACAATATTATTTAGAACTAAAATCATAATTAGAAAATATAAGGGACATTGCCATATCAAATAACATAAAACCAAATTAATGAAATATAAAACTACGAACGGCCGCGTCAAACTTGTCCAAATTGTTGCTCATAACATATTGTTTAACCGAATAACATATTGTTGTCCGGTTGCAGAAACATCATTTGTGAACAAAAATAGAGTTGAATCGTCAGCGGTATGTACATAAACGAGCTATAGCGAAAAGATAGGAATGATTGATAGGTAATGAGTGAGATACGTTGTTCGGTTTATACAACGAATGTTATTGATCATTAAACAACGTTTTATAATGCATATTGTGTAAGATAGGTGCAATGTATTTATGCATTGATTTCTTTCATCAGTTTCGCCAAGCTGTTGTCTGTATATCTAGAAAAAAAAGTTGTGAATTAAGCTTTAGTCTGTATATTTTCGAATAAACTTATGAAGAATTCAAATAAAAGAGTGATTGATGGGATATTATTATTTCATATCGAAGTTAACTGAAATAACACAAGCAAAATATGACCTCTATCAGTAGGAAAAAAACTATAAATTCATAACGTACTTTACAAAAAAAACTCATTATGCTCTATCTACTTCACTTATTGTCATAATACATAACCGTTTTCATTTTATTTGGTTATTTTCTATCCGCTTTTATCCGCTTTGAAAATCGTCCATTTTATCCGCTTTCATTTTAATATGTCCGGATAAAACAGATAAAATGGATAAAACCGCTTTTATCCGGATAATAAAAACGTTTTTATCCGGACATATTAAAATGAAAAGGATAAAATGGACAATTTACGAAAACAGATAAAACGGACGTAAAATAACCGAATAAAATGAAAAGGTTATGTATTATGACAATAAGTAAAGTAGATAGAGCATAATGAGTTTTTTTAAAAGACGTTATGAATTTATAGCTTTTTTCCCTATCAATAATAACAACGCTATCTATATAACTTAACTGATGTATGCACTAATGCAACAACAATTATTGATGGTGGAAAAGAGTATAACAGGAGCAAATATGATGAGAATAGAGTCTCAACTTTTTTTATTTTTCTGAAAAGAAAACCTCCTCCGTCTTTTTGACAAGGGTAAAATCTATAAATACTCTATGTACTAACAAAAATAACTCATTTTGCTTTCTGAACTTTTAAACTACTCATTATGCTCTAAAAAATCTTACACGTTAGTCCCTGTGGTTGCAGAATCTTGCAGCGACTATCCTTTTGCCTAATGGCCGTTTGTTTTTAGGGTTATCTCTTTGCACCGTCTATCATTTTGTAAGTTTTCGCCTGTTTTATACGCTATCATCTGCTTTATCGCTTTCATTTGTTTTACACGCCATCCGCTTTTATATGTTTTCGTCCGCTTTCTTACGCTTTTGTCCGCTTTTATATGTTTTCATTCGCTTTGATACGCTTTTGTCCATTTTATACGCTTTTCGTCCATTTTTCTTATGTTTTCATACGTTTTTATCCGTTTTATACGTTTTCTTACGTTTTATCCGTTTTTTACGTGTTCATTTGTTTTTACATGTTTTCATCCATTTTTACACATTTTCATACGTTTTTATCCATTTTATACGCCGTCCGCTTTCATCCGTTTTTAATTCATCCGCTTTTAATATGTTTTCGTTTCATCTTTTCAAACTTTTAATTCATTTAATTTGTTTCATCTGCTTTATCTATTTTATATGTTTGTCCGTTTTATCGTTTTCATCCGCTTTTATAATTTTGTCGCTTGTTTTACATGTTTCGTATGTTTTAACGAATTTGTCCGTTTCATCGCCATCCGCTTTATACTATTTCGTCCTTTTTATCCGTTTTATACGCCATCCGCTTTTATATGTTACCATCTGTTTTTATACATTTTCATCCGTTTTTATACATTTTCGTCAGTTTTTCTTACGCTTTTATCCATTTTTATCCATTTTCATCTGTTTTAATATGTTTTCATCCGGTTTTACACGTTTCGTCAATTTATATACGCCATCAATTTTCATCTATTTTAAATGTATTCTACGTCTTCGTCCATTTTTTATATATTTTCTTGCATTTTTGTATGTTTTCATTACGTTTTTGTACATATGAAAACGGATAAAAATGGTTAATAACGGATAAAATAAAGAAATATGTGTACAATATCTATAAAAATGTACAAAAAGATATACAAAGGTACTAAAACGTATAAAAACCGCCGAAAACGTATAAAAAAGAAAGAAATTGGATAAAAACGTATAAAAACTGACGAAAACGTATAAAAATGATTGAAAATGGAGAAAACGTATGAAAACGTACGAAACGTACAAAATCGGACGAAAACGTATAAAAACGGGGGAAATGGATAAAACATAAAAAATGTATGACAATGTATAAAAAAGGATGAAAACGGTTAAAAACATATATAAACGTATAAAACGGACAAAAACTTATAAAAACGGATGAAAATTTATGAAAACAGACGAAAAAGCATATTAAAACGGATGAAAATTTATGAAAACCGACGAAAACGTATAAAAACGTACGAAAACGTATAAAAAAGGATGATAACGTATAAAATCGGACGGAAATGTATGAAAATGGACGAAAACGTATAAAAATGGATAAAATGTATGAAAACGTATAAAAACGGATGAACACGTGTAAAAACAAACGAAAACGTATAAAAACGGACGAAAACATATAAAAACGGACAAAAACGTATTAAAACGAACGAAAACGTATAAAAATGGATGAAAACGTGTAAAAACAAATGAAAACATATAAAAAGGATGAAACGATAAAAACGTAAGAAAACGTATAAAATGAACGAAACGATAAAACGAATGAAAACATATAAAAACGTGTAAAAATAAACGAAAACATATAAAAACGGATGAAAACGTATAAAAATTGGATAAAAACGTATGAAAACCAAAGAAAAATAGACGAAAACGTATAAAAACTTGTAAAAACAGACGAAAAGGTATAAAACGGACAAAAACGTATAAAAACGAACGAAAGCGTATATAAACGGATGAAAACAAGTAAAAAAACGAAAACATGTGAAAACGGATGAAACATATAACAACGAACTAAAACGTACAAAAGGATAGACGCTGCAAAGAGATAACCCTAAAAACAAACGGCCATTAAGCAAAAGGATAGACGCTGAAAGATTCTGCAACTACATGGATTAACGTGTAAGATTTTTAAGAACATAATGAGTGGTTTAAAAGTTCAGAAAGCATAATGAGTTGTTTTTGTTAGTATCTAGAGTATTTATAGATTTTACACTTTTGACAATAGCATGGCTAAATACAAGAAAAAAAACTTGAAAACTGAGAAACTGAAAATAACCGCCCACGATCACAGACATGAGACACTAAACATATCATCTTTGTATATTGCTTGTGGTTCATAGCTACTTGCACCATTAACACGTATGATTTTGACCCAATTGATATAAACTTCAATACAACAATAATTTAACTAATGTGTGAAACTAATAGACTAATATATATCAAGCGAATGAGCCACATTCTAAACTGATTCACAAAAACACTATGTAAAGAACATACGTCCAAAGATAACAGAGTTTCCCGGTTCAAATTATTTTTTTCACGATTAAGATTAGAAATGACGTATTTGTTAGACATGATTTTTTTTTTTAGCAATTTCAACCTCAAAATATATAAATTTGTTAGCAAATGGTGAAGTAACCAAAACCCAAAATATAGAAGGAAAGCATACTACCATTTAGAAGAAACCAATATAATTAAGAAACAAAAATAAATAATGAGAATTCATAATATAACGATTATTACTTTGAAGTTGAATCATCAAATAATTTGGTTGATTTTAAGGATCGGAATAATTTGGTTGACAACTCATATCCCTAATTTGGTTAAATTATTACATATTTATTTAGTACATATATTCCTTAGTTGTGATAATGATAAATAATGCGTTTAGACATATAAAAAGTATAATTCTTTGTCAAATACTTGAAATTCATTTCTACTAACAAAAAGAGGTTGGTGTAAATGATTTTCAATATAATGATAAAGAAAAACCTTCTGAAGAACAATGATGGACATTTGGTTAATAACAGTCTTTAGCATCTTCATTATCATCTCCTTGGATGGTCTATTTTCCATTCATGGTGATACATCAACAACTTGCTCTTCAATCGAAATAAAAATGTAATTGTGAAAAAACAGTAAATAGGTGAATATGAATAAGAAAACATCGTGGCTCAAGAGTTTGCACAAGGTAATACGTGCGACTATCAAGATGTTGTCGTACGTAATCGGGAAATGCTTCGCTCATTCTTAAGAATATCATTGGTTCATCTCATGCAATGTGATTTCTCTTTGAATAGATATATAAATATTTGGATATTAATGCTTTAGGTCATATTTTGATCGAAAGTATGTTGTGCCATTTGCCATGCAATTTGCATGTCTCTCTTCCCATAATCCGTTCTACACGTGATCTTTAAGTTAAAATAAAAAGATAACCGCAAAAGCAAGTTTAGATTACTACACGTTACAATCAAGCTTATATGTGGCTGCTATAGTCTATGAAGACAGTTTATACAATCAAGTTGATAAAACGAAGATACAAATGTTCAAAATCACATTTAAAAGTTAACACACGTAACTGCTGAGCATCAAAACGGCTCTAAGATAGTAAGATATATGTATACAAATCTTGTAGAAAGTTAATACACGTGGCGGCGGGTACTCGGTGACTACTTTTATGGTGAACAAATGTTTTTCATTTTTACAGCTAATTCAAGTGTTTTACTTCTCGACGCGCCGCAATAAGGTCACCTGACCCGCTCTCATATTGCGCATGATCCTTTAAAATATGAGCCACCTGCTAAATAATAATGAGTCGAATAGTTATATACCAATTGTATCACACTCAAATAAATCAGTCAGCCTATTGACTACTTAAATCTGGATAGCAAATTAACAAGCCCAAGACCTCATAAACCGGATAAAGTCTACAGCGCAATAATACATCTTAATCCCTAACATAAATGATATAAGAAGTTATCCCATCCCTAATTTCACAACCCTAAGTCCAAAATACACATCGCGAGTATAGCATGATGAGCCCAAGTTACGGCAGCTCCGGATGAAAGGGAATAAGAGTATTAAGAAAAGGGATTTCCCGAGGATCTAAAATTTTTCTCTGGGCAAAAGACATAAGATTTGGTCGCTAGAGCTCATCTCTGAAGAATGGTGGCTTTAGGCTTGCTTTTGCCCTCTCCCGATAGTACATTTATGCTCCTAAATTTCTTTCATCAGCCAACATCACAACATCTTCTTGCACTTATTCCTGCTTCAAACCCGAAACTCACAATCATGAAAGCATACTATCTTGGTTCCTTTATCACAACTGAACACCAAGCGCATCTTATACCTTTCTTTCTCAACTGATAAACGAACACCACACCACCTATACCGTTCTCATTGTAGCCACACCCGAGACACAAACACACGAACCACTGTTGTTCGACTCTAAGATCTTTAAAGATCTAAGGTAGGTGCGTTTTCCTTTTCATGTCCCAGAAAGATCAATGATGGGTTTCTAAAGATCTTTAAAGGTCTTTTCTTTATTTAATAAAACCTGGGATCTTTTGAGTTTTTTTGAGTGTTTTTTTAATAATGTAACGGTACACTCTGTTTTTTTTGTGGAATGAATTAGAGTAGGTGGCAGATTGGTGGCAATTTCTACAGTTGGCGGCATGGTGGTGGCCGGTTATTGTTGCGGCAGTAGGTGGCGGATTTTGTTGGTGCCGGTTGATGATGGTTTATAGTAAGGGTGGTTTAGAGTAGAGAAAAGAAAGCTACGGGTTAATGATGGTTTATACGATGTAAAAAGAGAGAGGAGGTTTATATATATGATGTCTCTTAATTTTTGCTTTAAATGTGCTGGAGGGGTGTTACAAAACTGTATGTGTTGTTACAATTTTGAATACTGTTTTGTATTTAATTTTCAGAAAAATAGCTTAATTTTTAAGCCTTATGGTATGTATTGAATTAATAGCAAAATAAATACAAATATTTCCATTATAAGTAAGATGTTGAATCTGAATTTTTAAGCCTTCTATTAATAGAATGTCTCAAATGTTTTATATAGTAGTATAGATTTAACAACACCACATAAGATAATAACATAAGATCCAACAATGATAAATATCAAAACGGGTATACATAAGATGTTACAAAATGATAGAAAGGTACACATTAAACAGATTTAGACTCACAGTTATAGAACATTTATATGTATTACATGGTACTACATAAAAACATATTTAACATATCACAACTTTGAGCGCCTTATAAATACACGATTAATCCTTGAGCGATTAAAAACAAAAAACAATGGAAGGAAAGATTGATATTGATGCTATTATTCTTTATGCATCGAAGCACAGAGTACCTGCAACTCCAAAAAAATACGACATTGAAGAAAGCGAAGTTGTTTCTCTCTTAGAACAACACCAGGTGAAAGAAAGAATACAACTTTAAGTGGAACAAGATATACGAGAAGGACTAATGGACATGGTTCTTGATAGGGACACTCAGATTAGACAGATGACATGGAGAGAATTCAGTCCACTCTCATTGACTACCGTAAAAACAATGGTTTAGATATATGTTAGATGTATTTAAGCATTGATTATAATGTATTCTTTTATATAATATAATAGTTTCGTATGAATGATTTACAATGTATTCGTTTGTCAGTATAACGCACATATTTAATTGGGCTTTGACCTTGTTGTCACATATTTAATAAAGTTTCTAAAAACATAATACACAAGATCCAAATTTTAAATGGGCTTGAGCTATACACAGCTAAAAAGCTAATTGTCAGTTTCGAATTTTAAATCAATTATAAATTAAACGTAAAAAAGTGTTATTTTAGAAAAACTTTTAATGGTGATAACTAAAAAGTCTCTTTTATTAGCTAAAATAGATTTATTCCTACTTTAAAGCTCTTATTTTTATTATGGAAATGATAGGTTTTGTCTCATATTTCTATATCATCTTCGATCACAGCCGGTAATTACTGTACAATTAGACGTATACCTACGCAAACCGACAATGTATAATGACAAATAATTATATTTGCAAAATTGTAATTCTGGTTCGACTTTGATGCAAGCGTGAGTTTTTTCGGTAAATCGTTTTCCCGGTAAATGTCAAGCGTGTGTTTTTTTACAGACCTTGATGCAAGCATTTTTTTTAAGGGTTTCCCAGGTAAATGTCAAGCGTGTGTTTTTTGAAATACGTGCTCTTTAAAATTAATATAATGCGTACTTTTGAAAAGTTGTCAATTTAAGAATAGATCAAGCTTAAGATGTATTAAGAGATATTTAGAGATAATTTAAGCAAACTAGATTAGTTTAAGTTTTCAAGATATGAGATTTGTTATCGTGTATGTGAGACAATTTTTTTACTTTGTTATCCTGTATGTGTGACATGTGAATGATATTTGAACTCTTAGTTTATCTATAAATGTATTTTGATTCATTAACAATAAACATTCTTTATTTTTTTATGTTGTTATAGTTTTTTTTTTTTTAAACTTGTTTCAAAGTTTATGTAGCTTTTTTATTTTGTATTTACATATATAATTCTTCATTGATTTTTCGTGAGATAAAAAACCCACAAGTTTATCGGCGGGTAATAGGTACATGCAAACAAAACCTGTTGGCACAATGATGGGTAAGGGGTATCCACGCTCGTGCTTCGATAGTGTCATCCCTAGAAGAAAGAAAACGAAATGATTTGTATTGCTATAAGAAAACTTTACGAGAGAGATTATAAGTGAATTGGGGTGTCTTTTGACAAATGTGACCATCACCTATTTATACTAATCCTAACTCCTAAAGCATGTACATATTCACATAAACATTCTACACTTTTTCTACATGAGTCATTCTAGAATTCTTCTTTCTCATTGACATCTTTGCTTTCTTTTGCTCTCCTAGAATATTATGTGTTCGAGCAATACTCACTTAGTCAAGACTAAGACCACACATTGAGCTTGCAGATAAGCACATTGTAAAATTAACTTATAAAAATATAAAGGTATTTTCAACTATGTCGTCATAGAAAAAGAATGATACAATATATTGGAAAGAAAGAGCAAAATATTGGAAAAAAGAGAGCAAAAGAAAGTGGATGAGAATTGGGAAGAGAATTGAAACACCAAGTCTGGCATTAGAGTGCTAGGTTTTGCAAATCAGAGTTGTATATGAGGGTGTGCGAGGTATGCTGTCGCACAGGGTTATCAAATTATAAGGGCTTCAAATTTTTTTATAATATATTATATATATATTTTCTAAAAAAGTGACTACAAGTATTTAATTTAAAAAGTTGCATTGAAAATGCACTTCTCATTTTATCTCTTTAAAAAATTATTTACATTCTATTATGAGGCCCGTTTTTGTTATTAAACTAAATTTTGTACAGGGCCTGAAATGACATTGTAGCAAACCTGCAATAACACTTATTGGTGTGTTACTACAGTTTTACTTCAACACCTCTCCAATAACACGCTAATAACTAAAACATCATCCTTACCAATAAAACCAATAAATGTTATTGGTGTATGTGGATCACGTAAAAAACCTTAGAAAAACTACCCACTCACCCACAAAATAAAAAGAGGAGAGTTATTTTACATACCAAACTTTTTTTTACATACAAGGGGACTCATCTCCACCATCCATCTAAAAGAAATCAATGGTTGAGATTAAAAGCATTTTTTTTAACGACGATTTTATTAGAAACAAAAACCAGCAAGGAGCTAGATTACAAAACAATAATGTAGGGGCTTTTGAGCCATTCGTTCCATCCGAAAGAGGCTTTAGATATATACTTACACCAATAAAAAGAACTAGCAATGACATTATCAATAAGCATCGACTTCGAAGGTTTTCTCTCGTCAAATAGGAGCTTGTTACGATAGATTAAAAGCATTTTATTATTTCACCTATTTTTAATAGTTTAAATATCTCTTAAACCGTTAATCGTTAAACAAAAATAATTACACCATGGCGACGAGCATTTAATTATCATTCTATAGACAGACACTTTGATATACTTTTGAAAAAAGAAAAAAAAATCATTTTTTTCACGTTTTTTCGTCTTTTTCCGAAACTGGAATTTGCATGAAATAGCATATATGATTTAACACTAATTTGAAGATCACATGTGATATTAGTGTTATATCACATATGATATGTAATATCATATGTGATACTAGTGTTAAATCATATATGATAAATCACATATGATATACATATCATATATGATTTAACACTAATATCACATGTGGTATTCAAATTAGTGTTAAATCATATATGATTTTTTCATGCAAATTTCAGTAACGTAAAAAAACGAAAAAAACTTAAAAAAAGTGAAAAACACGATTTTTTTTTTGTCGATAGTATACCAAAGCGCCTATCTAAAGAAAGACAATTAAATGCTCGTCGTAATGGTATATATTTTTTCGCTTGACGATTAACGGTTTGAAAGATATTTATATTTGAAAAAAAATGATGAAAGTGAGTTTTTTTAATTGTTGGGATTAATCTAATTCATTATATCTAATAAAAATAGAGGGTGAAGATTGTTCCCTTAGAACACTAGGTACAATGTGGTGCCATCAGAAAAGTGATGCCACCTCAGCACTTTTTGTTCATGGCACCAGTTTTGGTTATGGCATCAAAACACCCCTCCCTAACATAACACCAATTTTTTGGTGCCGTGCATAATTTTTATTCATTTTTAATTTAATTTCATTAACAAACAGTTTTAGTTAAATCTTAATTCTTAAGAATAAGAACCGGTTTTATTTTGGTTTTAGTATTCTAATTTTTTGTTTATGGCCCAAGGGAGAATTTAAAGACACAAGTTTAAGGCCCAAAATATATATGCGCTATTCTCAACACAATAAACCATAAGTACTACTTTTGTCAAAGTCTCAAACCGTCAATAGTCAAGACTACCTTTTGAGTTAGGTCGTCTTCTACCTCCCAAAGATCCAAACTTGCAAGACACACACCAAAAAAATAAATAAATAAATATCACAAAACCTCCTGCACTTGCAAACATAAACACAAATACAAACACAATACCCACTTAAAAAAATAAAAATAAAAAAGAAAAAGAAATCCTACGGCGTGGGCTGGTGGTGGTGGCGCGAGAGTGTTTGGCACGAGTTCCGGTGTGGTATGTCGTGCCATATGGTGGCGCCAAAGCCCATGGCTTGAGCCATAACGCACCGTACCCGGGACTCTTATTATGTAAAGAATTTTTTGTCCTTAAATATCTTAAATCTTTATATATACGATATTTATACTATCTCAAATGAATTAAAAAATAAATAAAAAATTCTTGATGTTTTTATATGTAACAACCTCATCCAACGCAAGACTCCATGAGTTTTCGTGATATACTGTTATGATCGTTTCACATGAAGACTGAGAGTAGGTACAAAATATTAAAGTTGTTAAGCTATACTTTAAGTTGCCCCGATGTCGACATTGTTAGTTGACTATACTTTAAGTTGTCCTGATGTCGAAGTGCATCTAGTTTTGTACTGTGAATTCTAAATGTGCATATAATATTAATGTTGTTGGAGTAGTAGCTCCTGCAATACGTGGAAGATAATCAATTCAAAGAAACAAACAACAAGTCAAGAGAAACAAATACCACTGGGTGGTTCACGGATATCACTTGGAATCGTGTGATCACTTTCCAAAGTAAACTATTCGACCCTAATACCCCAGGTTACACGAATATCTACTTGGGATAAGACCAAATGTATGTTATTGAATTAGGCACAAATCAATAACCCTTTGCTTATAAGTGTTAATCGTTTTACGTGGTGTCCTTCATGCATAATCGGATCTCCTATTTATAGGAGGTTACTCGAGCTAATCAAATGGAATTATGAGAATTAATCGCCCATTAATCTCCTCATAATTATCCTCATTATAATAGTTAGTGGTTACATGACCAATCAAACGTGGTCATTATGCGCTTGAATCGCCACTGAATAGGTCAAAGCTCGCTACAAGCAAGACTTTCATCAAGATTTCATAACACTATCGGTGGAAACACCGCTCGATGGAAACACCGCTTGATGAAACCACAACTTCGTGGAAACCACAAGCGATTTTCCAATAGCACTACCAATACAAACCACTTTTAGAGTCGTGTGTTCATGGACCTTATGGGTGTACACTCCGCACCTCCTAACCCATTACAAGGTGTGAACTAATCCCACAGTGTGCACTAAATTTTCCAACAATCCTCCCAAATTTAGTTCACTTCCTTTGCATGAAAACAATACATCAAGCAAAACATGTGCATAAACGAAAATGTCACGAGGATTGAATTTTCATCTTAGTAAATTACACGCTCAAATATTCGAGAATCAAGGTGTTCTAAGAATTGAACCTTTCAACCCATTTGAATACGAAGATAAAATACACACAAGTTTTCAAACACTTATCGCCTCCGACACTATACAAGCCATGTGTCCATATCCAAATTTATAAATGTTGTAAAAGCTAAAAGTCCAAAGCTTCACAGCGGCAAAACTTCAACATTTACATAGGTGGTTCCTCTTTATTCATGCTCCGTCAAGCACTTTTTCAAAGAAAATTAACCATTAAGAAGTAAATACTTCATCCTCTTTTCGCAGAGTTCGAGCACAACCTTGGGATGTAAAATAAAACATGTGCTCCATCCATCGAATGTTCAGCTTTCCACATTGAACTCGACTCCCAAGTTTCCTCGGGAGGAGTTGGGTGTCCTAGCATTCGATGACTAAGTTGGACTTAAACCCATCCCTTTAGCAGACTTTATAACCAAGTCTCTAGCCGCACCCTTCGTCAAGTGATCGCCTAAGTTCTGCTGAGATCTAACAAACTCTATAGATACCACCCCATTCATGATAAGCTCACAAATCATGCTATGTCCGACACCTAAGTATCTAGACTTACCATTGTACATCGGCTATAAGCCTTAGCCAATGTAGCCGCACTATCACACCGGATAGAAATAGGTGCTATAGGTTTAGGCCACAATGGAATCTCGAAGCAAGTTTTCAACCATTCACTTCTTTACCAAAGATTGATAGGGCCACAAATTGATTCCATTGTTGAACGGTGATGCAAGTTTGCTTCGGATGCCCAAGAAATTGCACCTCCACCAAGTAGGAATACCCACCACCGGTAGACGAATTGTCTTGAGTTCTCGATCCAACTTGCATCGGTGTATCCTTCCAACATCAAGAATAGCCGATATATGAGAGACTATAATCCATAGTTCTCTTCAAATACTTCATAGACTCATGAACATCTTGCCGTTGATGAGCACTAGGATTGCTAGTATACATGCTCAATTTTCCCACTACAAAACCAATATCGGTCTTGTACAAGTCATGGCATACATTAAGCGACCAATTACCCTAGAATACTCAAGTTGAGATACAACTTTACCATTATTAGACATCGACTTCTCAAGTATCCATAGGTGTACTCACAGAGTACAATCAAGTAATTGAATTTCCTCAACACCTTCTCAATATAATGAGACCGAGAAATAGAAATTCTTTTACTTTTATGTTTAATCCTTATACCAAGGATAACATCGCCTCCCCCATGTCCTTCATGGAGAACCTTGATGACAAAAATTCCTTTGTCGTCAACTGATTTTGGTCGCCAAAGATCAACATGTTATCAACATATAGACAAATGATGACTCCTTTACCGATTCATCAAATTTGCTATATACACATTTGTCACCTTGGTTAAGAACATAACCACTAGACAAAACCACTTCATCAAATTTTTGATGCCATTGCTTAGGTGCCTACTTCAAATCCATAAAGAGACTTAATCGGTTTACATACCTTATTTTCATTGCGGGCATGATGAAGCCACGAGGTTGGTTCATATAAAACTCCTCTTCCAATTCACCATTCAAGAAAGTTGTCTTCACATCCATCCGATGAATAACCGATTGTAAATGGATGCCAAAGCAATCGACAATCTTATGGTATCGATACGAGCCACGGGGGCATAAGTATCAAAATAGTCAATTCGACTTTTGTTTCAAGCCCCGAATGACTAGTCTAGCCTTGAACTTTTCAATAGTTCCATCTACCTTCATTGTCCTTTTGAAAATCCATTTGCAACCCGAGGTTTGCAACTGTGTGTAGATCAACCAACACCCAGTGTTGTTGCCCATGATGGAATCCATCTCATCATTGATTGCTTCTTTCCGAAAGCAATATCTCGGGACTTCATTGCTTCTTCAAATGTCTTGGGATCATCCTCAATAATGAAGCAATAGGAGTATTGGTCCGAGACCTCATCCTTTATCCTTCAACTAAGTATAGTTGAAACTCGAGTCCAAATGACTTTGAGTCCTCGACCTTTTGCTCTTTCGAGCACGTGTTCGAGTTGTTGAACCACAACCTCATCGGGGACCATCGATGGTTCATCATCGTGACCTCGATACACCAGTGTCATGAGTTCCATTAGAATCCTCGACTTGGTTCAGGGACCGATGAGAATCTATTCTCATCAAAGTCTCGCATCCTCGATTCAATTATTGAGTTAATTGAAATATATTCATTAGGTTCAATAACATAGAACCTAAAAGCCTTGGAATGCTCAACATATCCAACAAAGATGCAACGATGCCTCTTTCACCCAAAGTTTTCATCTTTGGATCGTGGAGTCTTAATAGCCTACAACCCCAAACCTTGAGATAGTTCAGGTTGGGTTTCCTTTTAGTCCAGAGTTCATAAGGGGTAACTGTAGCCACCTGGAAAATTTCGCTATTTTAAATCTTCATGTTTATGAAATAGACTGTTTATCAAAATTTATTTGAACTAAGTTGAGCATTTAGCATGTACATTTCAACTTTTCTTGCACAAAAATTATGCATATTCGAGTAGTCTTATTTAATTATGCCTAATATTTACTGATTTCTAAATCAGTCTCACAAGAAAGATTTTCTTGTCTTACGAGTCCGCACGCGTACCAATTTAATAAAAGAAAACGCAAAAAAAAAAAATAATAATAAATAAAAACGAACTAATAAAAATCAAAAATTACGTCATTGTGACAGGTTAATTAAAACGTGACCGAAAGTATAAGTGATATATTTTCCCGTTTAAAATTTATGAAACAGCGGAGTACGAAATACATCTAATACCAAAATAATACACCTCTAATAACTAATTATAACTTACAAAAATAAAATAAAACAAACCCTACCCTTATCCAAACCCACATACCCACGCCCCACCTCCTCCTTTTTCTCTCTAGTTCCTGAAACCTGCGCCTCTTTCATCCCCTTCTTTTGACAAAACTCCAACTGCACCTCTCCACCTCCAAAGGCCTTATTACCATTTTCGAATGGAAATGGCTGACATGCTCAGGATGACAAGCAAAACAAACGCTCCACCATTATGACCACATCACGCTCCCCTATAATTTGGAATGAGGTCGACAAGAATCAGAGGTCCCTTGTCCTCCTTGGACCACGACTGAAGACAAAGCCAGAAGAACCACGTGAAGTCCTGCACACTCTGGTGAGATTACCCAAAGAAGACTCTTACTCATCCAAGACCAAGGAAAGCCACGTGAAGACCTTCCTCTTTGATTTCTTTTTATACCCATTCGAGGGCTAGAGATCCACACAACTCCAATCTCAATCTCACCACAAAGAATAGTATTCTTAAGTGTATTGTGGCGCCTTGCTTGGTTCTGGCTCAGATTCGGTTGGGATATTGGTTGTGCTGGGTTCTCGAGACGGCCTTCAAACTCATCGACATCACACACTCCATCCTTGTAAAGGTTTCTTTGGTCTCTTTTGTATATCATTGTTTTAATTTTAAGTAGACTAATTTTAATTATGAATACCGGTTGATTGATAAAGTTTATTGTTATTGTTATTGCTCTTGTGTGGCATATAATGAATTATAAACATAAACTTGGGATTTGGCTTAAAACTATTTTCGGCTTATGGTTGGTTTTCGGCTTAATTATAGTTTTGTTTAGGCTAAATTTCTAGCTTATTTGACCTCCTTTCGGCTAATATTCTAGCTTATTACTTTGGCTCATTCGTGTTGTTGTCTCGACCGTGAGTAACACACTCTAAGAGTGTTGTTTGGTTTGACTGGTTCGACTCGCATAACCCCGTACCCACGAGAGATGACGAGTCGTACTCACCATTCGGGTTGTACCTGAGTGCTATGGTCAATAATTGTTTATACGACAATGGTTATTGTTAGTTTTTTTTGGGTACACAAGAAGCCCCAACAGGTGTAGTAGTTTATGTTGGTTTGGAGTCACCACAAATGCTTGAGTTTTGTGTTTGCTTCGGGTCAAGGGAGGACACCCAGAGGGTGTTCCTACCAGTTTACCACTAGACCACGAGAAAGGTTTGTAAGGGTCTCGTTATGAGTGGTGTTCGGTTTCAGTTTAACACTTGCATTTTGGTTATTTCCTTTGCGTAAAAACTGCACAAAAACACTAATCTTGTCTAAACCGGTTGTGTGCTAAAAGGTATTTGGGCCTCAAGCCCATATTTCAAAAGGTGTGTTTGTTTTACCCACTGACAACAGCCAAGGGCTGTTTGAGTTTGCTTATTAAACCGCACAAAAGAGTGCATTTGGTGTTGCGTATAACAGCCCCAAAAGGGGTTCGTTTTGTTTGTTTATTTTCTGCACCAAGAGTGCATTAGTAGCTGCTGAATTCAGCCCCTAAAGGGTCCGTTTGGCCACTGATTTTCAGATCATAAAAGGGTCGTTTGCCCGCTGAATCTTCAGGGCAAAGAGGTGCGCTTGCCTGCTGATTTTCAGCCCCAAAAGGGTGCGTTTGCCCGCTGATTTCCAGCCCCGAAGTGGGTGCATTGTCAACTAATTTTCAGCCCCTAAATGGCTAAGTTTTTAGCCCCTAAAAGGGCACGTCTGTTGCTGATTTTCTGCACCAACTGGTGCGTTTGGTTGGCTGAAATTCTGCACCAACGGGTGCGTTTGGTTCTGCGTTTAGCGGCCTCAACAGGGGTGTTAGTCTCGAGTGTGGTTACTAAACCAAAAGGAGTATTAATGTTCTTGCGTTAAAACGTATTCGCGTCATGTTATTTCTTGCATTACTTGGTATTCAACTCCTCTTGTGTACAACTGTTAGGCAAATGTGTCCCAAATTCAGACATAAAACACAAAGTATGGTAAAATATTAAAAGGAACATGGAACAATTTTCTAAAACATAAGCATGGTTTGAATACAAATTACTAGAATGAGATCACTTTTACTACTTACAAATTAACTAGGAAGTTGTCACACTTCTAACAATGTCAAACTATAAACATGAAAATGTACATCTTCAATTTCTAAACATGATAGTAGAAACTCAATAAAATCTAATATATATACTTTTAACAATTAGTCATTTCGGATAAATAGAATATACACTCGTGTCATGCCAAATTCTCAACAACATATCTGTTATTTTACAATTTACAAATGAAATTTACTCCTTGAACTTACATTGGTTTTGAAATTTCAAGTGTACATAAACTACACTTAAACTTTTTCGGAATACATTTATCATAGACAACAAATGATATGTATATATATGTACACTTAAGATATATATTTCTTTCGTTCGTATCAACGTCTCACATTATACGTATTATCTTTCGTACATCATCATTCGATTATCATCAAGCCAATGTCTCGCCCTTGCTCAACACTTTTATTTTATATACTCTTTGACTGCCATAAGCCGAAATACATACAAACTTTTGAAAAACCGTTTTAAACTTAAATGCTGCCACACAAGCAACAACAACAACAAACACTTGAAAACTTATCTTAAACTTTATCGAGTCTTAAGCATGAATAAAGACTTGCTATACTAATTTAGGTCGCGTGTCGGTACTGCGCACTCATACTATTTGAATTTACGCTATTTCGGATCTCTTCAACTAAGGTGAGTTCATAGCCCCACTTTTACTCTTTTAACTGTTTTATAAACTCTTTGGGGGAGATACATGCTATAAACTAGAACACAAGACTTTTCTTAAAATGCATGCTTGCATGATTATTATTATTATTATAGCCTAAGTTGCCTGCCAAAAGTCCCCTTCATCATGAACCATTAATCACTTGCGAGTGAACGCAAATATTGTGGATAGTACTATGGGAATTGACGACCCCGACTCGGTTATCGGAAATAACCGGGCGCTATATTTGGTATCTCTATGTAATTGGCTATTACATCTTGGGGGCAATTTTATTACTTACACCAGTAATTAGGTGTATGCAGTTAGTTTGGTATCATGAGCTTAGTGCATAATAATAATCTATGTTTTCTATGGTAATTGTCTTCGAAGCAATTATCATCTCTTACTTGTGTTCAACTGTTTACTAAACCTATGAATATCACTCAACCTTTGTGTTGATCTTTTTAAGCATGTTTATCTCAGGTATTAAAAAGGCGATAGCTAACTCTGGAGGCGCTTGGGCATTGGTATGGCATGGTCATAGATGACTCTGATTTACTTATGGGGACCATATTTTATTAATGGGACATTTTCCCCAACAATTCAACCTTTGTAAACTCTATTTTACTTCAATAAATGAAATCTTTTAATAAAAATCTTTATTTTTCACTTTGTGTTATGATCCAATTGAGTAACATCCCAAAATCTTTCCTTCCGCTGCAAACCATTTTTGGGGGTGTTACAGTAACTTTGTTCCTTTTGTTGGGAACCCTATTTAATAAATAGCAAGCTGTTAACATAGCTTCACCCCGTAACCCTCGACTCGGTCCGAATAGGACAACATGGAATTAACCATCTCCTTCAAAGACACCACTTTTTCCTTTCGAAATACCATTTTGCCGAGGAGTATAAGGGCGCTTGTTTCATGGATTATACCAATGACCGAAAATACAGAGTATCCATGTACTCACCTCCCTATCGATCCTTAATCTTTTGATCGAGGACCCAAGTTGTAATTCAACTTGCTTTAAACACTTTGAATTTATCTAATGCTTCATCCTTGGTATGTAACGATAGACATAACACAATCTATAAGCATCATCAATAAATGTCACAAAGTACTTCTTATTCCCCAAAGAAGGAGTGGCATGCAAATCACACAGTCATCGTGTATAAGCTCCAAGACCTTAGTCTCACGACTAACACCACGAAAAGGTTTCTTGGTTATCTTGGTCAACATGCAAGTTTTACACTTTTAGTGTCCATGTCAAATCTTGATTAAACCATCCCTAGACATATCTTGCATTCTTTTATAATGTACATGGCCAAGTCTTGCATGCCATAGGGTAGAGTCGGTCGGTCGGTGGTGGTCACAAATCTTTGAATTAACACTATCGGAGAAAATTTTAAGCTGAACATTTGATTACATAAATAACCAAAACCAATAAAACACCATGCTTAGAAAGCACAAATTTACTGGACTCAATAACTTGTTTATATCCATGATTATTCAAAACACTACTTGAAACCAAGTTTTCCTTATATCGTGAACATGAATAACATTAAACAAAGTTACAATCTTTCCGAACTAAACCTAAGGTCTACACAACCACGACCATGCACCAAGGTCGTTGACTCATTTCCCATGTGAAGAATAGAACCATCATTCAATGACTCATAAGTCTTGAACCGCTTCTATCTTTGCACACATGAACTGTTGCACCAGAGTCAACCCACCACGCAACATCATCATCCCGCACATAATGAGATTCGGATACATATGTAACATAATAAATCAAAAGACTTATTAACCATATTCGACCTTTCGGTGAGTTGGAAGAACCACCACTCCCACGAACCATTAGTGCCGATCCATTGGATTTACCACCAACTTTAACACCTTTGCAATCCCTTTAATGTGACCGGTTTGCCACATTTCCAACAAGTAGGTGTTGCCTTCTTGTTAGGATCTCGCCTGTGTTGTCATGATATTTGCGTTTGCCTTTGTTGTCATTGTACACGGTGGAGTTGTTATGCTCCACCATATTGACAACAGATGGTCCAACAAGATTGCTACCCTTTGGCTTGTCATTATCCTGCACCTTGAGAGATTCCTCAATGCGCAGATGACTGCCCAACTCAACCAGAGTTAATTCCTCTTTCTTATGTTTCAAGGTATGTTTGAAATCTTTTCAAGTAGGAGAAAGTTTATCAATAACACAAGAGACTTGAATAGCCTCATCCATGTGCATATTGTGTTGTGTAAACCTTCCAAGTATTCCAAGAAGTTCATTGTATTGTTCCATGACCGATCTCGAATCGGTCATTTTGTAATTGTGAAATTACTTACAAGAAACTTCTTACTTGATGCATCCTCACCATATATTTGGCATCCAAGGAATCCTACGTTCTTTGGAAGATTCAAAGTTCGATAAATATCAAACAGAGAATCGGACATACCATTGAGAATTAGACCTCTGCAAATGTAGTCATCATTCTCCCATTTCTCCTCCTCCCGATCCGCTCCACAAGTAGCATCATCTCCATCATCGTGAATAGGAGTGGTTAGCACATAAACCACACTCATGCTTGACAAAGAAGAAATGCATCTTCTCCCGCCACCTCCTAAGTCCACCCTTCAAACTTATCAAGCTTGGCAAAGTTTGAAGCCATGTGTTTCATTGCAGTAGCAGTCATTGATTATCACAAAATAGTTTACTTTGATTGTTGGAGTGGTAGCTCCCGAGCGTGGTAAGATAATCAATTTAGCGTAAACAAGCAACAAGTCGTGAAACAAATACCACTAGGTGGTTACCGGATATCACTTGAATCGTGTGATCACTTTCCAAAGTAAACTATTCGACCCTAATGCAGGGTTACGAATAGCTACTTGGGATAAGACCAAATGTATGTTATTGAATTAGGCACAAATCAATAACCCTTTGCTTATAAGTGTTAATCGTTTTCGTGTGTCCTTCATGCATAATCGATCTCCTATTTATAGGAGGTTACTCGAGCTAATCAAATGGAATTATGAGAATTAATCGCCCATTAATCTCCTCATAATTATCCCCATTATAGCGTTATTGGTTACATGACCAATTAAGCGTGGTCATTATGCGCTGTAAGCGCCACTTGAATAGGTCCAAGCCCGTTACAAGCGGTACTTTCATCGATCTTGTCATAGCACTATCGGTGGAAACACCGCTCAAAGTAAACACCGCCTGATGGAAACACTATTTCGGTGGAAACACTGCTCATGGAAACCACAACTCAATGGAAACCACAAGCGGTACTTTCCAATAGCACTACCAATACAAACCACTTTTAGAGTCAGGGTGTTCATGGACCTTATGGGTGTACACTCCTTACCTCCTAACCCATTACAAGGTGTGAACTAATCCCACAGGTGCACTACTATTTTCCAACAAATGTGAAGTTGTTAGGCTATATACTTTAAGTTTTCCGGATGTTGAAAGTGGATTCAATTTGGTAAATGACCATTTTAAACATTGTATACTCATAGCATGTAAATAATCAAGGCTGTCTTTGAGAGTGTGAAAGGTGAGCGATCGAAAATTTGTTCCTTTAATAATTATATGCATTTGTATACATATTTTCATGAAGAAAAAGTATTTAAAAGGAAAATATCTTAAATGAGTAATATGTTGAAACGTTTAAATAACTAATTGCATTATATCTTATAAACGGTGACACTTTATATATAATATAGCTTAACGAAATGCCTTATTATATAATTTCATATAAGGCCCTCAAATATTTCGCCGATTCATGAAACGGCCTTGTAAATAATACCCAAACAAAAATTGTGGTACTTCCACACTTATAAAGTTTACAATGTGGCGCGTATGTTTTAATAATCATTCCATGCAATATCATATCAAAGGATGCACAATATACTTGAAATTAGAAAAAAAAAGGTGTGAATTGATCTTTAGTCTGTATATTTTCCTCTGTTGTAAAAATCGGTCCAGGCGGTTGATGAATCCTCGCATAATCGCTAATCGCTCACTAAACGCATTGATTTATCATAATAGGCCTATTTAATCGGTTTGGTCAAATAACGCTTAAAAATCGGTCAACAAACTGATTTATCAGAAAAAATTGGTCTAATCGGATTAATCGGACAAAATCGCGTAAAATTGGTCAACAAAATCGCTTAAGAATCGGTCAACAAACCGATTAACGGTTAAAGATCGCTTAAAATGGTCAACAAACCGAGTAATATCTATGTTTGACTTTGAACTTTGAAAAATTATGTATCATGTTTATATTTGAACACTTGAAATATTTGAACTTTGATGCACTATGATTATCTCATACATATAATATAATATAATATAATATAATATAATATAATATAATATAATATAATATCTAAATTTACAATTTTGTCCATAAAAGTTTCAATCCGATTAATCTCTTGCTAACCGATTAATCACTAAGCCCTACCCGACCGCTTCACTAGCGCCTAGCTATTTTTACAACCTTGATATTTTCAAATAAACTTATGAAGAATTCAAATAAAAGAATGGTTGATGGGATATTATTATTTCATATCGAAGTTAACTGAAATAACACAAACAAAATATGACCTCTTTCAATAATAACAACGCTATCTATATAACTTAACACATATGATTTTGACCCAATTGATATAAACTCCAATACAACAATAATCTATACTACATTATAAAGAAGGAATATGTTGAACCTAACTCCGATCTTAATTCCAAGCCTAAAATTAAGCAACACACCCGAACCTGAGTATATAAAAACTGAAAATTGACCCTCCCTCTATTAAGACCACACAATAAAAGGTTGTTTATTTTTTTTTCTTAGCTAAGGGATGGGTGGGTCCCATGTCTGTCAAAGCATCTTATTATGGAGGATTTGAATTTCTATCTTTTGTAGATATAGACCATTTAAAGGATTTTTATGAGCCCCATTTAAAAAAGTAATAATATTAAATGTTAAGTGAGTCTAATCCTTTCACCAAGGAAAAAAGAAACAGCCCCTATAACCTACACATGAAAAGTGACTCTCGCATTAACTTCTTTAAAATTATATTAACTTTCAATTGATAACATTTGTTTGGACTTTTTTTTCCTCTTCTATAAGAGCAATTTGTCGGAAAACCTTGCAATAGACGAAAAATATAATCACACGGGTATCCGCCGCTGCAACGTGCGGATACTCGGCTAGTTTAACTAATGTGTGAAACTAATAGACGGATTCACAAAAGCACTATGTGAAGAACATACGCCAAAGATAACAGAGTTTCCCGGCTCAAACCATATTTTCACGATTAAGATTAAAATGGCGTATTTGTTAGACATGATTTTTGAGCAAACTAAAATTTCAACCTCAAAATATACAAATTTGTTAGCAAATGGTGAAGTAACCAAAACCCAAAATATAGAAGGAAAGCATACTACCATTTAGAAGAAACCAATATAATTAAGAAACAAAAATAAATAATGAGAATTCGTAATATAACGATTATTACTTTGAAGTTGAATCATCAGCATGAATTTTGCAACTATGTGTTTCAAACAAAATGATAAGAGTTAATTACATAAATCATTCTTGTGGTTTAGTTAAAATTACGGATCTTGTCAATTAATCAACTTTTAATTATGTGTTATTTTTGTGTAGGCTTAAAGCGAGTCACATCCCGTGGTTTCTCAAAATTACGGATCTTAAGTCCAAATTTTGACCCGCTCGTTAAAAGGACGAACTTGACATGATGTGGACTAACGGAGGTTAACCTTGTAAAATCCGATTTCCTCTCAAAATACAAACCACGGACGATATACGTAATTTACTCTTAAAAAAAATCTCTAATTTTTATTTTACGGAAATATTTTTTATTCTGATAGATTAAAAAAAAAAGCTTCTTTAAAAAATAAATTTTGTTAAAGAAATATTTACAAAATTAAAAAAAAAATCATTTTACTATAACATTTAAAAAAACTGTTTATTTTAAAATTTAATTTTATTAAACTCTTTTTTACTATAACACTTATAACTAGAGGTGAGCAAACGGACCGGATGGACCGGACCGACCGACAAAACCGACCGAACGAACCGAAACCGACGGACCGATGGACCGCGGTCCGATCTCGGTCTAGGTTTTGCCGGATTCGGTCTCGATCCGTCCGGACCACAAACCCGAATTTAGCTTTGTTGGACCGGACCGACCGACCGACGGACCGACCGAGACCGGACCGGACCGGACCGACCTCATTCGGTCTCGATCGTTTTTGCCGGATTCGGTCTCGGTCCGGTCCGGTTTTCGACAAATGAAGCGACCTTACTTATAACAATTAAAAAAAAAAACTTAAAAAAGATAATTTTGTTAAAAATATTGTAAATTTTTTTTTTCATTTTACTATAATATTTAACAGAACCGTTTATTTAAAAAAATAATCTTATTAACTTTTTAGAATAAATTAAGAAAATTAGAAAAAATCTTTTTTTAATTTTATTATAAAAACGGATGAAAGCGCCATTTTTATACGTATAAATGTCCGTTTTTATAAAAAGGAAAAAAAATGTCTGTATAAATGTCCGTTCTAATGCGTATAAATGTCATTTTTAAAACATATAAATGTCCGTTTTAATGCGCTTTCGTACGTTTTATCAAAAATGTACGAAAACCCATTAAAACGGACATTTATATGTTTTAATACGTTTTTGTCCGTTTTGAACGTCTTCGTACGTTTTCATCCGTTTTATACGATTTTTTTCCTTTTTATAAAAACGGATGATTTTTTTTCCTATTTTTATAATAAAATAAAAAAAATAATTTTTTACTAATTTTTTTAATTTATTCTAAAAAAATTAATAAAATTATTTTTTAAATAAATAGTTTTTGTTAAATATTATAGTAAAATTATTTTTTTTTAATTTCATAATATTTTTTAACAAAATTAATTTTTTTAAAAGTTTTTTTCATTGTTATAAGTGTTATAGTAAAAAGTTTAAAAATTAATTTTTTAAGTGTAATAATAAAATGATTTTTTTTTTAATTTTGTAATATTTTTTAACAAAATTATTTTTTTTAAAAAGTTTTTTTTTTTTTATAATAAAATTAAAATATTTTTGTAAAATAAAATTAGATTTTTTAAAGTAAATTACATATATCGTCCCAGTGGTTTGTATATTGAGAGGAAAATCGGATTTTTACAAGGTTAACTCTCCGTTAGTCCAACATGTCAAGTTACGTCCTTTTTAACAAGCGGGTCAAAATTTGGACAAGATCCGTAACTTTGAGAAACTACGGGGACGTGACCCGCTTAAAAAAACCACATGGACAAGATTTGTAATTTTAACCAAACCACAAGGACGATTTATGTAATTAACTCAAATGGAAAGTATGTTGTGCCATTTGCCATGCATTTTACATGTCTCTCTTCCCATAATCCGTTCTACACGGGAACTTTAAGTTAAAATAAAAAGATAACCGCAAAACCAAGTTTAGATTATTACACGTTACAATCAAGCTTATATGTGGCTGCTATAGTCTATGAAGACAGTTTATACTAGGGCTGAGCATCGGGCCAGATCCCGACCCGACCCGACTCGTCCCGAATAATATCGATCCCGATTAACAGCTAGAACCTAAACCGAATACCGACCCGAAAGTAGTCGGTCGGAATCGGTCGGTAATCAGTTTGTCGGTTCCGATCACCTTCGCTCGCCTTTTCTCGGTTTTTTGCCCGTCCCGACCCGTCCCGTCCCGAGCCGAGTAGCAGTCGGTCGGAATCGGTCGGGATCGGTTTCCGACGGTCGGAATCGGGTGTTGGTAATCGGTCGGGAATGCTCACCCCTAGTTTATACAATTAACTTGATAAGACGAAGATACAAATGTTCAAAATCACACTTAAAAGTTAACACACATTAGTAGACTGTCGAGCATCAAAACGACTCTACGATATATGTATACAAATCTTGTAGAAAGTTAATACACGTTATTACATATTTAACAACACCACATAAGATAATAACATAAGATCCAACAATGATATATATCAAAAAGGGTATACATAAGATGTTACAAAATGACAGAAAGGTACACATTAAACATATTTAGACTCACAGTTATAGAACATATCAGTTGTTAACAAGACGGGCGACAGAGATAGGATTTTGGGACTGGCCAGCCCATTCTGATGATAAATTTGTTCTCATTGCGGCTCAACTGTGGATTGGTGAAGGATTGGCAACACAGAAGGCCATATTTTATGTGTCGAGAGAAGCGGATTTTGATGAAGTTGTGGAACTAGTGAGGGGAAACTTGCAAGTGGGCATCTTTTTTGGGCCATAATCTGAGTTGGAGATTCATTTTGAGAATAACAGAAGCTGGTTTGGCCCTTTGTACAATACGGATGAGTGGGAGGCATGCATAGCATTACCCCAAAATGAATTTAGTGTGAATCACTTCTTTGTGGTTACCGGGTGAGATTTATATTGTCTATTGTGAATATGTTAGGTACAAATAGTTGATTGTGTAGAGGAACTTTGAGTCATTTGTGAGTATTTTGATTGTCTTATTTTTATTGTGAAATTGTGAATATTTTTTGTCTTTTATTGTGAACTTGTGGGAAATAATTGATTTGATTCAAATGTTGTACTTCATTGACAATGTAATGTGTGAAATACGTAATGTTATTTTACTTTGTTGACAATGTAATAGGCTTCTCTTATGGTAATTTGTGTTCTATCTTGATTTATACTATTGCTTTGCCATAGCTTCTGCAACAGGTTTTGGTCATTAGAACATGTAGCAACATGTCAATATGTCATCTGTGTTTCTTCTGCAAAATACGCAATGAAACCCTTTTATGTCATCATAATAACTGTAGTTTGGGGCTTTTGGTCAAACAAAATAGTACAACAACACTTATAACATCAAACGAAAAAGCAAAGAAGAAAAGAAGAGTGATGAACAGGTTTATAAGTGGGTTGGATTAAAATTTGAATTTGGGGTATTATTTAAATATATTTTAAATAAAAAGAATTATTTAAATATTAAAAGAAAAAAGAATGTGATAGAATGTATAGAGGGATTTAGTGTAAACCTAGGGATTTAGAAAATCGGGTGTTGAAAAGATGGAAAAACTCAACCAAACAAAAAAATTTTCTTCACATAAGTTAGAAATATCACCGATGGTTACTCGTAATGAAAATGATAAACTACAAAGTTCGCTATTATAATTTGTCCAAAACCATTTTTATTAAAGCTATTGGCGTGAGTCATGAGTAAAAGATTATAATAAGTAAAAAGTGAGCAAAACCATTTGTGGTATTTTAGTTTATTGATTTATTAAAGATAATTTATATAGCCTAAATAAATAAATTATAAATTTTTATTATTATAATGTTTAAATAAATACTGTAGTAACCAAATAAAACAAGTCAAAACCCCAAGTGAAACACCACCGCACACCACCCTGTCCGCCGCCAACCATCACTCAATACCCTAGCCCTGACCCTAATAGTTCACAATTCAATATTGATATAATTTATCAATTCAGGTAGAATGACACGTAGTTGGTTAAACGCTAACCTAACCACAGTTAAAACACATAGTTGGATTTGGGGTATTAAAATTTGGATTTGGATTTGTGTAACATGTTAAGCTTGATCAATTTTAAAATTGACAACTTTTTTACATGCAAACAAAACCTGTTGGCACAATAATGGGTAATGGGTATCCATGCTCGTGCTTCGATAGTGTCAATCCTAGAAGAAAGGAAACAAATTTATTTGTATTGCTATTAGAAAACTTTTCGAGAGAGATTATAAGTGAATTGGGGTGTGTTTTAACAAATGTGACTATCACCTATTTATACTAATCCTAACTCCTAAGCATGTACAAATTCACATAAGTATTCTACACTTTTTCTACACGAGTCATTCTAGAAATCTTCTTTCTCATTGACGTCCTTACTTTCTTTTGCTCTCCTAGAATATTATGTGTTCGAGCAATACTCACTTAGTCAAGACTAAGACCACATATTGAGCTTGTAGATAAACACATTGTGAAAATTAACTTATAAAAATATAAGGGTATTTTCAACTATGTCGTCACATAAAAGAATGATACAAAATATTGGAAAAAAAAGAGAGCAAAGAAAGTGGATGAGAATTGGGAAGAGAATTGAAACACCAACTCTGGCATTCGGTTTAGCAAAGTAGCAAACCCTCAATAACACTTATTGATGTGTTACTTTAGTGTTACTTGAGCATCTTCTTCTCAATAACATACTAATAACTAAAACATTATTCTTACCAATAAAACCAATAACATTGTTGGTCTCAGAAATCCCAAAAACCCTCACAAAAACTACCCACTCACTCACAAAATTAAATAATAATAATAATAAATAATAATAATAATAATAATAATAATAATAGAGCGATATCTTGCTCTATTCTTGGATGGAGGGCAAGACGCATGTGTTGATTTGACGGGATCGTCTCCCTCACGCAAACCGGTATGATTGATTTTGTCGCAGTCATGTGGTGATTGATGCGACAAAACGCAAGCGCGCGTAAAGTCACGGAGTTAAATGTGTGGATATTGGATATGGGTTCATCCCTTTATCATTCTCCTATTTAGGAGAACTTGAGGCGAATCGCGGTGACCTTACTTAAACAGATCCGAAGTTCTCTATAACTCAAGATATGGGCGCGTGCCGCTACTCATATCTTCGAGGATTAGTTTTGCTATTGCTAAAGGTGTGGCATGATTATCTCGACTTTCCACTAATTTCTTGTAATCTAATGGTTTTGTTTCTAATGAAAGTGATGTTTTAATAATAATAATAATAATAATAATAATAATAATAATAATAATAATAATAATAATAAAAGTATACCAACAACGCTTGCCGGTGGAGCAACGAAAGAACGAAAGATGCCATCAACCGGTCAAAACTTCTTGTGTACGTGCCAATTCTTTTACCTTTTGTCAACTACGAATAGGGTAAACTTGTCATGCACATGGCAATTTAACAAAAGCCTAGTAACATGCTTATCATGACTTAGAATCACACCAATTTTTATTCAAGAGTAAAATAACGGCTTACTAATTAACGGATACAAGGTGTGAGTCCGATTCTTTGTGTTTAGAAAACCATGGTAGCGGAGCCAGAAAATCTAATCGTAGAAGGCAACATACAAACAATAAGAATGACTTAACAACGGGTAAAAACAAAAATTGTAAAATTCAAAAATGGGTCGGGTCGGTTTTAATTCCAAAATAATACTTTTACGTAACTTACATAAACTAAAGAAGTGATGCCTATAAAGTGAGACCTAACTGAGAATGCAAATTTATTAAGTTTATCGTAAATATATGAACTTGACTTGTACTCTATTATCACTTATTAGATACAAACATGTATACGCGGCTAAAATTGGTATCAAACTAATTAGACCTTTATTAATTTCTTATGTAAATTAAACCTATAAACTTGTGCATTATATATGTGTTTTATTCTTTTTGAAATGTTAACATAAATCATTTTTGAAGAATGGAACTTAAACGTAAACATTGAAGCTAAGTTTTGAAAAAAAACGACACAACCTATTTATAACTCGTAGAACTACTTGACAAAATAGTGACACTTCTCAATAACTATTAAAAGTAAAAACTTATATTCACAGCTAAAGTAACAAATTTAAATAAAATATGAATAGTTAGATAATTTTATTTAATGATACCTCACTTCCTAATATTCTTTTTAGTCTTCATCTTCTCTTTTCCATTCTCCAACCTTCCTCAACAGTCTTTCTCTGCCACTCGACGATTTCCAGAAGAAACAATTTGAAGATCAAATTGGTGATATTTTCTTCTTGTAGAGGGCACTTTAGTTTCTGGGTTGAGGGCACCATAGATTTTTGCAACTAATTTAACTATTTTCCTATTAATTAGCCAATCCGATGAAGCTTTATTGGGGGCCTTTCCCCCACTACCTACAAGGTGGCTCCGCCCTCCATGGCATTATGGCAATATATTGCACAAAGGAATTATAATTCTTTGTTTTGTTAAACGATGAATTCAAAATAAAACAATACCAAGAAACATGAAATTGGTAACGAATTTAGGACATTAGGACAACCAACACGAATAAAATTGCACAATTTCAGTTGGATATTTTATTCAATTATAAAGAGTTTTGAGAGCAATATTCTATCGAATATGATCAGATTTTTATTCGTCTTTTTTGCTAACGGAAGTCTTTCGATACCAATAAGTGTATATACACTTTGTGCTTCCTAATTATGTCTTTTTATTCTGCAACATTTTTGTTATCGGAAGAAGTCTCAAGAATCGAATAACGAACAAGTTGAGCCCATTGCTTCAGTTTCATCTTCACCTTATCCGGGTCATCACCTAAGTACATTCAAATAAAGATATAGATTCAACCAAAATTCGATGGAGGTGTTAAGATTGCTTATTCAAAAAGGTTACCTGCGAACTAAATTTTGGTATCGAATGTTTTTAATTTTTTTTTATCCAAGCTGCTTATCACGCATTATTTGCGCGTAATGTGTAAACAAATTTCAATAAGCAGCTAGAAATTGTAGTTATGCTACCTATTAAAACTCCTGATATATTTGTTTTGATACATATAAACAGTTTTAAGTATGCATGATTGTATACATCAAAGACTCGTGAACATGAAAACCCTTCAAACATAAAGTTTTAAACTATTTAAAAAGACAAAATACTATGTATATCAATAGTTTTACATTTTCTAGTCATTGAATTAGGGTGTGTTTGTTTTTAAAAAACATCTTACTAAGCTAGCCCTCTTACTATTACCAAGAAGAGGAGGCAGACGTTTTGCTTGTTTGTTTTTTTTCTTTGAGTAAGACCCGTTAGACATATAACATCTTACTCAAGAAGAGTGGGGACTTGTCTTATCGCCTCTTACTCGTTTTGTAAACTTTATATAATATATTTGATTGTTTATTAACTATGTTATATTTATGATAAAAAGTCTTGTTTCATATTTACATAAGTTACTTATTATCGCATTGCGTTGGTTTAATAAACAAATTGCAAAAACGAGCACTTAAAATCATTCGCACAATTATACAAAAACAAACAACATTATTTCGTTCAGATTTAGACTTTCTAGCCACCTCTTACTAGTAAGATGTGGTAGTCAGATTCAGACTCAAAACATCTTAATGAAACAAACACACCCTTAGTGTAGTTGTTATTCAAAAACAGTTTATCTAATTTTATCAAGTTTTGTTACAATTGATTATCTATTTTTCTTACTAAACACCCCTTTACTAAAGAAGAAAGAACTATTGAAAATACAAAAATTCCTTTACTTGGATCAACAATGGATGTAGCAACACTTGAAGAACTAGAACACGAATCAGAACTCACAGACGACGACCGTGACAACATTCCACTCCTATTATACCCTCGTTTAATCGCAGCATACATCTCGAATGCAGGAAAAGCATCCTTAAGTCTCGGATTCAGATCATCCACCTTATCAAACCCAAACCCTAAATCAAAACAACCTTTTAACTCCTTAATATCGTCATCAGTAATGTGACGAACATGATCAACACTCTTGCTACGACAAAGCTTGTGGTGTTCATAACGACTTCGTTGTTTCATCCTAAGTTTCTGCCACTCTAAATCACGGTTTATGTCTGGTGACCATGTTTTTTGCTTAGATAGAATCTGATGTGTATGCTGTGAGTCAGCCATTACACATACACATAATTAAGACATGGCTAAAAGGAGTATTTATAAGGAGTTACTTTTTTAGGATTTTAGTTTTGTGCTTTAAATGATTTGGATATCAAAATCTGAAATAGAATGTAACGAATTTGGACATTTTAAATGATATATTAGGGTTAGATATCAAATATCAATTCTGTCGTGAACTGTAACATTCATTAATATTATAGCACTGGTATCCCTAAACTTGATGGCTAAGATCAAATATTGTACTAAAGGGGCAGCTAGGATTGAAATCTAACTTAACAAAATAAGGAGTCTTAAATTTATCAAGTTTATATGTTTCAGAAAAAGTATAGATGTAGTAAATCAAAGATGGTTAAATACTTAAATTAATGGTTGATTTATTGCTAATATAGAGTATTTTTATTATAAGAAATAATTGGTTTTGTCTGACATCAGTTATCTGAATATATCATCTTGTTATAGAGTAATTAGCCGTAAAGTTGATGCCTTTATTGTGTGCATAATACTTGTATAATATATACAGTGTGTTTTGACTGATTGTACCGTTGAATGTCCTAATAAAATATATGAGTATCTCAGTCACCTCTCTTCAAATAAACATCGTAGAGTTACCATGTGTCTTTTCATATATATCATGATTCTAACATATTAGGAATTTTATGTTTAAAATATGCGCCGCAAAGAAAAATCGAAAGAAAATGTATGATCGAATGGGAAACTACATACAGTATATGTCAAATATTAAGCAAGGTCTATATTTTGGCCGAACTACGGAACTAGGTATTAAAAGGACCAGATGCACAAATTATTGTAACTAGAGTAAATTACACCGTTCGTCCTTGTGGTTTGCGTTGACCGCAGCCTTTCGTCCCTTGACCAAAAAAATGCACCGACCGTCCAAAAGTGGCAAACGTTATGCGCCGTTTGTCCCTCCGCCTAACTGGGCCCACTAACTCTTGTTAACTCTCGTTAAGTTGTTTTCCTTTGAGGGGTATACCCGCATTTCCCATTCTTTATCATCAACACTACTTTTCAATACTCTTTTTCTTTCTCTCGATTCATCTTCTACATCCTTCATCTTTTACATTCTTTATCATCAACAATACTTCTCAATTTTCCGGCACCTTTCCAAACCCACCATCACTCTTTTCCGCCACCCTACCAAAACTAAAATGAGACAATTCAAAATTATAGATTTATACACAAAAATCCACATCAATCAACACAAACATAGAACACATTAAAAATTCCAACCAATTTAACATACAAACAAATAATTCCCAGGCAACTATGAACTAAAAATCACAAACCCGTTCCATTATTCATTAAAAACATATAAAGAAGATAGAATTTCATCAAACACAACAAAACCCATTTTAAGAAGATAGAAACTCATCAAATCAAACAACAAAATGCTCCTTTTAAAAAAAAATTACAAACACAAAGATAGAATTTCATCAAGCACACGACTCAGATCCATTCTTATCAACAAGTAATCAACCATCATCTTGTTACCATCACAACAACCACGATCCGCAGCCACACCACTCGGATCCGCCGCAGCTTGCTACCACTACCTCAACCCACCTCCGCCCGCCACCAAAGACTACTCAAACTCACACGGCCACCGCAAATTGTTTCTTTAGTTTTGGAAGTTAAAACCATTCTCAAGCAATTAACCAATGATAAACAATAAATCCTCAAAACATAACTAAATCGCACCTCTCATGAAGACGAAACACCGGATCTAACGAGCGCCATCATCACCACCACCAAAATATATCCAACAACCACCATCACCACCATCAAATCACCGATACTCGCCCACCCCTAAGAAACAACCACCACATTTGTTCAAACAACCATTACCTCCGGTCAAATCATTGTCACTGGTAGGAAACCCAAGTATAACAAAAGAAGAAAAGAAAAAAAGCTGTCACTCGGTCAAACCACCACACCATCGAAACTTTCAATTGTTTTAAACCCACGAGCCGCCACCTCACGCCAACCCACCATAGCCGCCAGACTTTCGTGGTCCAAAGCGTACTTTTGGTCTAGATCTTGTTCGAGTTTTCAAACTCGTTAGGTTTAGTTTTAAAGATATATGTTTGTTGAAGCAATGGAAAGAAAAGATGAAGACAAGAATTTAATTTTTTGAAAAAAAAAAGATAGGAATTTGATGGAATGAGGAATGAGATCGAGACTAATGAAAGAAAATAAGTCTTTTTATAAAGTGATGGTGAGGATAGATGAGAAAGATCACAGTTGATACACAAATGGGAAATGACGAAAATACCCTTTTAAAAACTTTAGTTAACTGACGTTAGTGGGAATTGGTGGGGCCAGTTGGATGGAGGGACAAACGATGCATAACATTTGCCACTTAAGGATGGAAGGTGCAACTTTTTTGGTCAAATGACGAACTCATGGGGTCAACGCAAACCACAAGGACGAACGGTGTAATTTACTCTTGTAACTATAATATAAAGGCACACATTTTTATGGATCGGGTGCAATTAGAAAAAATCTGAAAGTTTATACAATTGTCAATACAAAATACAATTCCATCATAGTCTCGTGATAGCGCGAGACACCGTCCCCTTAGCTCAGTCCCTGATATAAGCACACATTCTTGGTCTCTCTATCATAACTTAGAATTCTACTCGTTTGTGTGTCTATGTCTCAAAAGGGACATTCACCATGGTATAATATAGGTAGAGATCGAACATCAACAAGTAATAAGTTGCGTTTCACATATAGTTGAAGAATTATCGCATTTAGATATGTTTGACGAGAACAACTTTTAATCGTGAAATAATTAATTTTTGGGGTTTTGCTTAACAACCCTAATAGCACAAGGTGTCCTAGAGTCACAGGGCTCGTGTTATAACACTTTTGTTATCACCTAAGCCTTTTTTTTTTTTTTTTTTTTTTTTTTTTTTTTCATATAACTTGAAACTTATAACTTGACCCAAGAACATCATTCCCCATCATTCAAGTTATAGGATACCCCATGACTACATATAACCTAATTAGACAAAAAAAAAAAAAAAAGATCCTATGGCATGGCCATGAGATAGCACCAAGGCTTATAACTCAAAGTGTGTGTGTGTGGGGGGGTGGTTGGTGGTTGGTGGTGGCTATATGATTGTTTATAAGAACTAGAATCATTCTATCATAAAAAGTTGTTTATTGTGCTTTCATGTTTTTTAGGATTGTATCGACTTTTTTTTTAAATTGTCAACCAATCATAATTATTCATTATTATCTATGTAATAAAATAAGAAAATTCACAAAAATACCAAAATTTTCAAACCTATTTAATAAAATGCCCAATTTGTTTTTCCTAAAATGCCAAAATACGCATAAAATCCGTAAAATTTGGCACATTTTCGATATTTTTTGTGCAATTTAAAAAAAAATCGATTTTTTTTTTAAATAATTTTTTTTCGATATTTATTAAAAAAAGTCAATTTTTTTGATATTTTAAAACACTTATATCTTATATCTTATATCTGAACTCACTGAAATTTCGATTTTTCTCTAAGTGAAACACATGGCGATTTTTCTCAAAGGGATTTATAGGAAACACATGAAATTCACAAAGGGGTTTTAGTCATTAAACTTTGCGTATTAAGGTTTTTTTTTGCATTGAGGTTTTCCCACGGTACGTTTTCTCCCTATTTAGGGATGAAACATGTATAAAGATTCAACTCCGGTACATTTTATTCAGACAAAAGTTATGTTATTCAATATTAAGCTTCAAATTAGTGTTCTTTAATTAGGGTTTCGTTTGAATTGGCTAATTTTTTCGAATTAGGGTTTAGGGTGTTTTTTAATTGGGTGTTTTTCGAGTTAGTTTTTATTTTATTTTATTTTATTTTAAATGTATGACTATTAGTTACATAGTTGGTATATCAATCTCAATAGCTTTAGATTATGGTTAACTGTGTTTAGAGGTATAATCACATGTGAATGTACATATACCCCGCGACGCACATAATTATGTTGACGAGTTGAGATCAATATAGAACTCATATTTACCATAGAACAAATGAACCAATTATAGTCCTCCATTTGTTATCTAAATTAATAAAAAATTATTTTCCACCTTCTTTTTAAAAACAACATATCTTACAAACGGTAATTTTCAAACTATAAAAATACACCATCGCGACGAGAATTAAATTATCTTTCTATAGATATGCACTTTTATATTTTTCAACAAACATTTTTTCCAAAAATTCTCATCATATATGATTTTTACTAATCATATATGATTTTCAAAAATCATGTATGATTCGATTTTATGAATCATATATGATTTTACAATCATATATGATTCAGTAAAATCGAATCATATATGATTTTCACAAATCATATATGATTTTGTTGACCGAAATTTTGAAAAAAATGGTTAAAAATATATAGTAGTGCATATCTATAGAAAGATAATTAATTTCCAATGGTATAATTTTTATCAAACGATTAACGGTTTGCGAGATATTTAATTTTTAAAAAGGGTGAAAGTTTATCATAATAAAAAATGAATAGCTATTATTGGTTCATTGGATCTATGGTAAATTTAACATCTATATTGAACTTTTGCCTTATGTTGACATGTTAACATGTACTGAGTGTTTAGTACTTGGCCATTATGAAAATTGCCTAATTCAAAAATAATAAACTACAAGGAGATGTTATATTGTTTTGCTAATAGAGGTACCATGGAATTTAATACTCATAACAATTATATATAAATCAAATAACATCATCAAAGCATGCAATGGAAGACAATAGGAATAATATATGTAAATAATTAACCAAACAAGAAAGTGCGTTTTCCAATTCAAGAATCAAACGATGATTTAACAAGAACAAAACCCAAAACCCTAATAATTAGGGTTTATATATTCGACCCAAATAAAAGTCGACCACCAAGATTCACAAGCTACACGTTAATAGCGATTTGATGTGAAAAGCTAGTTTCTTGAATCACAAATAAAACCAAATACTTAATCTTGAGTTAAACAAATCGAAACCCTTGGGGTTTGGGATGTTCGACCGCCACACAAGAAAGAGAGGAGAAGGAGAGAAATTAGGTTATCAAACCGATCCAAGGTTAGTCAATAATGAATACATTGATTTGTATTTATAGTTAACATAGCTTGAGTACAAGTTTGAGTGGGTTTGGGTTTGGGAACACCCTAACCGATCGGCCAAAGCCCCAAAGGGATTCTAGAACTTTCCGACTTGTAATTTCATCTCTAGTCCTTCTAGTTAATATTTAACGACCGCTAACCAAACCTCGTTAATTATTTAACTAGCGTTATGTTTTATTTCGTGACTAATAATTAATAATAATAACGCTTTATTTATATTAATTATATACATCAATTCTCATACGTAATGTGTGCAATCCGAAGTCTCGAGTTCGAATCCGGACATACTATTATTTAAATATCCATAAAACCTTTCACTCCCACTGGATATTACTAAATATAGTAATGACATTGGTTAGTCTAGCTTTCACACGCCAATGCCCCGGATCGAATCGAGTATGGTCTCCTCGAAAAATCATTTAATGATTCATCATTTTACTTATCCTTTTGTTACTAATACTACATTAACTATGAATATGGATCAAGTCATTTCATAAGTTAACATTCTGCTTCTCGTTGTATATGATTGAACAAGATTACCAAATCATCCGAACGTATTCCGATAGATCTTGGGTATGGCCATACAAACATCTTGTCAACCCTACGAGGGCCCAAATATAGTATTATGCTTTGAAACAAATTCAAAGGAACAAATTCTCTTGACTACAAACATAACTCATGAATTTTGCAACACTTCCGAAAATAGCCCTTATAACTACCGCCACGGATAGCGTTAGACTATCTTACACAAAAGCACTACATTCATATCGCTTATCCGGTATCTCAAGTCCGAGGATAAACACTTCATGATATACTTAATGACGAGATCCATAAAGTATCATCATGTAAAGTTGGGATGAGTCCTATATTCAATTCATTGAATATCATGTGAATCTGGTATGTCCCACGCATCAATATACTTTAAAAGTATATTCTACCAAAACTCAGATTTGTCTTAATTCAATGACATCCCATATCATTGATTGACAACGGACTATTTAGAATAACATAAGTTATTCATGGATTAAACATGCAAATATAGGATATGATATTAAGAAAATGAAAAATAAACATAAACAACTATTTTATTTCATTAAAGTAATATTTGTTCACAACATCCTTTATCCAAATACTAATCACAGATCTGCATGAAACTACTAGCTAAACGAAGTCCTATCCCATCAAGATGGTCAAGAAGTTTTTCTTTTGGCAAAGGCTTCAGAAAGGGATCACTAGATTATCATCTCGTATGAACTTTGAGTAGATTGATTTCACCTATGTCGACTTGTTCTCGAACATAGTGATATCGACGAGGAAAATGTCCGCGCCTTCATGACTCCAGCTCATTGGCAAATGTTATTGCAAAGAGAGTTGTCACAATACACATTTAAAGGTAATTCGATTGAGGCATTACTCCAAGTCCCGAAATGAATTTCCTAATCCAAACAACTTCCATCGCAGCCTCAAGCGACTATGTACTATGCTTCAGAATAGACATCGCAACTGTTGTTTGCTTCTTGCTCTTCCAACAATCGCTCCTCTATTAATGACAAAGACATAACCCGTCGAGACTTCAGATCATCTTTATCGCTTTGGAATGACGATCGCAAAACCCAGAACATCAAGTTCGCATCCGATTTCTCCATACACTAGAAACATTTCTTTAGTAGCCCTTAGATACTTAAGAATGTTCTTAATACTGCCGTTGTTTCACACCGGTTCTCGTTGATACCGACCGGTAATGTTCTGTGCAAACGCCACATCGTGCCTTGTACATCTCACAAAGATACATGATAGATCCTACACCAAGCATAAGGAACTTTCTTCATGTAAGCCACCTCTTCGTGTGTTGACGCATAGTTTATTACTTAAGCCATGTTCAACTTGCATCGGCAAATATCCCTTCTTGGAATTTTGCATACCGAATCTCTTCAATATTTTATCAATGTAAGCACTTTGGCTTAGTCCAATTAACCGCCTTGATCTATCTCGGTAGATCTTGATTCCCGAATAAATGTCGCTTCCCTAAGTCCTTCATAGAAAAGCACTCTCCAAGATAAGACTTTACATCTTGCATACTTGGAATGTCTTTTCCCATGATCAATATGTCATCGACATATAAGACAAGGAAAATAACATTACTCCCACTAGCTTTGTGATACACACATGGCTCATCAAGATTTTGAGTGAAACCAAATTTCTTGATTTATTCATCAAACTTCTTGTTCCATTGCCTTGATGCTTGCTTCAATCAATAAATGGATCTTTGAAGTTTGCATACACGCTCGAAACTTTGGATTCACAAACCCTTCAGTCGCGCCATATAGATGTCCTCATCTAGGCGACCGCTTAAGAAGGCGCTTTGACATCCATTTGCCATATCTCATAGTCATAGTACGCAGCTATGGCTATAAGAATCCTAATAGCTCTAATGTCTCGCTACAGGAGAAAATGTCTCCTCGTAGTCTACCCCATAGGTTTGAGTATAACCTTGAGCTACAAGACGAGCTTTATAGGTGTGTGCATTGCCATCCATGTCGGTCTTTATCTTAAAGAGCCACTTACTTCCAACTACCTTAGCATTTGGAGGTAAGTCAACCTCTATCCGACTTCGTTATCTTCATGGATTGCATTTCCCCATTCATTGCAACTCGCCATTTTCCTTTTCGTGACTTATCATGGCAGCTTTATAGTTAGCGTGTTCACCAAGATCCCCTAACATATTTTCCTCGCCTTCTACGTTGAGACATAGACGCCAGTGCACGCGTAGCCCTTGCGGATCTACGAATGGGAACCACTTCAATCTCGTGGAACGCCTGCACTTTCGTGTTCTACTTGAGGTTGGCTAGTGTTTTCGAAGGTGTTGTGTCTTCTTGATCATCTTCCGGATCATAAACTCTCCCATCGAATTCATGAGATATGAGATCCTTTTCAAGAAAGTCTCCATACCTAGCAATAATTACTTTGTTTTCGTGTGGAAAGTAGAAGTAGTAACCCATCGTTTCCTTTGGGTATCCTACGAAGACACACTTAACAGATCTTTGTTGCGACTTATCGCATAGTCACGTTTAACAAACGCCTCACAACCCCGCACCTTTAAGTAAGACAAGTTGTGAGGTTTCCCATACCACACTTCATAAGGAGTCTTATCAACCTTCTTAGTTGGAACCATATTCAATATGCGAACAATAGCTTCAAAGCATAATCCCAAAAGGATAAGGGAAGAGTTGTAAGATTAAACATCGATCGCACCATGTCTAGCAATGTACGATTCCTTCTCTCGATACACCATTTTGTTGTGGAGTATATGGAGATGTGAGTTGTTGGACAATACCACACTCATCTAGATAATCTTTAAACTCTTGGCTTAAATATTCACCACCTCTATCGATCAAGAGCTTTAATCTTCTTTCCTAGTTGCGCTTCTACTTCACTCTTAAAAACCTTAAATGTTTCAAAGACTTCATGTTTATGTTTAAGTAAATAAACATAACCATAACGATCGAAATCATCAAGAAGGTTAAGAAGTAGCTAGCACCCTTTCTTGACACATGTCTTAGTGGTCCACATACGCCAAGATGTATCACACCAAGAAGATCGAAGCCCTTTCTAAACTATTTGTAAAGGTTTCTTGGTCACCTTCCCGGATATGCAAGATTCTCATTTATCAAATGATTCATCATTGATGTCTTGCAAAAGCCCATCGTGTAGCAGCTGTTGCATGCGTTTCTTGCCTATATGAGCAAGTCTACAATGCCAAAGAAATGAAGAATCCAAATCACCTTTGATTCTTTTATTATTGATGCTAAAGACATAATTAGTTTTATCAATCACATTATCATGCCAATCAATTTCAAACACACCATTTACTGGAATAACATTAAAGTAAAAAACATCATTTAAAGAAATCGAAATTCCATAATCAGTAAATGTATGAACGAAACCAATATCTTTTAACAAGGAAACAGAAACGACACCCCTAACAATGGAAGGTGCGTAATTACAATCGTTTAATGACAGTACTAAACCCGAAGGTAAAACTAAATCAAACGTGCCTATAGCTTCAACGATCGCATGTGCTCCATTACCCACGCAGGTATTGTCGTCCATAGGCAAACTTCCTTGCTCCTCTAAGTCCTGCAGTGTATTACATATGTGAATACCACATCCAAGATCATATACCCGTGAATTTATTTTATGAGGAAAAGCAAATAATTCTATCATCAAAAGAGTACACAAGCATCGCCACGCGTGCGAGATTTTTATACCTCTTATTGCGCAACTCATCAAGGTACAATGGACAATTCCTCTTCCAAAGGTCCAACCTCGGTGCGGGATGACAAGCCCGATCCTCTTCGATTCTCATGCTTTTGGGAGGGTACTTGGGTTCTTGTTGATAAGTCATAACTTGTTTTCCTTATCGCCTTTACCCTTACCTTTCCTTTCTTGTTCGCTAGCGGCTTATTAGGCTTAGAAATTCTACCCTTTGGATGGTCAAACCGCAGTGTAGAGGCCTTCTTGGGCAAACCTTTTCGTAATCAATGAGCATTGCATGTACCTCATCGATCGCCTTCCCCTGCAATGCATATTATAATTGCGCACAAAACCATCAAATTCCTTGTTAAGGATCCGTTGATCGTGCCAATTTGTATGTCATTAGGGTAGACATAGTTAAGACGCCCAACCGGTCCATGTAACTCATCATTTCCGTGCAAAGGCGCTATAGTTTCCCTTCTCCTTGCTTGCAACTATGAAGAGCATCAATCAAGTCATACAACTCTCTATCACAGCTTTTCAAACAACCTTGCAATTCTTCCAAGATGAGATTAGGAAGTAATTCTCAAATTGCTTTTGCAAGCTTGAGTTCATACTCCCGAGCATAATGCGGCGACCTCATTATACTTGTCATACTCAGATTGCCATGCACTGTGCTTCAAAGAAGAGCATCACCGCAGTTCGGAGGACAAGGCGTGGTCAAATAATTGAGTCTTTTGGCAACCTCAAGACAATTCGAGTTGCCGATACCAATCATTGAAATTGCGCTACCAATAATTTCTCTCGATCAAACATAGATTTGAACGGCGAGGCTAGTGCAAGATTCACTTGAGCCATTTCTACGAAATAAAAGTTCAAAAGTTAGTACTTTCGATAAGTAAACATTCAAGAAAATAAAATACCCTTTGGTCAATATCCATATTAACCATAGTATTTTCCTTGAATATTGGATCCTCATTATCATAGTTCCACCACATCGCTTGATCCGCTAGTGGTGAAAGTATAGAATAGGTAATCATTGAAAACGATAATTGACAAACAAGTTTTCAATTCCAAAATTTATGGGATTTACAATTTTGCCAAAACAATTAATGCAAAACGTAAGCATGTTTTATCCCATCTTATGCCTTAAGTCATAGGTCTCACTAACTAACTTAATTAAGTTGTCTAATTTAGAAACTGCAAATCATAAAGCTGAGGTCTCACACAACAAAATAATTCACCTAGTTATTGTAATCTAGATCAAGGTCTCACATAACTAAATTACAACTTCAAGTGTTTCATATCATTAGATGGCATAAACTTCAATTTTAAAGGGTACAATTTTTGACGTGTAATCAAAACTTATGTATAAAGAAGCATGCATACAACTTTATAACACAAAATTTTCGAAAAAACTTACAATAGATTTTAATTGCTAAGATTGAATTCTACAAAGTTTTAATCAATGCGTTGAGAAACTTACAACTTTGCACTAAGATGCTTCGTACATAGAATGGTTATACTAGGTAGCTCCAATCGAACTCACAGGGGCGAGGACCGTAAGCGTAAAAGCATAACCTTAGACATCCATTCAAGGAGACTATGCTCACTTCTTAAACAACCCTTTATAGTTTGTTCTAGTGGGTGAGCCGTTCTAACCATTTAGTACAATCGCATCAATCGATTAAAAGTTCAAGAATAATTCTTAGATAACAAATCAATTTCGCCATTATTTAGTCCATTTAATTTTCTATTCCAAAACCCTTTTGCTTACTAACATGTCAAACAATTTATAAACAAAAAGCACTTTAATAAAAATTAAACACACTCAAATAATATAAACATATAACTAAACACTTTAACATATGTAAAACAATTAGCCACATGCATAATTATTTCAATAAACTCTAATAACAATTTAGGCGTAAATAAATGCATACATTAACTAGGACTTTCATCTCGCAAGAAGATGAGCCACATACATCGACAAGTCGATTATGTAAGTCAAGTTAATAGTATACCAATTAGCACATAACTAATTTTATTAGTTATAATTGAGGTCTTCCCAATTCAATAATTATTAAATAAATAAAACATGTGTATCACTTAACAATTAATCAATAAACAATAAACAATACTCCATGGCAAAACATGCATGTTCCACCATGGATTCCGCATAACAATTATCACCCAAGATACGCATATTACATGTCACATAACAATTATTCATTAATTAACCACATAAAATAAGTATGCAATCCTAGGGTTTCTACAAGTTTTACAAAATTAAAACCTAATTAAATAAATATAGGGTAATCGACCCATAATAAATAAAATTAGGGTTTCGAATTCAAAACCCTAGAAACCATAAAAAAAAACATGCAAATAATCATAAAGATTCAATTTTTATGTGTTTCGGTAATTAATTACAACATATTAACGGCTCGTGATGCCACTGTTGGAATTTAATACTCATAACAATTATATATAAATCAAATAACATCATCAAAGCATGCAGCGGAAGACAATAGGAATAATAAATGTAAATAATTAACCAAACAAGAAAGTGCGTACCTTTTAGCAATTCAAGAATCAAACGATGATTTAACAAGAACCAAAACCCAAAACCCTAATAATTAGGGTTTATATATTCGACCCAAATAAAAGTCGACCACCAAGATTCACAAGCTCAAGCGTGCTTGTCCTTTGTTCTTGTACACACGTACTAATAGCGATTTGATGTGAAAAGCTAGTTTCTTGAATCACAAATAAAACCAAATACTTAATCTTGAGTTAAACAAATCGAAACCCTTGGGGTTTGGGATGTTCGACCGGCCACACAAGAAAGAGAGGAGAAGGAGAGAAATTAGGTTATCAAACTGATCCAAGGTTAGTCAATAATGAATACATTGATTTGTATTTATAGTTAACATAGCTTGGAGTACAAGTTTGAGTGGGTTTGGGTTTGGGAACACCCTAACCGATCGGCCAAAGCCCCAAAGGGATTCTAGAACTTTCCGACTTGTAATTTCATCTCTAGTCCTTCTAGTTAATATTTAACGACCGTTAACCAAACCTCGTTAATTATTTAACTAGCGTTATGTTTTATTTCGTGACTAATAATTAATAATAATAACGTTTTATTTATATTAATTATATACATCAATTCTCATACGTAATGTGTGCAATCCCAAAGTCTCGAGTTCGAATCCGGACATACTATTATTTAAATATCCATAAAACCTTTCAGAATCAACTACGGCATTGGTTTTAACTGTACTTACTTGTCATTACTTATACTATGCTTAATAGATGTTATATTGTTTTGCTAATGCGATGTTGTTTTGCTTGTTATACGATTGGCTCTGATGATAATCAACTAATGATTTAAAGTGATTGAATTATTTAACATATAACAACAAAAGATACACTGTGGTCATAAAACTTGCAAATATTAGAATTATAATTTTATTTTATTTATTTATTTTTTCAAATTTGAATACTGAATAGTGATTGCTAACACTTTTTTTTTAACAGCCGAACATAACGGTTAAGGCAAGAATTTGTATTGTTTCGGAGATACTTGAAGCTTTGACCAAAACTCAAGTCGAAATTTTTTGATAAAAACCAATACCAAGAAATCCAAGCATTTCCGTTTGGTGAATTTGTGTGGCATGATACTCGGTTTGATACAAAATTGCTCTGTTGATTGCTCCCCGTAGTTGATAATTGCCAACCATCAACCCCAGACTCAACAATACACAACGTAACAATTCTACTACTTTTAACAAAAAAATCCATAAATTCTTTGACATTCAAATCATCAGATACATCTACAATTTCATTATCCGAATTGTAAATTACCATAAAACTACCACTAACATCGATTACTAGCCTCTTGGATACTGCTTCTAGTAAACATGAATATAATGACAACAATGGTAAAATTAATATACGTTTTGCAATGGCATATACTCCGACACACCATCCACTCTTTCCCATGCAACTGAAAGGTTTATAGATATAATTTAATATGCGTATTACCGGATTCGAACTCGAGACTTCGAGATTGCACACATTACGTATGAGAGTTGATGTTAAAATAATTAATATATATAAACGTTATTATTATTAATTATTTGTCACGAAATAAATACTTAATGATAGTTAATATTTAACGAGTTTAGACTAACGGTCGTTAAATGTAAACTAAAAGGACTAAAGATGAAATTAGTGGACAAGAAGGATCTAGAACCCCTCTTTGGGATCCTTGGCCGGTCGTGGGTATGCAAAAGCCCATGGGAGGCTTAACTTGCTCTCCAAGATTGGTTACCTATAAATACAAACCCCTTGTATTCATTCATAACCTAATCTTGGTGACTAGCAAACCTAATTTCTCTTCTTTTTTCCTTCTCCTTGTGTTTGGCCAATTGTGTAATACCCTTCCCCAAGGGATTCGATTTTCACATTCACAAGAACAAGTGTGTGGTTTGTTTGTGATCAAGAACCTAGCTTTTCACTTCAATTCGATATTAGTACGTGTGTACAAGAACGAAGAACAAATACAATTGTGTTTGTGGGTTTTTGGTTGTCGACTTATAAAAGGGTCGAAGGTTTTGAAACTCTAAGTTAGGGTTAGGGTTTGGTTCCTTGTTCTTGATATCGTGTGTTTCTTGAATTGCTAAAAGGTACAGCATTCTTATTCGGTTAATTAATTTACATATATTATTCCTATTACTCACCGCATGCTTTGATGATGTTTACTTTTTATGTAATTGTTATGATTAGTAAAACCCAACAAAGGCATCACGAGCCGTTAATATGTTGTAATTAATCATCAAACACATAAAAAATTGAATCTTTATGATTTTTACATGCCTTTATTGGTTTCCAGGGTTTTAAAATTGAAACCCTAATTTTTTTAATTTGGGTCGATTACCCTTAATTGATTTAATTAGGTTTTATTTTTTTGTAAAACTTGTAGAGACCCTAGGATTGCATGTATATTTTATGTGGTTTTAATGAATAATTGTTATGTGCCATGTATTATGCGTATCTTGGGATTATAATTGTTATGAGGAATCAATGGTGGAACATGCATGTTTTGCCATGGATTACTGTTTTATAAATTGTTAAGTGATATACACATGTTTATTAGTTTGATAATTATTGAATTGGGGAAGACCTCAATATATCTAATAAAAAATTTGTTATATGCTATATGATATATTATTGACTTTGGCTTACGCAATCGATTTGTCGATGCATGTGGCTCATCTACCTTGTAGATGAAAGCCCTAGTTGATGTATGCATTATTTTACGTCTAGAATTGTTTATTAGGTTTTATCGAAATAATTATGCATGTGGCTAATTGTTTTACATATGTTAAATTGTTAAGTTATATGTTTATATTATTTGAGTTTGTTTAATTTTTATTAAAGTGCTTTTTTGTTTATATTGTATGACATGTTAGTTAGTGATTCGCTCTGAGCAAATAAGTTTAATCACACAAGCTAACCACTTGTGAATGGTCAACCGTAAAAACTTAAAACAATCGTAAACAAATGCAATTAAGATCGAGAGGAATATAGTGGATTCCTGGGTCGTTAAGTCCCACGGAGGATGAATGGTGTTTAACACAGACAGATGTCGAGTAATCACTAAGGATAGTGATCGAGAAGGATTTTGGAATATTTATACCTAAAGAAAAGTTTTGTAAATTACAGGGGCTTAAATGCAAATTAAAGAAAATTAAAAGTTAAAATATATTAAATAAACGCTATCACTATTTTTACAATGATGTTTTCTTGATTTATAAAATAAAATAACTTAAATAAACTATTTTAATTAAAACGTAAACTTAAATTATCTAGAAACGTGACTTAAAATGAAAACGTCGTTATGTATAAAAATTACGCGCATAAGTAAAAACGTAAAATTTGTGAAATAAAAGTCCTACGAGTGTAAAAACAATTTTCTTACGTACTATATGACAAAAGAAAATTTTAGAAAAAAGATTTATATTTTTTTGACTTTTATATTTTTTATTATGAATTAAATACTATTTTACACTAATTAAATGTTTAAAAATACTAAAACTATTAAGAAAAATCTGAAACTTTTTTACAAAATACTTTATACTAATACAAGGCTAGGAAAAATACAAAAGTTGAAAAAGCTGGTATAAATAAGCTAGAAATAAGCTAATAAGCTCGTATAAGCTTAAATGGACAAAACATGTTATATATTAAACTTTGCAAAGTTAAACCAGAAAAAGACCCAAGGGCAGTTGGTGAGGTGTGTGTGTGGTGAGCTGGGTAGCCAGGGTTCGAATCCCAGCATTGACTTTTTTTGCTAACTATTTATTTTTTTGATTTTCCTTTTTGAAACTTATTAAGCTAATGATTTTAAGCAACTTTTACAACTAGAACTTTTTATAAAAATGACTAATAAGCTCAGTTTGAGCTTATTTATCTCAACAGTGGGCAAATATTGGAAATAAGCACAGGGCTTAAGCCAAAATGGCTTATAAGCTAAAAATAAGCAAAGTAAAACTGGAAATAAACTGAGAAACTAATGATAAGCTAGAATGATAACTAAAAAAAACAAATAACTTAAAAATAAGCACTGAATATGCCAAAATAAGCACAAGCTTAAACTAGTTGCACAGGGTACTTTTGTTTTTACTAGGCACCTTTAAGCTGATTTTTAAACACTGAAATAAGCTAGAAAATGAAAAAGGACTTTGGAACTAACAAGTTGACCAACTCAGCTTTCCAAAAAGCTAAAGCTCAAGGTTTGGCTTCCATTAATAAGCTTGTGACAAGCTTGAAAAAAAAACTGAAAAACCACTGACTAGCTTGTGTACACAAGAAATGGACAAGATAAAAAACACTTAGCAGGCTTATTAATTAAGCTAGAGATTGAAAAATAAGAATTGGAACCTTGAGACAGCTAGGTGAGCTTCTCAAAAAGCTAAAGTGCACAAGCTAGGTTTCACTAATAAGCTCTCTCAGAGCTTGTGAAAGTGATAGGCTCAACTGTGCACGGGGCATGATTTTGACTTTTTGAAAACCAAATGAGTTGACTAAAATGAATTTTGGATTGATCCTAAGCACTGATTATGATGTTTTAAGGTGTATTAAGACTAATATGATCTATATTAATAACTTATAAACATAAATACAAGATCATGAAACATAAAAATTCAACAGTTAATTATCTAGGTGTGATCAAAGATGATTTTGACTTTTTTAACAAATGACCACTGGTTTTTCTTGTTGAACTGAGATATTAGGACCTAGTGTGACAAACAACAAACAATAACACTATCTTAAACAAACTCTAACACAGTTAAAAAGGTAAATCCAAACATCCTTTATCTTGACTGTATTGAAACTTTTCAAAGATTTTAACAGATTCAGACCATGAACTTGATTAAAGATCTTATTATATCATGTATTAGGACTAAATAAACATAAAACAACATCAATAGCAACATAAAACTCAAGTATGATGATTATGCTAATATAACTGTTAAAGTAAAATTTCTAGCAACTACAAATTAAAGAGAACAAGTGACTGGTTTTATTGATTAATTATACTTAACTATGACTAATAAACATGAACAAACAGAAATTTAAACTTATGAATGTCTTACACAGTGAAATGCCAAAATGGGTCAAAAGGCTTACAAGTTGGATCCAAGCTCAAAACTGAGTACTGAGGCACAAGACCACAACCTAAAGCCTCCCAATGAGCACTAAACCCAAGGGCAATCCTTAATCAACCCTGCTCCAGCTTTGAACTTCATTACTTGTGATTTTTGATTTTTGACTGATTTTTCTTGATTTTTTATGAATTATTGCTTTTTTGCTTCTAAACAGATTTTTAAGGTTTCTAATAGCTTGAATAAGCTATCTAGGAGCTTATGTGGTATAATTAGTCCTTAATAACAACTAATAACAACACTTGCATAATTTGAGATTCTTTTGAACTTGAGATTTTTCATAAACTGTAAATGAAAAGGAAACTTGAAATTTATTATTGATAAAGGTTTACATATACTCAAAAACACTTAACAAGTACTTGAAAGTTTTAAACATAAACTGGAAAGCTTGAAATAATTAAAACGACATAAGGAAAATTAAAATTACACTAGATTCATCACTCTTCTGCTTCTCCTCTTTCTTTATAGCATTGAGATACTCCCACATGTCTCTGAATCTTTCCCACTTCAAATCTCAGCCATTGAATGAGTCAAACTCATCTTATCCGTTTAAACTGCTTTTGGCGCCAAAAGTGCACACGGTTGCTTGAGACATTTTTAGAGCAATTAAAGAATCTTGGTGTGTTGTGGAGGTGTAGGGGACAATATGAGAAGTAGATATGGAGCTATAGGTGATTTGACAGTAAAAACAGGGGTAAGGTTGGTTTAGAGGATAAAGTGGTGGAGATGCATTAATTGTATTGTAGGCTATGTTGTGAGGAGGGGGGATGAGCTGGAAAGATTAGGCAGTGAGGTGGAAAAGTGGAAAGGTGGTGGAAAACCACCCTGGTTTTGGGTTTACAGGCATGGGTGAAGGGGATAAACAGTGAAACGGGTTTTGGCGGGCGTTGACCTTTTTTGACCAGATATTAATAAGAAAGGGGGTCCAAAATTGGGGGTCACAGGTATAAATGGCAGGGGTCTATTGATTTGGCTGGGGTTCTAAATACATAAGGGGTCCGTTTGGTATTAATTAAGCACAAGGACCATTTTTGCAATTTATGCAAAGTTAAGGGACCAAACCTGTCCATTTTCCAAAGTTCTCACAAGGGCCTATCCTGCCAAATATGAATAGTACAAGGACCAATGATGATTATTTTCCATTTTTAAATGTCCAAGGACCATTTTTGACAATTTTAAAAGTTTAAGGACCTAAGTTGTAATTTTGCCAAAGATTTATTCAAGGACCATTTTTGACAACTTAGAATATTTCAGGGACCTTGAATAACATTTTTCTTTATTTTGATTTACCAGGGACTGTTTTTGACAACTTTTGAAACTTGAGGGACTAAAACTGCCAATTATGCAAACTTGATACGTTTTTCATCTAATTTTGATATTTTTGCATTTAAAACACATAAATCACTTATTTTTGATATTTTTATTATTTTGATGCATTTCGAGTGTTTTCGGATGTTTTGGCATTCTAAACAAGACAAAATGATGAGTATTTAGACACTCATCGCTTAGCAAAAGGGTTTTATGAATAGAAAATTAAATTGACTAAATAATGGCGAAATTGATTTGTTTTTCTAAGTATATAATCTTGAACTTTTAGTCGATCGATGCGATCTGTACTAAATGCTTAGAACGGCTCACCTACTAGAAAAAGTCAAAGGGGTTCAAAGAAGTGCTGCAATACACCGAAAGGATGTCTAAGGTTATGCTTCAGCGCTTACCTGGTCCTCTGCCTCCCTGTGCGTTCGAATGGAGCTACCTAGTATAACTATTCTATGTACGAAGCATCTTAATGCAAATTTGTAAGTTTCTCAACGCATCGATTAAAACTTTGTAAAATTTAATCTTAGCAATTAAAATAAGCAAGTTTTTGTAAAATTTTATGTTATAGAGTTGTATGCATGCTTCTTTATACATAAGTTTTGATTACATGTCAAAAATTGTACCCTTTAAAATTTAAGTTTATGCCATCTAATGATATGAAACACTTGAAGTTGTAATTTAGTTATGTGAGACCTTGAGCTAGATTACGATAACAAGGTGAATCTTTATGTTGTGTGAGACCTCAGCTTAAATAATTTGCAGTTTCTAAAATTAGACAACTTAATTAAGTTAGTTAGTGAGACCTATAACTTAAGGCATAAGATGGGATAAAACATGCTTACGTTTTGCATAATTGTTTGGCAAAATAAATCCCATATTTTCTAGGAATTGAAAACTTGTTTGTCAATTATTGTTTTTCAACAATTACCTCTTCTATACTTTCACCACTAGCAGATCAACTGATGTGGTGAAACTATGATAATGAGGGTCCTAGATTCAAGGAAAATTCTATGGTTAATATGAATATTGACCAAAGGGTATTTTATTTTCTTGAATGTTTTTTATCGAAAGTACTAACTTTTGAACTTTTATTTTCTGTAGAAATGGCTCAAGCGAATCTCTCGACTAGCCTCGCTGCTCAAATCTATGTTTGATCGAGAGAATTATTGGCAACATAAATTTCAATGATTGGTATCGGAACTCAAAATTGTCTTGAGGGTTGCCAAAAGACTAGATAATTTGAACATGCCTTGTCCTCCGAACTGCAATGATGCTATCATCAAGCACGAGCCGCATGGAAAAGCAGAGTATGATAGAAATAATGAGATCGCCTGCATTATGCTTGGAAGTATGGCTCCAAACTTGCAAAAACAATTTGAGAATTACTTCCCTCACAACATGCTCGCCGAACTTATTCGGTTGTTTGAGAAGCTTGTATTTCGTAGAGTCAGATGATTTGATTGATGCTCTACACAGTTGCAAGCAAGGGGACGGGAAACCTGTGAGCGCCCACTGTCTGGAAATGATGAGTTATATGGACAAGCTCGGAAGACTCAATTACGTCTACCCTAATGACATACAAATTAGCCTTATCAACAGATCCCTTAACAAGGAGTTTGATGGTTTCGTGCGCAATTACAATATGCATTGCATGGGGAAGACAGTTAGTGAGGTACATGCAATGCTCATTGACTACGACAAAGGTTTGTCCAAGAAGGCTCCTACACCTACGGTACTTGCTATTCAAAAGGGTAGGTATTCTAAGCCTAATAAGCCGCTAGCGAACAAGAAAGGGAAAGGTAAGGGTAAAGTTGATAAGGGAAAACAAGTTATGGCTTATCAACAATAACCCAAGAAGTACCCTCCCAAAAAGCGTGAGAATCCTAAAAAGGATCAGGCTTGTCATCACTGCACTGAGGTAGGACACTGGAAGAGGAACCGCCCACTCTACCTTGATGAGTTGCGTACTAAGAGGTATAAAATGTCGCAATTGCTGCTAGCACTTCATGTACTCTTTTGATGATAGAATTATTTGCTTTTCCTCATAAAATAAATTCACGGTATATGATAATCGGATGTGGTATTCACATTTGTAATACACTGCGCAGGACTTAGAAGTGCAAGGAAGCTCGCTTATGGACAACAATACCGCGTGGGTAATGGAGCACATGCAGATTGTTGAAGCTATAGGAATGTTTGATTTAGTTTTAACCGGGTTTAGTACTTGTCTTTGAACGATTGTCATTACGCGCCTTCTATAATTAGGGTTTCGTTTGTTTCCTTGTTGAAAGATATTGGTTATATTCATACATTTATCGATTATGGAATTTCGGTTTCTTTAAATGATGTTTTTACTTTAATGTTATTCCAAAGAATGGTGTGTTTGAAATTGATTTGCATGATAATGTGATTGATAAAAATAATTGCTTTTAGCATCAATAATAAAAGAATCAAAAGTGATTTGGATTCTTCATATCTTTGGCATTGTAGACTTGCTCGCATAAGCAAGAAACGATGCAAAAGTCGAAACACGACGGGCTTTTGCAAGACATCAATGATGAATCATTTGATAAATGCGAATCTTGCATATCCGGGAAGATGACCAAGAAACCTTTACAAATAGTTTAGAAAGGGCTTCGATCTTCTTGGTGTGATACATCTTGACGTATGTGGACAACTAAGACATGTGTCAAGGAAGGGTGCTAGCTACTTCTTAACCTTCTTGATGATTTCGATCGTTATGGTTATGTTTATTTACTTAAACATAAACATGAAGTCTTTGAAACATTTAAGGTTTTCAAGAGTGAAGTAGAACTGCAACTAGGAAAGAATATTAAAGCTCTTCGATCCGATAGAGGTGGTGAATATTTAAGCCAAGAGTTTAAAGATTATCTTGCTGAGTGTGGGATTGTCCAGCAACTCACTTCTCCATATACTCCACAACAAAATGGTGTACCTGAGAGAAGAAATTGTACAATGTTAGACATGGTGCGATCAATGTTTAATCTTACAACTCTTCCCTTATCATTTTGGGATTATGCTTTAGAAACTGTTGTTCGCATTTTGAATATGGTTCCAACTAAGAAGGTTGATAAGACTCCTTATGAAGTGTGGTATGGAAAGCTCCCAACTTGTCTTACTTAAAGGTTTGGGGTTGTGAGGCGTCTTAAACGCGACTCACCGATAAGCTACAACAAAGATCATTAAGTGTATCTTCGAGGATACCCAAAGGAAACTATGTGTTACTACTTTTACTTTCCACCTGAAAACAAAGTAATTGTTGCTAGGTATGGAGACTTCCTTTAAAGGGATCTCATATCTCATGAATTCAGGAGGAGAGATTATGATCTGGAATATGATCAAGAAGATACATCACCTTCTGAAAACACTAGCCAACCTCAAGTAGAACCTGAAAGTCTGAGTGTTCCACCTGAAGTTGAAGTGGTTCTCATTCGTAGATCCGCAAGGGCTACGCGTGCACCTGAGCGTCTATGTCTTAACGTAGAAGCTGAGAAAAATATGTTAGGGGATCTTGGTGAACCTGCTAACTATAAGGCTGCTATGATGAGTCCTGAAAAGGATAAATGGCAAGTCGCAATGAATGGGAAAATGCAATCCATGAGTGATAATGAAGTCTGGATAGATGTTGAATTACCTCCAAATGCTAAGGTAGTTGGAAGTAAGTGGCTCTATAAGATAAAGACTGACATGGATGGAAATGTACACACCTGTAAAGCTCGTCTTCTAGCTTAAGGGTTTACTCAAACTTTTGGGATAGACTACGAGGAGACATTTTCTCTTGTAGCATACATTAGAGCTATTAGGATTCTTATAGCCATAGACGCGTACTATGACTATGAGATATGGAAAATGGATGTCAAAACTACCTTCTTAAACGGTCGCCTAGATGAGGACATCTATATGGCGCAGCCTGAAGGGTTTGTGAATCCAAAATTTCCAAAGCTTGTATGTAAACTTCAAAGATCCATTTATGGGTTGAAGCAAGCGTCAAGGCAATGGAACAAGAAGTTTGATGAAGAAATCAAGAAATTTGGTTTCACTCAAAATCTTGATGAGCCATGTGTATATCACAAAGCTAGTGGGAGTAATGTTATTTTCCTTATCTTATATGTCGATGACATATTGATCATGGGAAAAGACATTCCAAGTTTGCAAGATGTGAAGTATTATCTTGGAAAGTGCTTTTCTATGAAGGATTTAGGGGAAGTAGCATTTATTCTGGGAATCAAGATCTACCGAGATAGATCAAGGCGGTTGATTGGACTAAGTCAAAGTACTTACATCGATAAAATATTGAAGATATTCAATATGCATAATTCCAAGAAGGGATATTTGCCGATGCAAGCTGAACATGGCTTAAGTAGTGAACTATGCGCGTCAACACCTGAAGAGGTGGCACGCATGAGAAACGTTCCTTATGCTTCGGCTGTAGGATGTATCATGTATGTTGTCAGATGTACAAGGCCTAATGTGGCGTTTGCACAAAATGTCACCAGTCGATATCAACAGAATACAGGTGTGAAACACTGGCATGCTGTTAAGAACATTCTTAACTATCTAAGGGCTACTAAAGAAATGTTTCTAGTGTATGGTGGGAATCCAGATGCAGAACTTGATGTTACAGGTGTTTGCGATGCGTCTTTCCAAAATGATAAAGATGATAAGAAGTTTCAAATGGGATATGTCTTTGTCATTAAGGGAGGAGCAGCTTGATCGAAGAGCAAGAAGCGCATAACGATCTGCGATGTCTATTACTGTGTGAGTACATAGTCGCCTGAAGTGCGATGGAAGTCTGTTTGGATTAGGAAATTCATTTTGGGACTCGGAGTAATGCCTCAATCGAATTACCTTTAAATGTGTATTGTGACAACTCTGCTGCAATAACATTTGCCAATGAGCCTGGAGTTATGAAGGGCGCTAGACATTTTCCTCGACGATATCACTATGTTTGAGAACAAGTCGAAATAGGTGAAATCAATCTACTCAAAGTTCATACAGATGATAATCTAGCTGATCCATTTACGAAGCCTTTGCCAAAAGAAAAACTTACTGACCATGCTGATGGGATAGGACTTCGTTTAGCTAGTAGTTTCATGCAGACTTGTGATTAGTATTTGGATAAAGGATGTTATGAACAAATATTATTTTAATGAAATAAAATATTTGTTTATGTTTATTTTTTATTTTCTTAATATTATGTCCTATATTTGCATGTTTAATCCGTGAATGACTTATGTTATTCTAAATAGTCCGTTGTCGATGAAATGATGTGGGAATGTCATTTGAATTAAGACAAACCTGAGTTTTGGTGGAATACACTTAAAGTATATTGATGCGTGGGACATACCAGATTCACATGATATTCAATGAATTGAATATAGGACAGATCCCAACTTTACATGATTATACTTATGGATCTTTGTCATTAAGTAAATCATGAAATGTTTATCCTCAGACTTGAGATACCAAATAACTGTTATGAATGTAGTGCACTTGTGTAAGATAGTCTAACGCTATCCGTAACTGGTAGTTATAAGGGCTATTTTCAGAAGTGTTACAAAGTTCATGAGTTATATTTGTAGTAAAGAGAATTTCTTCCTTTGAATTTGTTTCAAAGCATAATACTATATTTGGGCCCCTCGTAGGGTTGAAAAGATGTTTGTATGGCCATACCCAAGATCAATATAGAATACGTTCAGATGATTTGGTAATCTTGTTCAATCAGATATAACGAAAAACATAATATTAACTTATGAAATGACTTGATCCATATTCATAGTTAATGTAGTATTAGTAGCAAAAGGATAAGTAAAAATGATGAATCATTAAATGGTTTTTCCAGGATACCATACTCGATTCGATCTGGGGGCATTGGTGTGTTAGGCTAGACTAAACCAATGTCATTATTATATTGAATAATATCCAAGTGGGAGCTGAAAGGTTTATAGATATAATTTAATAATCTTTCCCACTTCAAATCTCAGCCATTGAATGAGTCAAACTCATCTTATCCGTTTAAACTGCTTTTGGCGCCAAAAGTGCACACGGTTGCTTGAGACATTTTTAGAGCAATTAAAGAATCTTGGTGTGTTGTGGAGGTGTAGGGGACAATATGAGAAGTAGATATGGAGCTATAGGTGATTTGACAGTAAAAACAGGGGTAAGGTTGGTTTAGAGGATAAAGTGGTGGAGATGCATTAATTGTATTGTAGGCTATGTTGTGAGGAGGGGGGATGAGCTGGAAAGATTAGGCAGTGAGGTGGAAAAGTGGAAAGGTGGTGGAAAACCACCACGGTTTTGGGTTTACTGAGCATGGGTGAAGGGATAAACAAAGAAACGGGTTTTGGCGGGCGTTGACCTTTTGACCGATATTAATAAGAAAGGGGTCCAAAATTGGGGGTCACGGTATAAATGGCGGGGTCTATTGATTTGGTGGGTTCTAAATACATAAGGGTCCGTTTGGTATTAATTAAGCACAAGGACCATTTTGCAATTTATGCAAAGTTAAGGGACCAAACTCGTCCATTTTCCAAAGTTCTCACAAGGGCCTATCCTGCCAAATATGAATAGTACAAGGACCAATGATGATTATTTTCCATTTTAAATGTCCAAGGACCATTTTGACAATTTTAAAAGTTTAAGGACCTAAGTTGTAATTTTGCCAAAGATTTATTCAAGGACCATTTTGACAACTTAGAATATTTCGGGACCTTGAATAACATTTTTCTTTATTTTGATTTACCAGGACCTGCTTTTGACAACTTTTGAAACTTGAGGACTAAAGCGCCAATTATGCAAACTTGATACGTTTTTCATCTAATTTTGATATTTTTGCATTTAAAACACATAAATCACTTATTTTTGATATTTTTATTATTTTGATGCATTTCTGAGTGTTTTCAGATGTTTTTGGCATTCTAAACAGTACAAAAATGATGAGTATTTAGACACTCATCAGTTAGCAAAAAGGGTTTTTATGAATAGAAAATTAAATTGACTAAATAATGGCGAAATTGATTTGTTTTTCTAAGTATATAATCTTGAACTTTTAGTCGACTGATGCGACTGTACTAAATGCTTAGAACGGCTCACCTACTAGAAAAAACTCAAAAGGGGGTTCAAAGAAGTGCTGTGATCACCGAAAGGATGTCTAAGGTTATGCTTGAGCGCTTACAGTCCTCTCGCCTCCTGTATGCTCGAATGGAGCTACCTAGTATAACTATTATATGTACGAAGCATCTTAATGCAAATTTGTAAGTTTCTCAACGCATCGATTAAAACTTTGTAAAATTTAATCTTAGCAATTAAAATAAGCAAGTTTTTGTAAAATTTTATGTTATAGAGTTGTATGCATGCTTCTTTATACATAAGTTTTGATTACATGTCAAAAATTGTACCCTTTAAAATTTAAGTTTATGCCATCTAATGATATGAAACACTTGAAGTTGTAATTTAGTTATGTGAGACCTTGAGCTAGATTACGATAACAAGGTGAATCTTTATGTTGTGTGAGACCTCAGCTTAAATAATTTGCAGTTTCTAAAATTAGACAACTTAATTAAGTTAGTTAGTGAGACCTATAACTTAAGGCATAAGATGGGATAAAACATGCTTACGTTTTGCATAATTGTTTGGCAAAATAAATCCCATATTTTCTAGGAATTGAAAACTTGTTTGTCAATTATTGTTTTTCAACAATTACCTCTTCTATACTTTCACCACTAGCAGATCAACTGATGTGGTGAAACTATGATAATGAGGGTCCTAGATTCAAGGAAAATTCTACGGTTAATATGAATATTGACCAAAGGGTATTTTATTTTCTTGAATATTTTTTTTATCGAAAGTACTAACTTTTGAACTTTTATTTTCGTAGAAATGGCTCAAGCGAGAATCTCATCGCACTAGCCTCGTGCTCAAATCTATGTTTGATCGAGAGAATTGACCGGCAACAAGAAATTTCAATGATTGGTATCGGCAACTCAAAATTGTCTTGAGGGTTGCCAAAAGACTAGATTATTTGAACATGCCTTGTCCTCCTGAACCTGCAGCTGATGCTACTGCTGAAGCACGAGATGCATGGCAAGCAGAGTATGATAGACATAATGAGGTCGCCTGGCATTATGCTTGGAAGTATGGCTCCAAACTTGCAAAAACAATTTGAGAATTACTTCCTCACAACATGCTCGCCGAACTTATTCGGTTGTTTGAGAAGCTTTGATCGTAGAGTCAGTATGATTTGATAGATGCTCTACACAGCAAGCAAGGGGACGGAAACATGTGGCGCCACCGTCTGAAATGATGAGTTACATGGACCACTCGGAAGACTCAATTACGTCTACCCTAATGACATACAAATTAGCCTTATCAACAGATCCCTTAACAAGGAGTTTGATGGTTTCGTGCGCAATTACAATATGCATTGCATGGGGAAGACAGTTAGTGAGGTACATGCAATGCTCATTGACTACGAGAAAGGTTTGCCCAAGAAGGCTCCTACACCTACGGTACTTGCTATTCAAATGGGTAGGATTTCTAAGCCTAATAAGCCGCTAGCGAACAAGAAAGGGAAAGGTAAGGGTAAAGTTGATAAGGAAAACAAGTTATGGCTTATCAACAATAACCCAAGTACCCTCCCAAAAGCGTGAGAATCCGAAGAGGATCGGGCTTGTCATCACCGCACCGAGGTAGGACACTAAGAGGAACCGCCCACTCTACCTTGATGAGTTGCGTACTAAGAGGTATAAAATGTTGGCATTGTTGCTAGCACTTCGTGTACTCTTTGATGATAGAATTATTTGCTTTTCCTCATAAAATAAATTCCTGGGTATATGATACTGGATGTGGTATTCACATTTGTAATACACTGCAGGGACTTAGAGGTGCAAGGAAGCTCGCCTATGGACAACAATACCTGCATGTGGGTAATGGAGCACATGCAGTTGTTGAAGCTATAGGAATGTTTGATTTAGTTTTATCTTCGGGTTTAGTAATGTCTTTGAACGATTGTCATTACGCGCCTTCTATAATTAGGGGTTTCGTTTCTGTTTCCTTGTTGAAAGATATTGGTTTTATTCATACATTTACTGATTATGGAATTTCGGTTTCTTTAAATGATGGTTTTTACTTTAATGTTATTCCAGTAAATGGTGTGTTTGAAATTGATTTTCTTGATAATGTGATTGATAAAAATAATTCTGTTTTTAGCATCAATAATAAAAGAATCATAAGTGATTTTGATTCTTCATATCTTTGGCATTGTATACTTGCTCACATAAGCAAGAAACGCATGCAAAAGCTGAAACACGATGGGCTTTTGCAAGACATCAATGATGAATCATTTGATAAATGCGAATCTTGCATATCCGGGAAGATGACCAAGAAACCTTTACAAATAGTTTAGAAAGGGCTTCGATCTTCTTGGTGTGATACATCTTGGCGACGTATGTGGACAACTAAGACATGTGTCAAGGAAGGGTGCTAGCTACTTAACCTTCTCGATGATTTCGGTCGTTATGGTTATGTTTATTTACTTAAACATAAACATGAAGTCTTTGAAACATTTAAGGTTTTCAAGAGTGAAGTAGAACTGCAACTAGGAAAGAATATTAAAGCTCTTCGATCCGATAGAGGTGGTGAATATTTAAGCCAAGAGTTTAAAGATTATCTTGCTGAGTGTGGGATTGTCCAGCAACTCACTTCTCCATATACTCCACAACAAAATGGTGTACCTGAGAGAAGAAATCGTACAATGTTAGACATGGTGCGATCAATGTTTAATCTTACAACTCTTCCCTTATCATTTTGGGATTATGCTTTAGAAACTGTTGTTCGCATTTTGAATATGGTTCCAACTAAGAAGGTTGATAAGACTCCTTATGAAGTGTGGTATGGGAAAGCTCCCAACTTGTCTTACTTAAAGGTCTGGGGTTGTGAGGCGTTTGTTAAACGTGACTCGGTGATAAGCTACAACAAAGATCATTAAGTGTATCTTCGTAGGATACCCAAAGGAAACTATGGGTTACTACTTTTACTTTCCACACGAAAACAAAGTAATTGTTGCTAGGTATGGAGACTTCCTTAAAAGGGATCTCATATCTCATGAATTCATGGGAGAGATTATGATCCGAATATGATCAAGAAGATACATCACCTTACGAAACACTAGCCAACCTCAAGTAGAACACGAAAGTCCGAGTGTTCCACCAAGTTGAAGTGGTTCTCATTCGTAGATCCGCAAGGGCTACGCGTGCACCGGCGTCTATGTCTTAACGAAGAAGTCGAGGAAAATATGTTAGGGATCTTGGTGAACCTGCTAACTATAAGGCTGCTATGATGAGTCCTGAAAAGGATAAATGGCAAGTCGCAATGAATGGGGAAATGCAATCCATGAGTGATAATGAAGTTTGGATAGATGTTGACTTACCTCCAAATGCTAAGGTAGTTGGAAGTAAGTGGCTCTATAAGATAAAGACTGACATGGATGGCAATGTACACACCTGTAAAGCTCGTCTTCTAGCTTAAGGGTTTACTCAAACTTTTGGGATAGACTACGAGGAGACATTTTCTCTTGTAGCATACATTAGAGCTATTAGGATTCTTATAGCCATAGATGCGTACTATGACTATGAGATATGAAAAATGGATGTCAAAACTGCCTTCTTAAACGTTCGCCTAGATGAGGACATCTATATGGCGCAGCCTGAAGGGTTTGTGAATCCAAAATTTCCAAAGCGTGTATGCAAACTTCAAAGATCCATTTATGGGTTGAAGCAAGCGTCAAGGCAATGGAACAAGAAGTTTGATGAAGAAATCAAGAAATTTGGTTTCACTCAAAATCTTGATGAGCCATGTGTATATCACAAAGCTAGTGGGAGTAATGTTATTTTCCTTATCTTATATGTCGATGACATATTGATCATGGGAAAAGACATTCCAAGTTTGCAAGATGTGAAGTATTATCTTGGAAAGTGCTTTTCTATGAAGGATTTAGGGGAAGTAGCATTTATTCTGGGAATCAAGATCTACCGAGATAGATCAAGGCGGTTGATTGGACTAAGTCAAAGTACTTACATCGATAAAATATTGAAGAGATTCAATATGCATAATTCCAAGAAGGGATATTTGCCGATGCAAGCTGAACATGGCTTAAGTAGTGAACTATGCGCGTCAACACCTGAAGAGGTGGCACGCATGAGTAAAGTTCCTTATGCTTCGGCTGTAGGATGTATCATGTATGCTGTCAGATGTACAAGGCCTGATGTGGCGTTTGTACAAAATATCACCAGTCGATATCAACAGAATCCAGGTGTGAAACATCGGCATCTTTATTAAGAACATTCTTAAGTATCTAAGGGCTACTAAAGAAATGTTTCTAGTGTATGGTGGGAATCCAGATGCGAACTTGATGTTCTGTGTTTTGCGATCGTCTTTCCAAACCGATAAAGATGATAAGAAGTCTCAAATGGGATATGTCTTTGTCATTAATGGAGGAACAGTTGATGGAAGTGCAAGAAGCATAACGATCGCGATGTCTATTACTGAAGTCGAGTACATAGTCGCTTGGAAGTCGCGATGGAAGTCGTTTGGATTAGGAAATTCATTTCGGGACTCGGAGTAATGACCTCAATCGAATTACCTTTAAATGTGTATTGTGACAACTCTGCTGCAATAACATTTGCCAATGAGCCTGGAGTTGTGAAGGGCGCTAGACATTTTCCTCGACGATATCACTATGTTCGAGAACAAGTCGAAATAGGTGAAATCAATCTACTCAAAGTTCATACAGATGATAATCTAGCTGATCCATTTACGAAGCCTTTGCCAAAAGAAAACTTCTTGACCATCTTGATGGGATAGGACTTCGTTTAGCTAGTAGTTTCATGCGAGACTGTGATTAGTATTTGGATAAAGGATGTTATGAACAAATATTATTTTAATGAAATAAAATAGTTGTTTATGTTTATTTTTCATTTTCTCAATATTATGTCCTATATTTGCATGTTTAATCCGTGAATGACTTATGTTATTCTAAATAGTCCGTTGTCGATCAATGATGTGGGAATGTCATTTGAAATAAGACAAATTTGAGTTGGTGGAATATACTTAAAGTATATTGATGCGTGGGACATACCAGATTCACATGATATTCAATGAATTGAATATAGGACAGATCCCAACTTTACATGATTATACTTATGGATCTTTGTCATTAAGTAAATCATGAAATGTTTATCCTCATACTTGAGATACCAAATAACTGTTATGAATGTAGTGCACTTGTGTAAGATAGTCTAACGCTATCCGTAACTGGTAGTTATAAGGGCTATTTTCAGAAGTGTTACAAAGTTCATGAGTTATGTTTTTAGTAAAGAGAATTTGTTCCTTTGAATTTGTTTCAAAGCATAATACTATATTTGGGCCCCTCGTAGGGTTGAAAAGATGTTTGTACGGCCATACCCAAGATCAATATGGAATACGTTCAGATGATTTAGTAATCTTGTTCAATCAGATATAACGAAAAACAATATATTAACTTATGAAATGACTTGATCCATATTCATAGTTAATGTAGTATTAGTAGCAAAAGGATAAGTAAAAATGATGAATCATTAAATGGTTTTTCCAGGATACCATACTCGATTCGATCTGGGGGCATTGGCGTGTTAGGCTAGACTAAACCAATGTCATTATTATATTGAATAATATCCAAGTGGGAGCTGAAAGGTTTATAGATATAATTTAATATGCGTATGACCGGATTCGAACTCGAGACTTCGGGATTGCACACATTACGTATGAGAGTTGATGTTAAAATAATTAATATATATAAACGTTATTATTATGTGTCACGAAATAAATACTTAACGATAGTTAATATTTAACGAGTTTAGACTAACGGTCGTTAAATGTAAATTAAAAGGACTAAAGATAAAATTAGTGGACAAGAAGGATCTAGAACCCCTCTTTGGGATCCTTGGCCGGTCGTGGGTATGCAAAAGCCCATGGGAGGCTTAACTTGTTCTCCAAGATTGGTTACCTATAAATACAAACCCCTTGTATTCATTCATAACCTAATCTTGGTGACTAGCAAACCTAATTTCTCTTCTTCTTTCCTTCTCCTTGTGTTTGGCCGATCGTGTAATGCCCTCCCCCAAGGGATTCGATTTTCACATTCACAAGAACAAGTGTTTGGTTTGTTTGTGATCAAGAACCTAGCTTTTCACTTCAATTCGATATTAGTACGTGTGTACAAGAACGAAGAACAAATACAATTGTGTTTGTGGGTTTTTGGTTGTCGACTTATAAAAGGGTCGAAGGTTTTGAAACTCTAAGTTAGGGTTAGGGTTTGGTTCCTTGTTCTTGATATCGTGTGTTTCTTGAATTGCTAAAAGGTACGCACATTCTTATTCGGTTAATTAATTTACATATATTATTCCTATTACTTCCCCTGCATGCTTTGATGATGTTTACTTCTTTATGTAATTGTTATGATTAGTAAAACCCAACGGCAACACCTTTACATACACGTATTTTGACGGATTTTATGGCAAAAATGAGTTTTAGTGAAAAAACTGAGTTTTTTTTATTGCAAAAATAGCTAAAATGAGTAATAAATAGCAATATAGCGAGTTTTTTTTTCAGAAATTTGCTAGAAAATCTCGCAAGTTTTATCCAAAAGTTTGCGGAATTTTTAAAAAGTGTCATTTTTTTAATATTTCTTTAAAAAAATCGCAAACTTTACGATTTTTCAAAAAAAAAAAAAAATCAAAAATTCTCTTTTTTTTTTAAGAAATATATATATTTTTTTGATATCTTTAAGAAATATCGATAACTAAAGGTTTCAATTTTTTCGGATTTCATCCGTATTTTTGCTTTTTGGGCAAAAAATTGGGTATTTTATGAAATAGGTTTGAAAATTTGGGTATTTTTGTGAATTTCCTAATAAAATAAGTTCTTGTTAACCACAAACTTAAGGGCAGTTGTTAGCAAAACTCAAAACGATCACGGTTTAAAAAAAAATCTAGGTTAGTGAATCAAAACAAAAATAACAAGAACACATATAATTGAAGAGGACACTCCATTTCACATACAGCTAAAAAGAACATCAATAAATCGGGAAATAACAAACGACATTTTTATACTTTTGTATTAATGATTGGCTTTTAGTCTTACTCATAGTTTTGAAAAGCTAATTGTTAGCATCCACAATGCAATAAATAAGTAAGTTAGTTCGAGAGAGTATTTTTTATTTGAGTAGTTGTTCAAATGGTAGCTTCATGTTATTGTGGAAGAAATGCTTTACCTCGATGGGAAGAGATCTAGTGAGATGAGGAAAAATTTAAGAGGATTTGCATCTATTTTTCTAGCTACATCTGAAATGTGCGGCTGTTGTTTCTTCTCACCATTCTCCTTTTAATTTTAGTTCTCATTTGATCCTTACTCTTGCCGTGATTGATAAAAGGATTTTACATGACTTTTTTTTAGTTAAGAAAGTCATTGGTTTACCTTCCAATAAAAATGAGTTGGAGCAATAGATATATAAACAAAATGGTTTAGAAATCCTCAAGTCTTTGAAATATTACTTTTACATTAAAAATTGTATTTGCTTATATGTGTTTATAATGTCATAACGAACTTCGAGCACAAGGTATGGGCAATACCAATAACACGTTATTGGTATGTCACTTTAACGCCATCTCATACACTTTCAAATAACACATCAATAACTAAAACACTCTCACTCACGATTAAAAAAAAAAGAAAAAGAAAATACACAAAAGAAGCTTATGGCGTGAGCCATTTGAGTGGCTCAAATTCCTTTTGGCTCAACTTTCACATATTGCCTGGTATGCATTTGGCACGCAAATTGTTTAATTTTGGGCTGGTTTGGCGTGTTATCTCATTCGATACCGATTGCTCTTATGTAGGTCTTATAGTAATGATGAATATGACCCCGAATGGTAGCACCACCACTGGTGACGTAACCACTACACAACTTCTGTGCCACACGTTAAGGGAACAAAAGACTCGATTTGGTGGTGCATATTGTTTATTATTTGTGTGGGCTGAGGTATATCATAAGTAAGTTTATATTAAAGTGGGAGTAAATAGCATAAATGGTCCTTATGGTTTGCTCAAATTGCAGATTTCGTCTTTGAGTTTTCGAAAGTGCAGGCGGCCTCCCTGCGAGAAAAAGTTGGGTTCATTTTCGTTCCTGACCAAATTAAAATGACTGAAATACCCTTGTCTTCATCCCTTTTGAATTTCCCTGGTGGTGTGGTCTTTTGCGTTGCCATTAAGTTCTAACAGAGACCATGAGTATGCTAATCCGTTAAACGATCATCACAAATCCTCCAATGATATAATCAAACGGCTTCCTATGTGTATGATCAGGATGAATGGTGATGATCCAATGATTGATAGACAAAACGATTTCGCTAATATATTGAAAAATCGTGGTGTGCACGTCACAAGAAAGTTTTATGAGGATAGTTGTCATGGTGTAGAGACCGTTGATCCCAAAAAGGCACAAATCTTGTACGATGATGTTAAAAAATTCATTTGGAATTGACAGAAAAAAAGAAAAAAAAAAATCCTACCACTAATTATAATACATGATAAATTGTTGTGATAAGTTTCTTACTTGTTAGTAGAAATTACATAATTCAAATCAAACTTGAGTAAGAAATTCAGCTCATCAGCATTACAGATGACAACATAACTTGTTTTTCAATTTAGATTCAAAACATAACTAAAAAATCTTGAATCTATTACTGGTGCATTAACAATGACGCTATACAATGTATCATGGATCTGAAACAATGACCCAATCCCTTATTAAAAAATTATTTTTTTTCCTCCACCTACACAATTAATACATATAACCAATCTATATTTTTTTACAATTCATCAACAACCCAACCTAACTTATACAATATAAAATAATAATTATTACAAAGAAAATAGAATAAGAAAAAAAAAAAGTGGCCATTTTTGGGTTGCCACATGACAGGGTTGTGACTTTGGGTTGTCATGCGAACTTGTTGCAAATGAGGTTGTATGTTTTTATTAAAAAAATATTATTTTTGTAGGTATAAAATGGAGATTGAGTTGTCAACCTTATTGAATAAACATAGTCTTATCGTCGTTTATTATGTCATTAAAACTCAGATTTTAAAAAATATACAAGTTTCATCGATATATTTGCAACAAACACCCCTTAAAAATAGTGTTTTTTTTTTTTTTTTTTTTTTTTTTAAAGAGTTTCATACAGTTTTTAATTTCTTAAAACAAAAATTTCCAAAAATTTGCTGAAAAAACAAAAACTGCAAAACCCTAAACTAAAACCCCTTTCTCCTTCACTCAAAACCTTTCATGATCAATGGCTTCCATCTTCAAGCTCCGTTCACTAAACCCATCTCATTTCCAAACACTCCAACACTTCTCCACAACCCCACTCACGCGCCACCCTAACCCCGGTTCACGCGCCGCCCTAACCCTCTTAAAAACCGAAAAAGTCCCACAAAAAATCATCCAAATTTGCCAATCAGCTTTCCTAACACCCGACTCCCATATCGACCGTATCGCAATCTCAAAGCTTGCTTCTATGAAAGAATTCATCACCATTCGTGCAGTCATTCACGAAATGCTCAAAAATCGCCCCGAGTTAAGAAATGACAAGTTTATCGCTCACGCGATTGTCTGGTATGGCCAATGTGGGTTGTTAAAAGATGCATTTGACCTTTTTGATCGAATGTCTGATCTGGGTGTTGCTCAGAATGTTAAAACATTGAATGCTTTGTTGTTTTCGTGCATGTTAGTTAAGCGTTTTGACGAGGTTAAGCGCGTTTATTTAACTTTTCCTTTGAAATATGGTGTCAAAATGAATGTTGATATTTATAATACTCTGATTAAGGCTTTTGGTGAGTCGGGTCGGTGGGATTTGGGGTTTAGGTTGATTGATGAGATGTTTAGGAGGAGGGTCAAGCCGAATGCGGCGACTTTTGGGAGTTTGATTGCGGGTTTATATAAGGAGGAAAGGTTTGAGGAAGTTGGGAAGGTGTTGGAGTTGATGAAGGAGCACAAGTTTCCTATTGGGATTGGGACGTGTAATACTAGGATTCATTGTCTTTGTAAGCTTAAGAGAACGGATGAAGCGAAGGAGCTACTTGACGGGTGGTTGTTAAGTGGGATGAAGGCTAATTCTATTACGTATCGGAATTTGGTTCATGGGTATTGCAAGGAAGGGAAGATGGATAAAGCTAAGGATATGTTTGAAGTGATGGTTAAGAATAGGTTTAAACCGGATAGTAATTGTTATTTTACGCTGGTTAGGCATATGTGTAAAGGTGGTAAGTTTGAAGAAGCGTTGAAGGTTTGTAAGCAGAGTATGGAGAAAGGTTTGGTACCGAATTTTTTGACTATGAAGATGCTTGTTGTTGGCCTAGCTAAGGGTTCGATGGCTCAAGAGGCGAGGGAGTTTGTGGGGCAGATGAAGGAAAGTTTTCTGGAAAATGCTCATATGTGGGATGAAGTCGAAGAGATTCTCTCCAAATCAGAGGATGCTTGAGATGGTATGCTGACAATATTTGCTTCTTGTTTACGGTGTTAATAACTGTTCGCATGATGATATAAGTAGGGATATGGGTTCAAGTTAGGTAGTTTTTAGTGTCTAGCTGTTTTCTGGGCAGTCTTTAGAGATTGAGGAAGCCTTCAGCCTTTTGGATGATTGGGACTTCTTAACTTTATAGGAGCTCAAAACTTCAAATAGTAGCTGAAGAACGAGACCTCAATGACTCGTTATTACCACAATGTTTAGGAAGGTGCCTAGTGGGTAGTTTTTATAAATAGAATGTTTGATCTGCTTAGCAGTTTCTTTACCAACCTTGTTTTTAGCCTGATTTTAAAAATTCAGGGAAATTATTTTGATGTTTTTGTGTTGTATAGTTTAATTGGTTTGGCTGGATATCCTACTTGTTAGACGATTCCTATACAAATGTTCTTCATGCATGCATTCACAGTTTCACAAAGCGAGTTTCGCTAACAGACATGCTGAAAGCACCCTGATGTATAATATATAATTAGGGTGTAATCTTCATGTGATGAATAACTTAAACCTGTAACACCTAAGAACGTTGTTACTTGATTTCTTCATGGGATACCAAATTCTGTAAGAACTTAGTGATAAAGTACTCAAATATCAGTTTTTATTTTTTTGGACAACATTGAAAAGAGAAGTAAATGTCTTTCTGATATACAGAGATTGCAAATCATGAAATACTTATGAAAATAAGCACAATTGAAACAAGTTACTTGTTCACCAAATATTTGAAATTCGGAAAAATGTCCAGAAGGATAAATTGGACCATTTTGTTTAGATAATGTTAGTAACTTTAAGGAGTCTGAATGGTTATATCGGTCGTTAGTGAGTCACTACCACTATTGCATGTTTGCAACAGCTATAGATTGCTGCTTATGCATTTTTTTCACATTTATTGAAATGGTCGCTCCTGCATTTTTTCCACAGGTAATTACAGTTCTCACTAGTGCATTTTTTTTTATTATTATTTTTAATTCTACCACTATATATTGAGTCTCTATCTTGACTTACCATTGTCCATTGGCTACTTGACTATTAAAGTATTACTGACTAATTGACAAGTTATGATGTTTGGACCATGCCTTAAAGAAATATAGTCCAGTCAAGAGTGTCTATCCCGTTATTCAGCGTCTCACTGCCTGCAACGAAAAATAGGACCATTGACTACTTGACTTTTAAAGTATTACTGAGTAATTGACAAGTTATGAGGTTGGACCATGCCTTAAAGAAATATAGTAAGAGTGTCTATATATCCTGTTATTCAACCTCTCAGTGCCTGCAACGAAAATAGTACCATTGCCTGAACTTGTGGCTCAAGACTGGGTGGCTTGATACGGAGAGGTCATCTTTGAAAAGTACATGAACAACTTCTTTGGTAAAGCTCACGATGGGAAGAAGTCTCTTGATTTTGCATCTACTACATGGTTATATGCTCCTGCCAGTTTCAAACAAATTTCTCATGTATGTTTTTCCCTCCATTTATCTTGTGTGTAATAAGAGCACACTTGTAATGATGCATATACTGCTATACTAAAATAATTGTTGGCTGTCTAATTTAAAATTTTCATCAATTCTAAAATGCTCAAAGATCAATGTTTGACAGCAATCACAACATTGCAAGTTGTAAATAGAGAAAGTAGAAGTAACTATTGTCCTAATTTAAAGATATTTAAGATTAAGAAATATGAAACTAAGCACCAATGAAGCAAAGGACTTGTTGACTTTAGAAGGAAGTAGGATTCATGCCACAAAGTTGGTGATAGACTTTGACATTCATAATGGACTGTTGGGACTAACTTTGAGCATCATGGATTGATGGCTCATACATTTTGACTTTCTAACATCAACCTCATTTGTACATCACACAAATGTGTGTAATAATATTTCAAATTGTAACATACATATAATTTAACCATTTGTATTTGATAATATAATATTATAATAATTATATTACGTATAGTATAATGCTATATGTAATTAATACCATTTGTTTTAATAATATAATATTATTATAATTATATTACATATAGTATAATGTTATATGTAATTAATACCATTTGTATTTAATAATACAATTAATATTATTATAATTATATTACGTATAGTATAATGTTATATGTAATTAATAGACGTAATAATCTATGTAATTGTTATATTAAATAAAGTTTAGTATATTAGTATGATACTGATTCCGGTATGAACCAAGAAGCATTTACATTACCCTCACAAAACCAAACAGCCTGTTGAAGACCTTCTCTTATCCGGAAAAACTAGTAAGTGATTTTTGAAGAAAGTTTGATAGTTAAAATGTTATACTGTTTATTAGCATAGTGTTTTGCATCTTGTGTAGATCATGTATCACGTGTAGCATCCAATTTTCGATGTGGGTGTGTATTAGGGGATGAAGGCCACTCACATCAAATTTTGGATGCTACACATGAATAGACTCTTTTGTGTATGTAGGAGTTGTGGGGTTGGTGGGATTGGTATCAATTGTTTTTCTTAAAAAATAAATATTCTCAATTTGACTTCCTTCTGTTTTTATTATTTTTATCTTATGTTATTGAAAAGAATAATCTTAAATTCAAAGATTTTAAAACTATATGATACTGTAGTTCATAAGAATAAATGTGGAAATGCTCTATACATCATTAGTTAAATTAAGGGTTATTAGCACGAAAAAGCATCATACTTGTCACTTTTTGTCATTGTGTGTATCATCATTTATTTTTTCAATTTTGACATCAACTTTTTGAAGTCGTGCTATTGTGTATATTTTGTGACTATTTTGTCATGTAAAATGACCATTTTACCCTTCGAAATTTGAAAAAAATAAGGGTGAAATTGTCACAAAATGCACACAATATAACGCATTCAAAAGGTTGGTTTCAAAATTGAAAAAAAATGACGATACACATAATGACAAAGAGTGACAAGTATGATGCCAACCCTTAAATTAAAAAGAGAGTATATAATAATTGCCAACTTACGAGGCCAGGATCATGCCTTAGACAAATATGCAAAAGTTAGATAATTCTTAGACCCATAACACTATATATTGGCATGCCATAGATAGTCAAGCAAGTACAAAGACAAACACATTTGCAGAACTTACAAAGACAGAAACACATTTGCAGGTTTTAAATGGCTCTAAGCTTCAACGATGAAAATTCACTCTTCAACTTCGTTGTAAAAGATGGAAATGGTGTCAAAGGTCTAGTGGACTCAGGCCTCACACAGGTACCAGGTCAATACATCCAACCACCTAATCACCGGATCAACAAGCAAAACGCAACCGTGTCACTTGAAAACATGACCATTGATCTATCAGAGCTTGATGGTCCTAACCATGACCAAGTTGTCAAGTCCATTGCCCATGCTGCCGAAACTCTCGGCTTCTTCCAGGTGGTGAACCACGGTGTCCCAATAGAGCTCCTGGAGTCGCTTAAAGTTTCAGCCCACCTGTTTTTCAACCAACCATCTGAAAAGAAGGCTGTGTATCTCAAGGGAGTGAGCCCTAGTCCTATGGTCAAGTACGGGACTAGCTTTGTTCCTGAGAAAGAGAAGGCTTTGGAGTGGAAAGACTATATTAGCATGACATACACCAATGATGCTGACGCTCTCGACTTTTGGCCTAATGAATGCAAGTAAGAATCATAGACTACTTAAAAAATCTGTACTTAGTTGGTGTTACAATATTGTTGTTTATCCGTTCCCACTTTCATTAAACTTTTAAAAATGACCAATTTACCCATTTGCTTATCACCTTTTTATGTTTGTATTTTTATAGGGAAGTAGCACTTGAGTACATAAAGACATCGACTGAGATGGTGAAAAGGCTATTGCATACACTCATGGGTAACCTAGGAGTTAAACTAGACGACTCAAGGCTTGATGCACTTATGGGTTTAAGGATGGTCAACATGAACTTCTACCCAACCTGTCCTAACCCTGATCTGACAGTTGGTGTCGGGAGGCACTCAGATATGGGCATGCTAACGGTGCTTCTACAAGATGGGATTGGTGGACTGTACGTGAAAAAAGGTGAAGACCCGTCATCCGGAAAAGAAGATTGGATTGAGATTCCACCCGTACATGGTGCTTTGGTCATCAACATTGGTGATGCACTACAGGTTAACCAAATTCATGCTTTAACTAAACTTGGCAAACACATTGGCTGTCTAGAAACTTTTAAAAGTACCTAACGTAATTTATTAATGGGTTTTTTTTGTTTGTTTGTTTGTTTTTTTTTTTTTTTTTTTTTTTTTTTTGGTGTTTATGTTATAGATCATTAGCAATGGGAGGTACAAAAGTGCAGAACACAGAGCGCGGACCACCAGTGTTGAGTCAAGAGTGTCTGTCCCAATATTCAATGCCCCGCTGCCTATGGTGAAAATTGGACCATTGCCTGAAGTGGTGGCTCGAGACGGGGTGGCTCGTTACAGAGAAGTCATGTTTGAAGAGTACATGAACAATTTCTTTGGGAAATCTCATGATGGAAAGAAGTCCCTTGATTTTGTGGCTATTTAATGAGAGAGACGAGTGATTCTGACATATGATTTCAAGTTTCCGATGAAAAGTTTCTCTCTATTAATGGAGTTTCTTGATTGTAATAAAGACTTATGCAATAATAAAATCGACTGTTTAATTAAGTTCTTTGAACATCATTCTTTTTTCTTTTTTCTTTCTTTTCTGGACAGTCTCATGAGATTGATGGACCTCAAGTCTTTTTGATGACTGGGACTCGTTAGCTTATAGGAGCTCAAAGCTTCTTATAGTATCTGAAAGACGATATCTCAATGACTCGTTTTTATTACCACAAAAGTTCAATTACTAGGCTGCCTCGGCTAGCTAATGTAAATGTTTTGGATAGGTTCATTGCTTTGGTTCCTATTATCTAATTAGGGTACTTACTCACGTGATGACTAACTTAAACTTGTAACACCTAAAAAACCCCCCTACTTCACTTGATTTGCCAAAGGGATACTAATCTCTGTGACGAAGAAATTTGACGACATTGAAGGTTCTGAAAAGAGAAGATTGAAGTAACTGTCATCCTAGCTTACAGAAATTGTTGGTGGATGGCCTTCGATTGTCTTGCTTCTTCAATTATACAATTTCTGAATCGGTCTGGATTAACACAGGAGTGTTTGGGACAGAAACTTGCATTCGAGTAAACAATATCACAACACTAATATTATCTTGAAACTGAAAGTTAGAAACATGTATTGATTGATAACTTTATAACTGATATTGATTGCATGATGTTTACATAATTGTAATCCTATATATACTGTATGAAGCGGCACCAGTGAACAAGGGAGGTACCGTTTCATCAAAAGTAATCGACACCTAATTATCTAACCGTTACAACCTATAACCGGATTTATGACCAGCCCATAATCAAGTTTCTGTTATTTACAGAACTTATATACATACATATACATACTAAAAGGTCCTTAGACTTTACATAAACAAACTTCTTATTATAACATTAGTTCCAACATTCTCCCCCTTAATGATATAATCAATAGTTCTTGAACCTTGAGAGGCTTCACTTCAAATGATGGCAAGGCCATCGTCTTCTTTCTTGACTTCACAATAATGTGGGTTCATCGGCAGTTTCATACATGAGATGTGCTTGCTCCCCCTTGTTTTTCTTCTTCCATTTGGTGCATTCACGTGCAAAATGACCTAAGTCACCACATTCATAGCATCTGTAAGTGCTCTTGTCTTTAGTTCCTTGACTCGTACTTGGACTATTCTTCCATTTCATGCTTTCCTTGTCTTCTTTGTTGAAAGTTTTACCTCACCCTTTTTCATGACTTTGGTTGTTTGAACTTGCCATCAAAAGCTTGTTTTGATAATTTTCTTCCGGTTCATCTTGACTTTTGAGGCGTTCTTCAAAAGCTGTTATTCTTCCTACGGCTTCTTCAAATTGCGTTGTATCAATCTCTTGATATTGTTCGATAGACGCCACAATCGGTAAAAACTTCTTTGTTTTGCTCGATAGACTTGTTACAAGGAAATGAAGAGTGGGTGGAAATTCCACCCGTCCATGGTGCTTTGGTCATCAACGTTGTTGATGCACTACAGGTCATCTAAAGTTCATGCTTAACTACACGTTGTCCGGAACAATAACTTCAAAATTCCGAACAAAGATTTATATAATTTTTTGTTTTGTTTTTTTTGTGTTTATGTTAATTAGATAATTAGCAATGGAAGGTACAAAAGTGCAGAACACAGAGTGCGGACCACAAGTGTTGAGTCAAGAGTGTCGATCCCAATATTCAACACCCCGCTGCCTGTGGTGAAAATGGGCCCATTGCCTGAGGTGATGGCTCGAGACGGGGTAGCTCGATATAGAGAAGTCATATATGAAGAGTACGTGAACAATTTCTTTGGGAAATCTCAAGACGGAAAGAAATCCCTTGATTTTGTGACCATTTGATTACAAGTTCCCCTTGATGCTTTTTCTCTTCACAGATCGAGTGCTTCATATGTAATAAAAGATTTCTGCAATAATGAAATGAAATGGTTAAGTTCTTGACATTAAAATTTTAAGTTTCATCAATATTTCGATAACACATGCAATTAATTAACAGATACCTCAACTACGTACGATATGTAATCTCAAGCATTATTGCCACCATAATTTTGACCTTTTATATGTTTTGTAAATATCGATCAGTCGGACAAGTATGGTTAATAAAACTTTGTGTAGTTACTACTGTAAAAGTGTAAATACTGGTACACCTTAAATTCTGCACATGTATGGCTTAAAACAGAAGACTTAATATTACACCTAGCATAAAAGTCATTATATATGGACATGCTTTCATACATAAGAAATAACTAGAAGGGTACCCGCGCAATGCGGCGGCGGGTACCCGATGACTATTTTGTAGCGAACAAATGTTTTTTATTTTTACGTCTAATTCAAGTAAGTTTCTCTCTTTTCAACTCCGCTTCTTCCCGACTACTAAAGAAAACTCATAAAAATATATCAAAATGGATGTTGAATTAAAGAGCACAAAATTTTAAAAAATATGGTGAAATTAGATCATAAAAAAAATAAAACAGATTAAAAGATATTTAAATTTAAAAATAAAGGTGATTAATTAGTTAGGAAGTGACATGTGTCACCCCATTATTGGAGCTCTTTATTTTAGTTTGTTAGAGTTCCTCCTTTTTGTTATTTTTTAGTTAGAGAAGTGATACATGTAACTCAATGATTGGAGCTCCTTATCTTATTTTTTTTAATTCTTTCCATAATAAGCAAGTAAAAAAGTCTGAATTTTTAAGCCTTCTAATTTTAGAAGGCCTAAATGCATTATAAACTAGTATAGATAAGACACAAAAGATCAAAAGCGAATTTGCAGTTTTGAAATGCCTCCGAGCTTTATTGATGAGAATGCATTGTTCATGTAAAAATGATCAAGAGCACACAACAATCAACTATTACACCCAGCCAACCACCCCACGGTGTATTTTATTATATGAATATCAAGAAGATAAGTCCCCAAATAGGTGCTTACCAATACAAATACAAAGAAACAATAACTGATCTCTACTAGGTAGACACCAGTGATCTCACCACAAGTTTCACTCAACACTCAGACTTAACAAGATCAAACCAGATTGATCTTATACAAAGAAACAACCAAATACTCAGACTGATATCAAGATTGGTATCACAAGAGAAAGACAATCACTGTGTGAAGGTTTGAGAGAGAAAGAGACTAAAACAGAAAAACAATTATGAAACCCTAAACAGAAAGAGATATTATATACTCTGCTAAGTTCCACTTTAGCCCCTGAACTTCTCTTTTCTTTACTTTCAACACAAACTCTAGTTAGACTTTGAAACTTGACACTCTTGGTCCTTCACATTATTTAACACCCCTCCACAAGTTGATAAGTCTGCATCATGTAAACTGCTTCCATCTTTTCCAAGACAGCTATTCTTTTCACAATTGTTAATACCTGCAAACAGATCAAACATACCAAGACTTTTGCAAAACAAAGAATGTTGTCTTTGCCCAAGACATTTAGTAAAAATATCTGCAACTTGCATATCTGTATGAATCTTAACAGTTTTAATCACTCCAGTAGAAACCTTCTCTCTGACCAAATGCACATCCAACTCAAAATGTTTAGTTTTTTCATGAAACACGGATTAGTCGCAATCAATTGCGACACTATTATCACAAAATATGTTAATAGGTAACAACTCTTTAAGACCAAAGCTGTAACATGTTACTCAACCAAATCACTTCACATGTAGTAGAAGCCATGCTTCTATACTCACTCTAGAACTTCTAGACAAAGTAGCTTGTTTTTTACTTTTCCAAGAAATAAGAGAATTACCCAAGAATACACAAAAACCAGTTACAGATTTCCTAGTTAGAGGACATTTAGCCCAATCAGAATCTGCATAAGCTTTTAGCTTGAGATCAGACTCTTTATTAAACTGCAGACCTAAACCAGGAGACTTTTTTAGATATTTTAAAACCCTTAGAGCAGCCTTAAGATGAGATTGTAAAGGTTTGTGCATGTGTTGACTTAAACAGTGAACAGCATAACTAATATCAGGTCTGGTATTAGTCAAGTAAATCAATTTACCAACCAATTTTTGATAGTTATTTATATTGCTCAACACTTTATCTTTACTAGTTTCAACACAACTCAAAACAGAATTTTCAGGCAAGGGTGTATCAAGAGTTTAGTCGCTAGCGACCATACTCATATAACAATTCCAAACAATATTTTCTTTGGGTCATACAAATACCATAATCATTTTTCAATACTTCAATCCCAAGAAAATATTTTAACTCTCTAAATCTTTGATCATAAATTTAGAACTCAAAAACTTTTAAAGTTATTGATTTCTTCTTCATCATTACCGGTGATAACAATATCATCAACATACACAAGCGAGCAACAAATACGAGCCTTTTGTTTAACATACAAAGAATAATCCAGTTTACTTTGTTCAAAACCATGTTCAACTAAAGCATTAGTAAACAGCATTCCATTGTCTAGGAGCTTGTTTAAGTCCATATAAAGATTTATTAAGCTTACATACTTTAGTATCATCACCACCATTGAAGCCTTTAGGTAATTGCATATAGACATCTTCATCAAGATCACCATATAAAAAGCATTATTAACATCTAAGCGATATAAAGGCCAATTTTGCAAGCAAAGAATGCTTATCGGACATCTAACAAGAACCATTTTCTAGCAGGGACTAAAGGTTTCATCATAATCAAAACCTTCTCTTTGATTAAAACCTTTAGCAACTAATCTGCTTTATATCTATCTATTTCTCCTGTAGATTTATACTTGATTTTCCATATCCATTTATATCCAATAGCATGTCTACCAACGGTAACTCACATTCATCCGGTATTGTTTCTATTAAGAGCTTCAATTTCATTGTTCATAGCTTCGCACCAATTAGAATTATTAATGACTTCTTCATAATTTTTAGGTTCAACAGACTTATTCAATGTAGAAGCAAAGCACATATTAGTCCTACTCAAACTAGCATAACTCACATATTTCTCAATACCATATCTCACTTTAGAGTGCATCACATAATCATTGAACCTAATAGGAGTTTTAGACTCTACTAGACCTTCTTAATCTGGTGTCGCACATCTTCATTAACATTTTCGATGATTAAAAACTAAACCAAGTATTTTCAAGACTAGAATTGCCCTCGGACCGGTGTTGGTCACCAAAGTAGGTTGCATTGTCCATCTTCATGATGCATATGAGTAGTATCTATTTCATTATCACTAGCATCATGTGAAGATAGCATACTACCATCCTCAACCGGTGTATCTTCCCTTCATCATTGGGTCTTTGAGACTTTGAACTATCAAAAACTTCAAGTGTTCAACCTCATTTACATAGTTTGTATCAGTTGACTCACGGGTTTTCATTTTCAAAGGAAAACATTTTCATAAAACCTTACATCTCGGCAAAAACACATTTCTAGTATCCAAACTTAAAAGTTTATATGCTTTCTTAGTAGAAGAAAACCAATTAGAACACATTTTCGGACCTATAAGACAACTTATCATGGTTATTTAAAATGGTAGCAAAACACGACATCCAAAAGACCTCAAATGGGAAAGATTAGGTTTAGTTTTGTATAACAACTCATAGGGACATTTACCATTTAGAACTGAAGATGGCAGCCTGTTTATAAGATACACAGCAGTTAGAACACAATCAGACCAAAACCTTAAAGGAATCCCCCCTTGAAACATAAGACTCCTAGCTACATTGAGTAGGTGTCTATGTTTCCTTTCAGCAATCCCATTTTGCTGAGGTGTATGAGTACAAGATGTTTGATGTATTATACCAAGATCAGAAAACATTCCACTCATTTTCTTATTTACAAATTCAGTACCATTATCAGATCTAACAGTTTTAATTTTAATACCAAATTGATTAGAAATTAAGTGAATAAAAGAGCAAAATACATCAAACACCTCATCTTTAGTTTTAATCATATAAGTCCACACAGCTCTAGAATAATCATCAACAATAGTGAGAAAATACTTATATCCTTCTCTACTTGTTACTCTGTAAGGACCCCATAAGTCAAGATGAACAAGTTCACCAAGATTCTTAGACTTATGATCAGACAAAGGAAAAGGTTCCCTTGTCTGTTTAGCCCTGTGACATATTTCACAAACAGAAATAGAAGAATTCTTGGAAATACCAAGATCCTTTTGAAGAACAGACAAGATCGATCGTGAGGTGACCCAATCTATTATGCCGACAAGTTTAGACACATTATAAGACATAACCATATTGCACTCACCCAAAGTATTATTAGGTGCATATCAAACAAATACAATCCATCGATGACTACGGTCCCAGAACATTCTCCCTTTTCAAATCCGAATATAACAAGTATCTTCATCAAAACCAACAAACATTTTGCTATCTCTAATCGGTTTATTAACGGACAACAAACTCACACAAGAACTGTGAACAACTAAGACATCATAAAGAGTCACATTATTAGTTAATTTTAGATTTCCAACATGACTTATAGTAGCAAGAGTACCATTGGGATGTCCAACGGTAATCTTAAGACTAGAAATATCCACAACATTAAACATACCAACAAGAGAAGCGATCAAGTCTTGATTAGCACCGAATCAATGATCCATCCCAAGGATATAGTTTTAACATAAAGACTAGAATTCCCAAAGAAATACTTAGAAAATTAATATTAAACCAAACATTTCCATTAAAGAATGAAGCCCTACCTGCCATATTGGCATGTATGCTTCCAGAAGAACTATCATTGATCAAAGACAAGAGTTTCTTCATCTGCTCAGAAGTAAAACCAGAAGATGTATTTGCAGATGAAGTAGTAGAAGATTTTTCAGACATTTTCTCAACATTAGCATTATAGTTTTGTCTGAAAGCATTTTGTTTAGGTGGATTATTATTCTTGACAAATCCAGGTGGAAAACCAATAAGTTCATAGCATCTTTCAATAGTATGTCCAATCTTACCACGTTTTACAATTCAAATTAGGATTAGGACCTCTATTAGCGATATTAGTATTAGAACCGGTTCCTCTAGTGTTATTCTTGTTATTATACAATCTTCTATTGTTATTAAATGACTTAGCAGCAAAAGAAGATGCATTCAGTTTAGATTCAGAAACACTAGAAGACTCGGGAATCCTCATGGGACTCCTCCCTAGACACAACAGCATAAGCATCCTTAACCTCGGTAAAGGATCTCTAGTTAATAAAGCAGTCCTAACAGGTTGATAACAATCATCAAGACCCATAAGGAATTGCATCAGTTTCATTAGCTTCGATGCAATACCAACTCGATACTAGCTTCACAAGCACATTTATGTTCACAAACACATTTAGGCAATTTAGTTAGAGAATCAAATTCTCTCCATAAAGAATTTAGCCTATGATAGTAATCGACAATGAACTACCACCTTGTTTCTGAATTAATCTTTTACGTGATTGTATATATGAACCATCAACTTTATCATATGTTTCTTTTAATTCTTGCCAAATGTATGCGACATTTTCGAATAAACTAACCCCATATAAACATCATGAGAAGCAGAATTCATAATCCGAGTTAAGACAATAGCATTACATCTATCCCATTGAGCGAGACAAGACATTACTAGTAACAAATGATTCTTTAAGACAAGTACCATCAACAAAGCTATACTTATTTCTAGCTTGCAAAGCCAATTTCATAGCACCAAACCAAATTCTATAATTCTCGGTTCAAGCAATTTAAATGGAATAAGAGCGGTTCCACTATTATCATTAGTTTGAATATGAAGAGGATTACCGGCGTCAAGATTGCTAATTAACACTTGAGTATTACTACCACTAGGTTCATCTTCAATAGCCATATTAAACAAAAACAAGAACAACCAAGAAGAAAAAGCGAAACAATCACAACAAGCAATAACAACAAACAACAATAACAAATAACGAGAACTAAACAACTCAATCAACTTCCAAGACGCCCAAATCCTATCCTCCTTGACTTAGACACAACAAGAAACTAAAGAACGAAATAACAAACTATAAATCCTATAACTCACACCCAAGAATAACCACAAACCAGCGGAGACGGGGGACGGCAGGAAGCGGTATTCGTACCAATCTAGGTTGGCGGATCAAGAAGTTAAGCATCCGTTTGCACCTTCTAAACCAATTTTGTGTTATCTTAAGAGAAAGAAGAACTTCAGAGATATATCGTGGAAAAGATACAAAACCACTAGATTTAACGAGTCTAGTAAAATTGTATCAAGAACAGCCCAAGAACCAACAAGAAACCACCAAGGATGAAAAACCCCAAAATACCAAATTAGGGTTTCAAGAAACCCTAATCAAGATACCCACAAAATCACGGATCCAATCCCAAACAGAACAAACCAACCACGGCCGTTAAGAAAACAACCTCAATTAACCAATTCAACCACCAATTGCAAGAATCCCCAAAATAACTTGAAACCCTAGAAACCCTAGAATCTCAAAACCACGGATCGAACACGGCTCGATACCATGTAAAATGATCAAGAGCACACAACAATCAACTATTACACCCACCAACCACCCGCGGTGTATTTTATTATATGAATATCAAGAAGATAAGTCCCCAAATAGGTGCTTACCAATACAAATACAAAGAAACAATAAGCGATCTCTACTAGGTAGACACGGTGATCTCACCACAAGTTTCACTCAACACTCGGACTTAACAAGATCAAACCAGTTGATCTTATACAAAGAAACAACCAAATACTCGGGCGATATCAAGATTGATATCACAAGAGAAAAACAATCAACATGTGAAGGTTTGAGAGAGAAAGAGACTAAAACAGAAAAACAATTATGAAACCCTAGACAGAAAGAGATATTATATACTCTGCTAAGTTCCACTTTAGCCCCTGAACTTCTCTTTTCTTTACTTTCAACACAAACTCTAGTTAGACTTTGAAACTTGACACTCTTGGTCCTTCACATTATTTAACAGTTCAACGACATCGTGAAAGAAGGAAACGGTGTCAAATATCTGGTGGACTCAGGCCTCTCAGAGGTACCAACTCACATGGTAACATAGCAAAACTGAACTTTTCTAAAAATCATTAGTGTGAAATTTCTTTGAGAGAAATCACTAAAATGATTAAAGTGATTTTCTCGAAATCATTTGAGTCGTCCATCTAGGACACAAATGGCATAAAGATAAAGCCAGAAACAACCATGTTGTATTATTTTTATTTGCTACTTATTTAATGTTTCATTTTCAGCAGTCACAGTCGTAAATTTATTAAGACCTCATAAGTCATGCACGTTCCTTTTTTGTGAAATGGTTTCCAATAATATCATATCATTTATTGGAGTAGAGTAGGAATCAGTTACATGCTTCTGGTTTCTTGTGTAATAGTTTTCCAAAGTGACATTTGTAAAATAGTAAAAGAGAATTTTTGATTGGATGTGTTTTGTGAGTAACATTAATTCTTAGTTTACACAACTTCTACGGTCCTAAAAAGAAGTGTTTTAAAACCCGGGTTGACTCGGCCGGTGAACTGTGAACCCGTCAGTTGATCGGAAGCCGGTTTTGAGCGAAAAACCTGGTTTAACCGTGGTGGCTCGATCAGGTCAATTAAAAACCCGGTTTAAAAATTAAAAAAAAATGCTAAAAAAACCATTGATTCATAATAAAGCCTCAAGAGCACTAGGCTTTATTATGAAACCAATGTTCAATATAAGGCATAGTCTATCAAGTTTATATTTTAGCTTTAAGATTTAACTTTCACCAATGTGGGATTATGTTTGCGCCCAAGATGAATTAGATAGCATAGTTGTTGGCACTTTAGGCCTATGAGTTGATAACACCTCCGTTGCAGATTTGCAATATGCTGACTGTAAGGGAACCACGTAAATGAACAACCGTTGGGGCCGGTTTCCTTACAGTAATGTTGCCGTGCAAATTCATACCTTGAACACTCTGCTTGCTATGTGGTTTAACTTCCCATCATGATTTATATCCCATGTTTCTTAGCCCGTGTTCAGCCTAAGATCAACCCGAGATTTAAAATATGGCACCATTGCTGAAGATTATACATTTTAATACAAACCTGTACAAAAAGGCAATCAAATATACATATTGTCGAATATGAGTAGAATAAACCATTGGAAGATGTAATAAACGAAATCCACCTGAAAAAATATACCATGTTGTAACACTTAATTACAACCTTTCTTAATAAGTTCTTCGAATGTTACAATGTCATATTGTTGGAGCTTGGAACTTATGAGCGTAACTAAAAGATTTTTGTTTCTTGTACATTGTCCCACATTGATTGGTCACTTAAACAATAGTATGCTTATAAACATATGCCTCTTGTCACTTGAAAACATGACCATTTATTTATCGGAGCTTGATGGTCCTAACCATGACCAAGTGGTCAAGTCAAAAACAAAAACACAGGCCAAGTGCCTATACAAGCAAGGACAAAACATACAAAATTGCACATGGACCCAACAAGAAAATTGAAACAGCAAACTTACATAACATCTGTAGAAAAACATGATATGCAGAAACCAAAACTCTTTATATAGATCAAACAACCAAAAGTTCAACAGCAGAAGCTTACAACCATAAAAGATCACCACAGCTACTCTGGTGTGATCCTATTATCTAACTTGATAATAGTTTTACAAGATAAACACAATAATAAAAGGATAGATAGGATCTTGAGTTAAAGTCTCAAGATCAGCAGAAATGAGAGAGATATTTTGTAGCGGCTTCAAAGAACCAATATACTGCCCTAACCCTAGATGAGAGAAGAGAGACTCTTATATAGCAGCAACATCCAAACGGTCATAATGAAGCTGGGCTTTGAGAAAAAAACTTGGGCTGAGAAGATGGGCTGAGAGCAACTTGGGCTTTCACAAAACCTGAAACAACAAAACATAAAACATAGAGAATACACAATGGGATATCGGGTTAAATATTTTAACATCCCCCCTTAATCCGATATTCCAAAGAGATCAATCATTCCAAGTTTCTCTACAAGACACTGATGCTGAGAAATATCTAACCCTTTGGTAAGAATATCAGCAATTTGATTTGCTGAATCCACTTTGACTGTTTTAACAACACCATTTAAGATTTTTTTCTCTCACAAAATGGAGATCAATCTCAAGGTGTTTAGTCCTCTCATGAAAGACAAGGTTAGCAGCTATTTTGATAGCTAATTGCTGTCACAGTGCAGATCAACAGGCAACAAATTTATACATTGCAAATCCTTAAGAATTTTCAAAATCCAAATGATCTCACTAGTTAAAGATGCTAGGGCTCTATACTCAGCCTCAGCCGAAGATTTTGAGAGAGTATTTTGTTTTTTGCTTTTCCAAGAAATGAGGTTCTCATTCATAAAAACACAATATCCAGTAACAGACTTCCTAGTCACAATGCATTTGGCCCAGTCAGCATATGAGTATCCTTTGAGAGACACACCAGTATTCTTAACAATATGAATACCAAGACCAGGAGATCCTTTAAGGTATCTCAGAATTTTAAAAGCAGTTTTGAGGTGAGATGTTAAAGGAGAATGCATGAATTGACTAAGACAATGCCTGACATAGGATATATCAGTGCAGTATTGGTCAAATATATAAGCTTTCCATAAGCTTTTGATAATCAACAATGTTCACAAGGCGGGATCGATGCTCGGTGGGAATGTTGGATATAGACAGTTTAGACATCAAGGGAGTCTTGGAAGGTTTGCAGGCAAGCATACCATATTCAGAAAGCAAAGCAAGCACATATTTCCTCTTATTCAGACAAATACCATTATCAGAATCAACCACTTCTATACCAAGGAAGTATTTAAGCTTTCCCAAATCCTTTATCTTGAATTTATTTTTCAAAAACATTTTAAACTTCTCAATTTCACCAAGATTATTTCCAGTCACAATTATATCATCAACATAAACAAGGAGAGCAAGAAACACACCATTATCAGATTTAGTAAACAAAGAGTAATCGATTACTTTGACTAAATCCATTTTCATGAAACACGTAGTGAGTTTAGCATTCCATTGTCTAGGGGCTGCTTAAGGCCATAGATAGATTTTTAAGTTTGCAAACAAGATTCTTATCACCAACATAGAAACCTTGAGGAGGTCTCATGTAAGCATTCATCAAGCTCACCATACAAAAAGCATTATTAACATCAAGTTGAAAAATTGGCGAGAATTCACAACAAAGATATTAAGCACACATCTCACATTGACCATTTTAACAACGGAGAAAAGTTTCCTCATAATCTACCCCTTCCTTTGAGCACACCCCATGGCAACAAGTCTAGCCTTGTACCTCTCAATTTCACCATTGGCTTTATATTTAAGTTTCCATAGCCATTTGGAGTTCAAGCGATTCTACCTATGGGTAATTCAACAACATCCCAAGTATCATTTTCAAGTAAAGCGACAATTTCTAAGTTCATAGCATCAACCCATAAGGGTTTTGAGATGCTTTAAAGAAGGACTTGGGTTCACAGTTCTTATTCAATTGAGTGACAAAACACAGGTTTTCACCATTTAAGTTAGAGTACCCAACATATTTTTCAATCCCATATTTCACATTGGTTTTAACAACAAAGTCATTATAATTTTTTGGAAAAACAGAAGTTCTAGAAGATCTTCTTAAGGTTTGAGTATCCTGAGTATTTATGTTGGGATCAACATTTCCTTCAGAAGCAGAATTTTCATCAAGTGTGGCTGCCTCAACATCATGCAATCTGGCATCAATGTTACCACTAGATGATCCAGTTGGAGAATCACCCGTGTTCACATTGTCGCCAAGAGTTGCAGAGGGGCTACCTCCACTTAGTGACTCAAGGTCACTATTATGTCTAAATACATCTCTCTCATCATCATTAGGAGGCTCAGGGTTATTTAGATCAAAAAAATTCAACAGGTTATTTTCATGAAAGACATCAGTTTCAATATGCTTATTCTTAATACCATTTGATATAGATTCCTTAAAAGGAAATATGGACTCAAAGAATTTAACATCTCTAGACACAAAAAATTGACATATATCAAGACTATAGAGCCTGTACCCTTTTTGAGAACCAGAATAACCCATCATAACACATTTTTCAGATCTGCTGGTAAGCTTATCATGACTATTAAGAATAGTAGCAAAACCAAGACAACCAAACATTCTGATAAGAGAGAGATTAGGAGGGCAATTATAAATCATATGGTAAGGGGATTTTCCATTTAGCACAGAAGATGGCAATCTGTTAATAAGATATGTAGCAGTTAGTACACATTCATTCAAAAATCTTAAGGGTATTCCCCCTGAAACATAAGACATCTGGCCACATTCAAGAGATGTCTATGTTTCCTTTCAACCACCCATTTTGCTGTGGGGTGTAAGGAACAGAAGTTTGATGATTGATCCCCATGTTATCACAAAACTTGTTAAATGTTTGATTTTGAAATTCAGTTCCATTGTCACTTCTGAACACTTTAACGGTTTTTGAACGATTTTTAATCAAATTGTAAAAGATTTTAATAGACTCAAAACTTCATCCTTGGATTTAATAAGATACACCCACGACTCTAGTATAATCATCAACTATGGTAAGAAAATATCTATGCCCGAGTGGTGACCACCTTATATGGGCCCCAGGATCAAGATGAACAATATCACCAAGCATTTTTGATTTATGATCACTTAGAGGGAAGGGTTTTCTAGTATGTTTAGCTCTTTGACAGATTTCACAAACCTCATATTTATCATTTTTTCCAATTTTCAAATAATTTTTTAGAACATCAAGGGTGGGGTCACCAGGGTGGCCAAGTCTACAATGCCAATCATAGAGAGACAAAGAACACTTATACTCAATATTAATATTATCACATTTAGTACCTTCAGTATCTAAATAGTATAAACCACCACATTGTTTACCAATCCCCAGAATGTTTTTCAGATTCAAATCCTGATTCACAAAGAAACATTTACTTTCATCAAACACAACTAAGATTTTATTATCTTTAGCAAGTTTATGAGCAATCAAGGTCACACAATAATCGGGAATGACAAGCACATCAAACAGGACAAGACCATTTCCAAGTCTAAGGTTTCCAATTTTAGAGATGATGGCACTAGTGCCATTTGGGTGAACACTTTGATATTAAGATGAGATATATCATATACATTTTATAACTCTTTCTCACTATTGGTCACGTCTTTGATTAGCACGAGTCCACAACTTTTCCAACATATTTCATTTTGTCATAGAACTAGAATGGAACAAAAAATTTATCAAAGTTGTCATTGAGCAGTTTGCTAGAATTAAAGTAAGTACACGCCATGTTGGCTTGGACATTTTCTCGACGTTTGGTTTCCTTAATGAGGGAGACCAAAGTGGCAAGTTGCTCATCGATGAATCCACGAGGATCCGGAGGACTATCGGACCACGAGGACCCTACAGAGTTGTATGCAACATTTTTAACCTTACCACCTTGTCCCCCTTTCTTTTTTCCAAAATCAGCAGGATACCCAATGATTTTAAAGCATCTGTCTATAGTATGACCAATATAACCACAATGCTCACACACAGGTTTGAACCCAGTGTTAGAATTAGGTCTGAATGCAGTAGAGTTATGTCTAGCATTACTATATGAGTTCTGATTTTTTTGAAAATTGTTTCTAGCAGGACCACTAGCTAAGAAGGCAGAGGTCTGACCCCTTTTAGAGGTACGGTGGTTCGGATGCCACTCTGAGATTCCTCACTAGAGATAATGGCATAAGCCCTTTAACATCGGTAAGGTCTCTAGAGCAGAATAGAACTTCTAATACTCATGTAAGACTCATCAAGACCCATCAAAATTGCATAAGTTTGATGATTGATTATGCTTTTAAACTCATCGAGCGATGCACACACGCTTAGGCAACTCAACCATGGCATCATATTGTTTCCACAAGGCATTCAACTTTTTTTTTTTTTTTTTTTTTTTTTTTGGGAAGAGGGTGAAACCCCGGCAAAATTTATTAAAAACAAAAATAATTACATAAGACTTAAAGGACAAACCCAATAAGTCAATCCATGTATGACATCCCCAAAACATGCTTTGGGAAAATCACTAGAAAAGATAAAATACTACGATAACTAGAAGTATTACAAATAAAAATTCTATAGTAATAAAACATCCAATGCATAGTCTTCATCTTCCATATCCAATCCGAACACAAACCCATGAAGTGAAGAATGGAGCAATGCGTCAAGTAAGATCGCCTCCTTAAAAAACCTTTCCGAGTAAAACCCAATGGGAAAAACCACGGATAAGGAAAAAGAGCACAACTCTTACTTAGGCCTCCAAATAAACATGTAGCTGATGTAGTAGAAATCCAACACTTGATACTCTCTAAATTATCTTCAGTCTTCAACAAGCCCAATACCATAAAATTAATAGGACCAAAAGAATTATCCCATGACACCAAGAAACCCACTAGAGGTAAACAAAGCTTATCACAAACACCTAAGTAGTCCTCCACCTTTAACTCGGCCCCATCCAAAATCAAGAAGATAACAACCAAATGCCCAACAGTAACCAGGCCATTATGATTGAAACAAACCAACCCAATAACTATAAAACAAACGACCACTCTAACACCCAACTTACTAGTCATTAAGAGGCATGAATCCATAAAGCGATTTCTCTTTTGCATATGCATGTTCCGAGATTAGCGACTTCAAAAGAATGCTTGGATGATCTAATCTTCAAACTCATCATTTTGCATCTAATAACATCCCTCACAGTGCTACATAACTCATCAAAAGACCTTCTATTATGCTGAAAAAGCCTCAACTTCCTCTCTTGCCATATGAAATTGACCAAAGCACCCAAGACAAGCCTTTGGAGAACACTCCAAACAGACTTGTTATTAGGCCTTCCATAGAGATAAAGAACAATCTGATGAAGAGAATTCGGGGCATTATCCAATCTAACAAGTTTTTTAAAATGGTCCCATAATCTAACTGAAAACTCACACTCAAAAAATAAGTGATCATGGGAATCTTGAACCTGATTGCACAAAGAACACTTGAGATTACCAATGTCATGCCATCTAACCACTCTATCTTGTTTCTTTAATTTCTGATTAATAGTTAACCAGACCATGAATGCATGCCTAGGGATTTTTGGCTGAACCAGACAAGCTTACACCATGGCACAACAGGCTTAATAACAGACAGATCAGACCAGGCCTTCTTAACAGAGAAAAGACGCAAGCCACCATCATTAGACTTCCATAACACCTTATCTTTTCTATCTCTAATGAGCAGGGGAAAGGGGATATTAAAGAGGAAGGGGAACTTACTCCTCCATGCATCAGGCGAGTTCCATTCACCATTACAAACAATATCGGACACTTTGGTGAGAAAAACACGCTTCAAAGATGTCCTGTTAGATAAAAGCGACACAAAGGCCCAAGACTTAACCGGTTATCAAACCAAGCGAAATGTCGGTACCATTTCCACATGATAAACAATATGATCCCTCAGAACACTTCTAAACTGTAATATCTTCTTCCAACCCCAAATAACATCATTTAACTCAGGAATGTCCCAAAAATTCCTAATATCTCCTATCAACCAACCTGTAAGAGTTCACCCACTTGACCCATAAAGAATCTTTTTTAGACACAATATTCCAAGCATGTTTGGCCATTAAAGAGACATTCCAAACCTGTAAAGATTTAATGCCCAGACCACCATGAACCTTTAATTGACAGACATCATCCCATTTAACCTTTGCACTACCTTGTTTGAGAACACCATGAGACCACAAGAAACCTCTCATGAGCTTTTCAATTTCAGTTCACCGAGATAGGAGAATGAAAGCAGATGACCAATACACTGGATGGAGCTAATGATGATTTGATCAATTGTAACATGCTGCAAATGACGAGATTTGTTTTTCAGTCAAAGTCTTTTCTTCACTTTGTCAACCAAACTAGAACAATGGTGTTTATATAATATTGTGGAAATCAGGGGAACTCCAAGGTACCTAACAGGAAGGGTACCAATGGGAAGAGGAAAAATCTCCAAAATAACACCTCTGACATGAACAGGAACATTTCCAAAGAAAGCAATACTCTTATTTAAGTTAGGATATAATCCACTAGCACCACTAAATTCATCAAGAGCAGCTTTGATAATAGAAACAGAATGAGCATCAGCTTTGGCAAAATCATTAAATCATCCGCAAAACATAAATGTGTGAGGGAGACCTTATCACATCTCCAATGGAATTTGAAGCTGCCATCTTCATCAATTTTCCTTTTTAACATAAGGGAGAACACTTCCATGACAAGAGTGAACAAATAAGAAGATAAAGGGTTCCCCTGTCGAAGCCCCCTCATACCCTTAAAATAACCTTGATGATCCCCATTAATGCTAATAGTAAAAGAAGGGTAGTAAGACACTCCATAATCCAAGCAATCATACACTCATGAAAACCAAAAACACTAAGCCTTTGCTTCATAAGCGCCATTCCACGAATCATAGGCCTTATGCAAGTCAATTTTGAAAGCAACTTTAGCGGGACCTCTGTCTCTATGATAATTCCTTAATAATTCTTGGGACAACAAAATATTATCACTAATTTGTCTAGTAGGAATAAAGGCACTCTGAGAATCAGAAACCAGCTTACCAAGACAACCTTTAATCCTATTTGAAATGATTTTAGTGATACACTTGTAAAGGATATTACAACACGCTATGGGCCTAAACTCAGAAACATTAGATGGGGATTGAGTCTTAGGCACTAAAGCAATTATGGTAGCCTTAACCTCCTTTAACAGCTTACCATTATCAAAAAAATCAAGAATAGCAGCACATACCTCATCACCAATAATAGACCAAGAGGACTTGAAAAATTTAGCAGAGAAACCATCCGGGCCAGGGGCCGTATCATCTTCCATTCCAAAAATAGCACTCTTGATTTCATCTTTCGAAACAGGCCTAATCATATAATCAGCTTCATCCAGGGACAAAGTTTTGGAAAACAAACTAGTAGGATCATAAATGGGAGAAACTCTTTTACTATCACCAAGAATACTTTGGAAATATTTGACAAATTGAGCACCAACCTCCTCACCAGAGTAAGAAATACCAGCCATATCATCAACATGCTCAATTCTATTCCTATTTAGCTTTTCCTTAACAGACTTATGGAAAAACTTAGTATTTCCATCACCTTCACTCAACCAAGCTACCTTAGCTCTTTGCTTAAGCATGAGCTCTTCATCTCTAACAGCATCATTATAGGCATTAAGATAAACAAGTTCTTCGTACCTCAAATCAGCATTATAAGGATCATTTACCATAGCAGATTGCACTCTCCCTAGCTCCTCTTTTAAAAACTTCACCTTCTCAGACAGTTTACCTTGAGCATTTCTCAACTTCCTCAAAGGTTTCTTCAAAAGTTTTAATTTGGAGACCACTGAGAACATAGAATACCCAGGAATCTCATAATCCCACACTTTCTTCACAATGGGCAAAAACTCAGATTTATTTGCTAGAAAGTTAGGGAATTTAAATGGCTTTGGTTTACAATTAACACCACTTGGGATATTTAGAACGCATGGGGTGTGATCAGATATCACAAAGGGTAAAAATTAGGCATTAGCATTAGAAAATTTGTCAACAAAGGCAATATTGCTCAACACTCTATCAAGCTTCTTCAACAAACCATCAACTTTACCATGACTTTTGTTCCAAGTGAACTTGAGCCCAGACATAACAATATCACAAACTTCAATCTTAGCCAAACACTCTCTAAAGTCAGCCATGCCAGGAGTAACTGAAGAAGACCCAACAGATCTCTCACAAGGGTCAAGAATAGAGTTGAAATCACCAAGCAAAGACCAAGGACTATCCTTTACAACCAAACTGTGCAAAACCAAATCCCTCCAAAGACTCCTTCTACCGTTGTAATTGACATGGCGTGAGACAAAGGTGCAAAAGAAAGACCGATGACCATTAATAGTTTCCACAAAAGGTTCATCGGTTGAGATGTTGATTCAAAACCATAACTCTAATAACATTGGGATCCCACCCAACAATGATACCAATCCCACTAGCATAAGCAGCTATATTGGAAGCCCAGTGCCAATTACCAAACACCCTAGAACATACAATATTTAAATTATTCTTCTTAACTTTAGTTTCCAACAAAGCACATAAGCTAAAATTACCACCATGAAGCAGGTCAATAACTTTGTTTTAGTTACGGGTGTTATTGAGACCCCGAATATTCCATGAACAGACTTTAATCATTTGAAACCTGTTTGGAAATATTGGCCACTAAATTACCCTACTTACGCCACCATCAAGCTCATACTCGGGCCTCATTTCATTGGCCAAATCCCCATCAACAATAGCCACATCATCTTCATCAAAAGATGGGTCAAGACCATACTTGTGACAGTTGTTGTAGAAAAAATCCATTTGGGTTAACGACCATTGCATCACGGTGTCCATAGAAGGATACACACGGATACCATAACATCGATGACTTATTGCATAAGCCTAGGCTCAATAACATTAGAGTATTCCTCCTCCATAGAGGCAATAACCTCGTTTTCCATTTGCTCCAAATCTTGATTATCCAAAGCTTGAAAAGAATTTGTGACAGGAACATCATTAACAAGGATGCCATCTTGTGCACTATAAGAAGAAGAACCACGAACAAGAACTTTTGGTTTGAAATTAGCATGATTAATTGGAACAGGCTGCACACTTTCCTTATTCACCCCCTTTTCCAAGTTTGATTTCTACTGAGCATTACTAGTCTTCTTGCCATTATTACCAGAAGTAGACGCCATCTTCTTGTTACCCTGCTGCACAAACTTTGAACCCACAAAAGAACCCTTTAACTTAGAAGAATTACCTTGTTGGAAGCCTCCACTTTTACCTTGAAAATTAAGACCAACTCAAGGCATTCAACTTATGATAATAGTCAGACAGATTCGACCCATTTTGTTTCAAAGAACTGATTTTATGATGCAGGTTGAATATCACAGAACCATAAACTTTATGATATCTTTCCTTTAACTCATTCCAAACATGTTTAGCTTTTTTAGAGAAAATTTGGCCAAGGAATAACTCCTCAGAGATAGAATTCAAAATCCATCCTAAAACAACAACATTAACTCTATCCCATTGCTTAGCTAGAACCTCATCAGTAATGGACCTTTTACAAGACCCATCAATAAAACCAATTTTATTCTTACCCTCTAGGGCAAGAAGCATAGCATTAGCCCAAATTTGATAATTTTCAGTCCCTCTAAGTTTGACAGAGATAACAGTAAGCACAGCAGAGTCATTAGGATGCAAATGAAGAGGATTACTAACATCAAGTTTACCAATAAGAGTGAAAGGATCACTAACACCCTCATCGTTAGAATTACCATGTTCAGACATAATACCAAAAATTAAAAACAGCCAAACAAACAAAAACAGAGATAAATAAAGGCAGCAACACCTTATACCTCCACAAACAACAATTAATCTCCAACAACCAATCAATACTTCTCAAATGTCCCTCAACCTATCTTCCATCATTCTAAACAGAAAAATAAAAGACATAAATAAAAGGAGAGAGACAAGAGGTGTTACAGCGCTATCTCCGCAGCACAATCGAACTGTTTCTCCTAGATTCACTTAGTCTAGGAGGCAACAGAACCGTCAGGCCACGAACAACCAGATCCAAGATCCCCAGAAATATAGAAACCCTTTTTTCTTTATCCTTTTTTTAAAACAAACCTGGCTCTGATACCATGTAGAAAAACATGATATGCATAAACCAAAACTCTTTATATAGATCAAACAACCAAAAGTACAACAGCAGAAGCTTACAACCATAAAAGATCACCACAGCTACTCTGGTGTGATCCTATTATCTAACTTGATAATAGTTTTACAAGATAAACACAATAATAAAAGGATAGATAGGATCTTGAGTTAAATTCTCAAGATCAGCAGAAATGAGAGAGATATTTTGTAGCGGCTTCAAAGAACCAATATACTGCCCTAACCCTAGATGAGAGAAGAGACTCTTATATAGCGTGACATCAAGCGGTCATAATGCAGCTGGGCTTTGAGAAAAAAACTTGGGCTGAGAAGATGGGCTGAGAGCAACTTGGGCTTTCAGAAAACCTGAAACAACAAAACATAAAACATAGAGAATACACAATGGACCCAACAAGAAAATTGAAACAGCAAACTTACATAACATCAGATCCTACCATCCACTGAAAGAACAGATTTGGATGTAATCCATATTATATTTTAATTGGATGTATGAAAATAAATAATCCATGCATCTATGTTTTTCACACTTAGGCATATACAAGAACAAACTCATCCATCGAATGATAGACTCCTCTATTCTTAACAATTCGATGCAACAATTGCCGATCAACCAGAATTAAATATAAATTCTCTTGTACATGACAATTAAAATGTAATGTCTGGTTCTTGGTTCTCTACCAAGTGATAGCCACTTCCAACAAATTAACTAATTGTACATATGCATAATAACAATTCATAATGATTATATTGGTAGACAAAGCACCTTTTCAATTCCAAACAGACATGCATAAGAATTCATTTGTGTGATCATATCAACAAGTCTCGTAAATCTTAGATTCATTCAATCAACCAGTGGGTTTCCATTGACAACATAAAAGATCATGTCAATCTATACATTTGAGAATATGCATTCCAAGGCAGATTATATGCAGTTCTTTATAGATAGGCCTTGATGTTCAATAATGCCTAATAAAAAAACTGGAAATTGAAAGGTTTTATGGATATTTAAATATACGTATGTCCGGATTCGAACTCGAGACTTTGGGATTGCACACATTACGTATGAGAGATGATGTTAATAATTAATATATAAAATGTTGTTATTAATTATTAGTCACGAAATAAAACATAACGATAGTTAAATATTTAACGAGGTTTAGTTAACGGTCGTTAAATGTAAACTAAAAGGACTAGAATTGAAATTACAAGTCGGGAAAGTTCTAGAACCCCTCGAGGGTGCTTTGGCCGATCGGTTTGGGTTCCCGCACCCTAACCCACTCAAACTTGGTCACCAAGTTAAGTTACCTATAAATACAAACCTTTGTATTCATTCACAACTTAACCTTGGATCACCAATAACCTAATTTCTCTTCTCCTCTCCTCCCTCTTTTGCTTGGCCGATATGTGTAACCCCCTCCTCAAGGGATCAATTTTTCCAAGCTTAAGAAACAAGTGTTTGGTTTTATTTGTGATTCAAGAACCTAGCTTTTCACATCAAATCGCTAATAGTACGTGTGTACAAGAACGAAGAACAAGTACGCTTGTGCTTGTGAATCTTGGTGGTCGACTTCTTGGTGGGTCGAATTGTATAAAACCTAAAGTTAGGGTTTTGGGTTTTGGTTTTTGTTCTAATTACCGTTTGATTCTTGAATTGCTAAAAGGTACGCGTTTTCTTATTCGGTTAATTAATCTACATGTATTATTCCTATTACTTCCGCTGCATACTTTGATGATGTTTACTTGTTTTCTATAATTGTTATGATTAGTAAAACCCAACAGTGGCATCAAGAGCCGTTAATACGTTGTAATTAATTACCGAAACACATAAAAATTGAATCTTTGTGATTATTACATGCTTTTATTGGTTTCTAGGGTTTTAAAAATTGGAACCCTAATTTTTTTATTATAAGGGTCGATTACCCTTTAATTTTTTAATTAGGTTTTATTTTTTGTAAAACTTGTAGAAACCCTAGGATTGCATGTATATTATTTATGTGGTTATTATGAATAATTTTTATGTGACATAATTATGCGTATCTTGGGAATTCTTGAATAATTGTTATGTGGAATCCATGGTAAATACATGCATGTTTTATCATGGATTATTGATTATATGATTAAAATGTTGAGTATGTATTTATCGTTAATTGTTAAGTTTATTCACATGTATTTCGTTTTGATAAATATTGAATTGGGGAAAACCTCAATATATCTAATGAAGCAATTATGTGCTATGTGGTATGTGTTTTAGCAAAGACTTACGCAATCGATTCATCGATGTATGTGGCTCACGTTGTACTTGATGAAAACACGTGGAAGTCTTGGTTAAACATATGCATTATTAAACCTAGAATTGATTATTAGGGTTTTATCGAACAAATTATGCATGTGGCTAATTGTTTTTACATATGTTAATTGTTAAGTTATATGTATATTATTTGAGTTCGTTTTAATTTTTATTAAAGTGCCTTTTGTTTATATTGTATGACACATTAGTAAGCAAAAAGGGTTTTTTTAGAATAGAAAATTAAATGGACTAAATAATGGCGAAATTTGATTTGTTTTCTAAGTATTAAATCTTGTACTTTTAATCGTGATCGATTGTACTAAATGGTTAGAACGGCTCACCCACTAGAACAAACTCAAAGGGGTTCAAAAAGTGCGCATGATCACTGAAAGGATGTCTAAGGTTATGCTTTAGCGCTTACGGTCCTCTGCCCCACATGCGTTCGATTGGAGCTACCTAGTATAACTATTCTATGTACGAAGCATCTTAGTGCAAAGTTGTAAGTTTCTCAACGCATCGATTAAAACTTTGTAGAATTTAATCTTAGCAATTTAAAACTATAAGTAATGTTTTGAATTTTTTTGTGTTATGAAGATGTATGCATGCTTCTTCATACATAAGTTTTGATTACACATCAAAAATTTGTACCCTTTAAAATTTAAGTTTATGCCATCTAATGATATGAAACACTTGAAGTTGTAATTTAGTTATGTGAGACCTTGAGCTAGATTACAATGACAAGGTGAATATTTATGTTGTGTGAGACCTGAACTTAATAATTTGCAGTTTCTAAATTAGACAACTTAATTAAGTTAGTTAGTGAGACCTATAACTTAAGGCATAAGATGGGATAAAACATGCTTACATTTTGCATAATTGTTTGGCAAAATTGTAAATCCCATATTTTCTAGGAATTGAAAATTTGTTTGTCAATTATTGTTCTTCGACAATTACCTATTCTATACTTTCATCACTAGCAGATCAACTGATATGGTGAAGCTATGATAATGAGGGTCCTAGATTCAAGAAAAATTCTATGGTTAATATGAATATTGACCTAAGGGTATTTTATTTTCTTGAAAGATTTAATTATCGAAAATACTAAAATTGAATTTTGTTAATTCTTTGATTGTATTATTAAACCGTAAACGTGGTTTGGGCTTTGGTAAATTGATCTAGTTCTATTTTCAAACAAATGTTTGATCAAGAAAAATTTACTAAAAGACAAACATAAACTCTTTTCCATGGAAGAATAGTGAGACTCAATCCTATTCCTTTTCATGATTGAGAAAGGTATGTTAGGAACATTAGAATTGTCTAAATTCTAATATAACGCATAACAACTTTAATAGTTAAGAAAATTGCACACCATATTTTCCTTAAGAGATTTCATTACCCTCTGTTGGTGATTGAATTCTTATATGACATTTTGGTCAACTAGAAAACATATTTGACATTATATGAGTTATTAAATTAGAATCTAGACTAATTACTGCAAAATTGGTAAAAGACAAACTAGTATATTTTATATAGTTGTTTTGATTTGACCAATTAAAGGTGCTACACACCATTGTGGGGATAGTAGACCTATTAAGAAAGAAATTGCATGCTCAATTTTTCAAGTTAATAGCATGATGCATCATCTACAAAGTAGAATACACTCTTTTATTACCTAAGTAATTGTTACAAATGGTATTACAAAGGGGTAGCAACGTAATAGCACGCTATTTTCACTGGTTAATGAAACACTTACAATGTTGTCAAATCCAGTGGGAGTATGGTGTATTACTGAATAAGACATTATTGTAACGTTGTCTAATTCAGTGGGAGTTACAAGATTTGTCATTTTGGTAGTAACTCAGATTATTTCTAGATTTTCTTGAAATAATACATTACGTTCAAAAATGTAGAAACTCATATTCTCAAGGATAGTTATGAACGTTTCCTTGATAATTAAGTGCTCCTACATCTACTTATAGTACTTATATATCTATGACACTATCATATTGTTCACCTAAACAAAATGCAAGTCGTGTTGTTTGTGTGCTATATGGTGTTGTTCTATGCACAAGTGAGAGAAGCATTTATTGTGTGCAAAGGAACAACACATACAAATATGATTAATGGATTCTCTTGATCGTAAGGTAAGAGATTAACGTTCTAATAAGATTGTCTTGCTTAAAGAACATGTGTCAAGATTATAGCATAGACTACTTTTATGTCTTATGTCATTTAAAATATAGAAACACTTGAAGTTACATTTTAGTTTAAGTGAGATCTTGGCTAGATTGTAATCTCAAGGTAAATCTCCACTTGTCGTGGGATCGGGCGTGGATGTTTTTACAGTTTCTTAAGTTGGACACTTCTTGGAATCACATAAATAAATAAAGTAATTTAATACTATCTTAAATATTTATGTATTTTTAGAATGACAAACTTGAAAGTTTGAAGGCATCAAACATTACACTGTAGATATTGAAGTTTACGAAATTTTTAAAGAGCATATTGTTGTTTGTATACAATGATGCTAGTTTAATTGAGATGACACTCAATACTAGTCATGGGAGGATTTCATTCTTGTTGATGGCCATGCGAACTAGTTGTGCTCAACTAAGAGAATAGTTGCATTATACATTAAAGAATAAGAATACTTTAAACTTTAAAATGTTTGAAAGTTTGATTGTCATAAATTAGTGGTTGAGGATGTCACACACTTTATGAAATATTATGTGGCAATATCAAGATATTTTGAATGCACATATACAAGAATTTCACTAGTTGAATTCTTGAAATAAGTATTCTCAAAATTCCAATAGATCAAAGTTAGTTGAAATTATGTCTTGTCAATAAGTATGATTGTCATTACTTGAGGCATGATTCATTAACAAGTTTTATCATGCATTGATCTATTTAGTATTTGGATAAGGGATGTTTTGAACAAATATTATTTAAATGAAATAAAATATTGGTTATGTTTATTTTTCATTTTCTTAATATTATATCCTATATTTGCATGTTTAATCCGTGAATAACTTATGTTATTCTAAAAGTCCGTTGTCGATCAATGATGTGGGAATGTCATTGAATTAAGACAAATCTGAGTTTTGGTAGAATATACTTTAAGTATATTGATACGTGGGACATGCCAAATTCACATGATATTCAATGAATTGAATATAGGACAGATCCCAACTTTACATGATGATACTTTATGGATCTTTGTCATTAAGTATATCATGAAGTGTTTATCCTCATACTTGAGATACCAGATAACTGTTATGAATGTAGTGCACTTGTGTAAGATAGTCTAACGCAAGATCTATCTGGAATACGTTCATGAGTTATGTTTGTAGTCAAAGTTTATGAGTTATGTTTGTAGTCAAGAGAATTTGTTCATTTGAATTTGTTTCAAAGCATAATACTATATTTGGGCCCCTCGTAGGATTGGCAAGATGTTTGTAAGGCCTTACCCAAGATCTATCTGGAATACGTTCAGATGAATTTGGTAATCTTGTTCAATCAGATATAACGAGAAACAAAATATTAACTTATGAAATGACTTGATCCATATTCATAGTTAATGTAGTATTAGTAACAAAAGGATAAGTAAAAATGATGAATCATTAAATGGTTTTTTTTCAGGAGACCATACTCGACTCGATCTGGGGGCATTGGCGTGTTAAAGCTAGACTAACCAATGTCATTACTATATTTAGTAATATCCAAGTGGGAGCTGAAAGGTTTTATGGATATTTAAATATACGTATGTCCGGATTCGAACTCGAGACTTCGGGATTGCACACATTACGTATGAGAGATGATGTTAATAATTAATATATAAAATGTTGTTATTAATTATTAGTCACGAAATAAAACATAACTATAGTTAAATATTTAACGAGGTTTAGTTAACGGTCGTTAAATGTAAACTAAAAGGACTAGCCCTAAGCCCTAAACCCTAAACCCTAAACCCTAAACCCTAAACCCTAACCCACTCAAACTTGGTCACCAAGTTAAGTTACCTATAAATACAAACATTTGTATTCATTCACAGCTTAACCTTGGATCACCAATAACCTAATTTCTCTTCTCCTCTCCTCCCTCTTTTGCTTGGCCGATCGGTGTAACCCCCACTACTACACAAACTGGTTTTACCCACAAAACTTTACACACGGAAACTAATCTGTGGGAAATTTCTCACGAAATACCGACAAATTACACACCAAATTATTGACTAAATTTCCGTGGGAAATATGTAGTAATTTTTCCACGGATTTCCCACTATTTAGACACTAAATTGTTGACCAAGTTTTTGTGGGAAATCCGTCACAAGTTTCCAGATTTGCGACAAAATTCACACTATTTGTGTTGATTAAAATTGAGTGGGAAACTTGTCGCAAATCTCACACATAATAGCCACAGCCAAAGTCTGTGGCAAATTTTAGCTACATTACTCACGGATTTCACATGGTCTTATCTCAGAAAAAAAACTATGTAATTGGCCTGTGGGAAATCCATGGGAAACTAGCCACGTATTTGCCACAAAATGTTATTTTTTTTGTTTGTCATGAATATCTATACATATATATTCTGTATGTCCTTTTATGACTTTTATTGTATCTTTAGATGTTTTTATGTAGGTATACGGACGTGTATATGTGTGAATGTGTAACTATATCAAAATTTTAAAAGAAAACGATTATGTCTGTGGAAAAGTCGTGAGTAATTTCCCACAGATTATCCACCAATGTGATAAATCTGTGGGAAATATGTGTGTAAATACCCACGAATTTCTCACAAAAATATCGTTTTTATGTTTTGTATATGTCTAAACATTCTCACAACACTTAGTATGTCTTCGTATGTGTTTTTAGTTTCATATTATACGTGTTTTTCATTAATGTAACTATTTATGTGAATATCACAAGTTTATGTTTAGGTTAAGGTATAACCTTTTTGTATAACAAATCCTTGTATATTTGTGGATATCTACACGTATATGTTCCGTATGTCTGTTTATGACCTTCATTGTGTATATATATGTTTTGTATGTAGGAATATGGACGTCTATGTGCGTGAACGTGTAACTAAAGTAAAAAAGTAAAAGAAAACGATCATATTTGTGGGAAAGTCGTCGGTAATTTCCCACAGATTACCCACCGATTTCATTAATCTGTGGGAAATTTGTGTGTAAATAACTAAATACCCACAGACTTCCCACAAAAATTATCGTCTTTATGTTTATGTGTACTTACACATTACCACATTACGTAGTATGTTTTTATATGTGTTTTTATTTTCATATTGTGTGTGTGTTTATTAGTGCAACTATTTATGTAAGTATCACAAGTGTATGTGTAGGTTTAGGTATAACCTTTTTATGTAACAAGTCGTTGTATATGTGTGGATATCTACATATATATGTTCAATATATTCTTATATTCTTTTATTACCTTCATTTTATTTATGTATGTTGTGTTTGTAGGTATACAGACGTGTATACACGTGAACATGTAATTATGTAAAAAACTAAAAGAAAACGATCATGTTTGTGGGAAAGTTGTTGGTAATTTCCTACAGATTACCTACCAATTTGATAAGTCCGTGGGAAATATGTGTAAAAATACCCACAAATTTCCTACAAAAATATTGTTTTTATAGTATACATAGATTGACTTTTATTTAACGGAAAAGACAATTGTTTTTCAATCTTAACTTATTTTGTTATAATGATAAAGAAACAACCGATGCTTTAAACCCAGTTCGACCCGGCTGGGTTAACCGGTTCTAGCCAAAAAAAGGGTCATATTAAACCAGACTATTAATTCTTGAAACCCAATTAGACCCGTCGAGTTTTAAGTGACTCGGGTCAACTCTGTTTTTGAAACCCGGCCGGGTTTTGTTTTTTCATATTTTTTTATAAATAAAATAAGTTAATTATATATATTTGCGACGTAATTTTATTTTTACACGTCTTTGTTGTTAAATGTTTTTTTAGTCCCAACCGCTCCTTTCTACCCGCCCCCTAATTTCACAAAATTTCAAACTACAGTTCACTCAATACTCCAATACTCACTTCTTCTCTGGAAAACCCTCACACACCGCCTCACCAACTTCAGCAAACACCTTACCAAAAAACCACATAGCCCTAGCCGCCATCACCATCACCATCGACCCTTGTCGGTCGTCGGTTGCATCCTCACCCACCATAGACCATGGCGATTCACCATCGCGACTCCCGTAATCAAGTATATATATTCACAAATTAGGTGCTCTATGTTTTATATCCTTGAACAATCATCAATTTGAGGTGGTCACGAGTCAATTTCTTGTTTGGGTAATTTTAGGAATTAGGGTTCATGAAAGCCCCCAATCTATATGAGCTTGGAACATGATTTCTGCTGCAATTGAAGCCAATTACAAGGCATTCTTTTGTATTCTTTCAATATTAAGTTTTTTAGCCTTTGATTTTTTATTTTTTTTTATTTTTAAATTTACAAGGTTAGGTAATTTAAAAGTTTGACAAATTTGTTGGTATCTAATATGATATAGTTACTTAGAGCTTTTCAAGTTTACATTTAAGTATCCGATATAGCTTGGCCTCTCTTGTTATACCTTACGAAAATATTTTTAGTTTCTTTGGTATTTCGATGTAGCTAGCTTGACTTTTGTTATTAAGTTTCAACTATATGGCTTTCATAATACATGTCTTGTTGGCACTTGACAACCAACACATCAATGATTCAACGTTATTAATGTTTGTTCGTTGTATATAGTTACTAATTCTTTGTGGCCTAGATAACTGAATATAAAATATCTTATTGCTGTTTCACAAAGCAATTGTTCTGTTGTTGTAGAGACAAATGTTTGTTTTAAAGCATGGTGAAACGATAGATCGAGGGAAGCGAAGCCAAAGGAGGCGGGACTTCATGACCCGAGGCTTGGGAGAATGGATATTTTGGACACCTTGAGCTTGCCAAACTGATGTTTCATATTGGATTTATGAAGACGGTGCTAAATATAATCCGTTGCGTGTGCTTTAGTTGCTCAAAGCTCCTCGCCGATGAGGTAGTACCTTATATACCCATGCTGCAATATGTGTTACTATACCTTACATATATGGTGGTATGATTAGATATTATCTAGTCTTTTGTTGGACCGCTGCTGGTGTTGAGTGTATAAGGGAATGTTGTTTTGTTAATGAAAATGGCGTTCAAAAAGCAAAAATGATATTAAAAGCGTTGAGCGTTCTGCACATGACTATTTCTTGTATAATTGGTGCTAATTAAAATCTTTACTAACTAAAGCAATTGATGATAGTAACATATTTGGTTGTTCTTTTTCTTGATGGACAACCTGAGCTTTTCATCCACATTGTTCCCAACAAGACCAACAACACGTTGACCATCATTGATAGTGGAGTTGGAATGACCAAGGCTGGTGAGTAACAATTGTAATACTATACTTGATGTATAATATTGTATTACATCAGAACACAATGTAACTTTCTATATTGTTTCCACTTTACAGATTTGGTGAACAATTTGGGTACCATTGCAAGATCGGGAACCATAGAGTTCATGGAAGCTATAGCAGCCGGTGCATACAACCGTTAACCATATGTTGGTGGCGTTTGTCCAAATGTATATTCAACGAGTCCCATTACCTCGTGACTCTTAATTCTAGCGGCTAGCATATTTTTAACTGGTTTTAGACATTTTGGTTGCAATGTGTAAACAGTTTGGCTGTGATATAATTAACCTATTTGGTTTGGCCATTGTTGAATAACAATTTGGTAATTTATGCATTTTGGATATATTATTTATTTTGGTTATTTATCCGTGGGAAATTTAAGAAATCCAAGAAGTCCGTGGGAAAATTTTTCGTGTAAAATTTGTGTGAACTAACCGTGTGAAAATCATGAGAAATCTGTGGGAAAGGGCCCTTTCCCACGGATCTTATTGTTGGAAATTCGTGGCAAAAAAACCTGTTTGTGTAGTAGTGCCCCTCCTTAAGGGATCGATTTTTCCAAGCTTAAGAAACAAGTGTTTGGTTTTATTTGTGATTCAAGAACCTAGCTTTTCACATCAAATTGCTAATAGTACGTGTGTACAAGAACGAAGAACAAGTACGCTTGTGCTTGTAAATCTTGGTGGTCGACTTCTTGGTGGGTCGAATTGTATAAACCCTAAAGTTAGGGTTTTGGGTTTTGGTTCTTGTTCTAATTACCGTTTGATTCTTGAATTGCTAAAGGTACGCGTTTTCTTATTCGGTTAATTAATCTACATGTATTATTCCTATTACTTCCGCTGCATGTTTTAATGATGTTTACTTGTTTTCTATAATTGTTATGATTAGTAAAATCCAACAGAAATTTATACAGTTATCGTCACAAACTCACATATGACAACCACCATTTTCCAGTTTTACATCTTTTACATCCTTTGCACTTTCATTTAATGAAAGTTAAACACATAAACATTGGCCGAATGACAAAGATCATTTACTACATTATTTTCCATGCATCAAATTATCTCCTTTTAAGAGGCTAAAATGTTTACATCGCGTTAAAGGTAACCGCCACCCACCAAATTCATTCTATCGGCAGTGAGAAATTTAACACAAAATTATCTTTTCATTTCTCTCAATATTCATATATGCATGTATTAAAATATGGAATGAGACATACTTTCATGCATAACACATAAAAAAATGGTTAATGAATATCATGTGTTCTAATTTGTACTAACATATTTAATCCACAGTTTTCATTATTCAAATCACTTAATAGGATTTTACCATGCAATTATATAAATATGTTACCATGTTGTCATTCCATGCCTATGTTAATATCCATTTCATATTTTAAAATATAGATAAAAATGCGTACTCATCACCGATGTTATCCAGTTCATTACACCGTCTCAATATTACTGCCATTGAAGCATGACACTTGTTTCCAGATTCCATGTGTGCACTCAATTCTAACATCTTAAAGGTTCCAAACTTTTTTTGTTATCTCTTTTACGAACTAGGAGGCCTTGTCTTTCACACAGATTCACGAATCTCTTGATTATCACTACGAATATTGTATTCGTTTCGGGTCTCGATAATCAAATGATTGCTTGGATATTTCTTGAATCGTGTATAGTTCACTTTCCGAATACAACATTTTGACCCTATTTGGTGCCTTGGGTTACACGAAATTCGTATTGAGATAAGACAAGAACACACTCAACGTCAAGACACAAGAAATTGAGCAAAACATAGAGAATTTGTATGTGTTGTTATGATTGTTCATGTTTTAATGAAAGACCAAAAATGATGTCTATATATAATAGACAATGTGGCTTTTCATGAAAAGTCATAACCCTTCATGAATGGTTGCACCATTTGGTGAAAAGTCACAACACTTACTTAAATGTGCTTAGCAACTGTTTTGTAACAGAAAAAACTGTCGCTAACCGCCATCATGAAATACATATGTTTAGACAATTTAGTGATCACAAAAATTCTGTCACTATATACCCTTGACTTACATACAAAACCATTACCATTATTTGTAGCCGAAATCAAGTTAATTAGTTTATACAAGCGTGCACTTCGCATCTCTAAACTGAATATACGTAACGAAATTTCTCAAATTTACCGATAGACATAACATACTTATTTTATTGTTAACATACGTAACATAATTTTAAATACCTACCAATGTACGTAATATTGTCATACTACCACTTATAATAGTTATAGTTTTGATCATTGTCATTTGCGTTGACTTCCACCATTAGTCAGTTGACATTTTTTCACTTAGAAAAGTTACAGTAATGGTCCTTTGACTTTTACCGTTAGTCCCTTGACATTTTTTCACCTAATATATGTATATTTTATCCGTTTTTATATGTTTTTGTCATTTTTTTTACGTTTTCATCCGCTTTTATACGTTGTCTTCCGTTTTTTTACGTTTTCATGAGGGTATAATCATCATTTCTCAAACCAAAAGGACGAACGTGTCATTTACTCTTTTTATTATTTATTTAACTAATAGTATGTTAGTAAGGTATGTTTTTATACGCTTTCGTTCATTTCATACGTTTTATAAGTTTTCATTCGTTTTTATACGTTTACATACGTTGTTATCCGTTTTTATACGTTTTTGTCCGTTTTCATATGTTTTTCTTACATTTTCATACGTTTTTATCCGTTTAATATGTTTTCATCCGGTTTTCTTACGTTTCCATACGTTTTTATGTGTCTTTATACGTTTTCGTCCATGTTTATACGTTTTCGTCTGTTTTTATGCGTTTTCATCCGTTATAATACGCTTTCGCCTTTTTTCTTATGTTTCCTATGTTTTTATCTGTCTTTATCCGTTTTCGTCCGTTTTAATACGATTTTGTCCGTTTTTCTTACGTTTTCATAAGCTTTATCCATCTTTATCTGTTTTCATCCGTTTTTTACGTTTTCATCCCTTTTTAACGTGTTTTGTCCGTTTTTATACGTTTTTCTCTATTTTGAGTCATTTACGTCCGTTTTTCTTACGTTTTTATCTGTTTTATATGTTTTTGTCTGTTTTTACATTTATAAAAATGGATGAAAACGTATAAAAATAGACGAAAACGTAAAAAAATAGAAAAGAACGTTTAAAAGTGGGCAAAAACATATAAAAGCGTATAAAACAGAAAAATAATGCATAAAACGGATAAAAATGGACGAAAACGTATTAAAATGGGCGAAAACGGACAAAAACGAATGAAAATATAAGAAAAACAGACGAAAGTGTATAAAAACGGACAAAAACTTATAAAAACGGACAAAAACAGATAAAAATAGATGAAAATGGATAAAAACGTAGAAAACCGAATAAAAACGGATGCAAACTGATAAAAACGTATGAAAACGGACAAAAACTCATAAAAACGAATAAAAACGGATAAAGACATATGAAAACGTATAAAAACGAACGAAAACGTATAAAAATGGACAGAAACGTATAAGGACGGATAAAAAATTAAGAAAAACGGAGGAAAATGTATAAAAATGGATGCATGAAAACGTATAAAAATTAACAAAAACAGATAAAAACAGACAAAATATACATATATTAGGTGAAAAAATGTCAAGAGACTAACGGTAAAAGTCAACGCAAAGGTCAAGGGACCATTACTATTACTTTTTAAGTGAAAAAATGTCAAGGGACTAACGGTGGTAGTCAAAGCAAACGACAAGGATCAAAACTGTAACTTTTATAAATGATAGTATGGCAATATTACGTACATTGGTAAGTACTTAAAAGTATATTACGTAATTTTACAATAAAATAAGTATGTTACGTATATCGGTAAATATGAGAAAGTTTGTTACGTATATCCAGCCTTCACCCTTACACAAAATGTATGATGACACTAAAATCACGTTGTGCAATTGAAAAAGAGGAGTTGGGGTTTGGACTATTGTTGTTTTGACTTGAAAGGGTAAGAATTAGGTAGAGGGTAGATATGTAACTTTACAAAGAAATTCTGTGTATTGATAAAAAAAATCCGTGTAAGTTATCATTACCCATAGAAAAATAAGACTATGGGTTCGTTTGGTAGAACGAAATGGAATAACAACTGAATGGAATGAATAACGTAATGGAATAAATGATGTAATGAAATGACTCATTACCATTATTAATCATGTTTGGTTAGTACAATAAAATGTAATGTAATCAATAGAAAATGACTTAAATACCCTATTTATGATAGATATTTTTTTATAAAATGAGTATTTAAAGATTGGTTTTTATGTAATTTGATTCCATTACAAGATGTAATGAAAAAAAAGAAGGGGGGCCCTAATGAATCAAATTGATGTAATGAGTCATTCTATGTAATGAGTTATTGCATTACATAATAGTAAACAAACATGTTTTCTTCATTACATCGTAATGATCTATTTCATTCACCCTTTCATTACGACATACCAAACGCTACGTTGTTGTTTTGACTTGAAAGGGAAAGAATTAGGTAAAAGGTAGATATGTAACTTTACAAAGAAAGAGAAAAGTTCCATACGGAACAAGTTTTATCTAAAGAACAAACCACTTGATCTCAACCACCCATCTAACTTCAATCCAATTGTTTAGATTAAATGTCATTTTAGAATAATTAATTAATGAAGGTCATATTCGTAATTACACACTCAAAGTTATACACCCGATCTGGTCAGTTAGATCTCTCTGATTGTTTCATTTCTTTATTTCAAAACACACATTCATCTTATTAAGTTCTCTCTCTCAGCAACCTCTTTCCCCATTCCCCCAAATCAACCCCTAATAACTTACTATCAAATCCAATGCAAAATCCACCAAATTGATTGTAAATAATGGATAAGGATTTGTTGCTGATGTGGCGGATTGGCTTGATGTCGTGGCACTCAACGTGGATGACGTGAAGGTGAGGGATGATGTGGCGAAGGAGAGGAATCTGTTTAAGGTAGTGATTAAGGTTTACGTTATGCATCATAATTACGAGAAGATGTTGAGTGAAGCGGAGATGAAGCTGGAGAACCTGTATGATGCAGCAAAAGAGCCCGCGGAAAAGAGGGTGCGAGTGGTGAATGAGAGGAAGGAAGATCGAGAGGTTTGGATGTGGATGGGTAGGATGAAGGCGTGACGGAGGTCGGAAGTGGTTGGGATATTGAATGATGCATTGATGAATAATGCTGGTAGAGTTGATTTGAGTGAGAAGTGGTGAATATTGGAGCATCAAATGGTCGGTATGAATTCATCTTAAAAAATGGTCGTAAGTTGGCGTGTGTTGTTAAGGAGAATGAGATTGTGTCGGGTGTTCAGGGAAAGGCGAGTGTTGTTCAGGAGATGAAGAATGTGCCGGATGATTCTCGTAGTATTATTTCTGCAGTTGTTTCTGATTTGGCTAATGAGAATGTCTTTGAGTGTTGTGCGAGAAGAATGAGAAGGAGAAGGAGAAGGAGAAGCATAAACTTCCTCTGAAGAAAAGATGACTATTATTCTTGAAGCGATAAAGAATAGGGAAGCACGTGGCGCATGTAATCATTGAAGAAGTTATGTCTTTTTGAATGCTAGAACAATTTGTCCGATTATGGTGTTAATGGTATGGTAGGCGAGATCATGTGAATGGGAACTTGTGCATGGTAGAACAATTGTCCAGTTAGGCGTTAATGGTATGGTAGCGAGAACATGTGCATTATTTTGTCTTTTAAAACTTCGAATGGTATAATGAGCGTTTGCGTGGTAGAACTATTATTTGTCTTTTATCGATTAATTATGTGAATCCTGAGATTCATTCATAATCGAAAAGGATTCTTTATGATAGACTTTTTTCCACTTAATCTTTTGAAAATATGTGTATGGTAGAAGAGAATATGGAAATAATCCCATGGGATTCATACACAATCCCATGGGTTTCATACACAATCCCATGGGATTCCACTTAATCTTTCCACTTAATCTATTAACATATTTCTGTATCCCTTAGGGCCATGGGATTCATACATACAAGTAAGAAACAAGATATATTCAAAGTGAATCCCATGGGATTCATATACAATCCCATGGGATTCTTACAGAATATAAGTAAGAAACAAGATATATTCAAAGTAAAAAAGAATTTTCTTTTCAAATCATCTAAATAATCAAGTAAAGAAGAAAAAATAACTAACAAAACCAGAAACCAGAATATAAATAATCAAGAAACTTTTGGTTTCGACTTTACCTACATTTGGCTTCTCCGACAGTTGGTTTTGGCTTTCGCCTATTCGGGTTCCCTATGAACATATTAACATCCCGCATTTCATTCTTAAAATCAGAATCGTCCCATGAACATATTCATACCCACCCTTCATACTCGTTAGCAAGTTGTGAGCCGTGTTGGACCAATCTTGTTCTTTGCGACTTTAACAACAAACATTTTATCTGCTTGTGTCATTCTTCTTTGCTTTTGGTAAAATGTTTGTACTCTTTTGGTATGAGCATATGGTTGTGTTTTGCAATAAATGTAACTAGCTTGTATTTTCGAAAATGACATCCAATTCTAACCTTATACGAGCTTTACAACCTGTTATATATAAAAAAAATATTTTAAAAACATGTTATACAAAAAAAATAAAAATAAGAATCCCATGGGATTTACATTGAATCCCATGGGATTCAACATCATTCAAGTTATATATTACAAGTCTTTCAATGAATCCCATGGGACTCACAATGAATCCCCTGGGATTTCATCTAATGTTTCATAGTATTTTCCCTCTACAGGAATTCCTTCTTGTACATGAGGCTTCCAATATCTTGATCCGCCTTGTCTCGGTGTTCATATCTGATTGGTCTTGGTGATTTTATAGAATCAGTATATAAAAGCGATTAGGATTAAGATAACTCAGTATGAATCCTATGGGATTACGTATACATATCTATAGCTTCATGTATGAATCCTATGGGATTTTATGAAATCCCATGGGATTCTGCATTAATCCTATGGATTTCATAAAGAATCCCATGAGATTACGCATGAATCTATGGGATTTCATAAAGAATCCCATGGGATTGTGTATGAATCCTCGGGATTCACCGTGAATCACATGGGATTCATCATGAATCACATGGGATTCATCCATGAATCCCATGGGATCTCAAATGAATTTAAGTATCTTTTTAGTTTACCATTAAACAACAAAATCGAATCGGAGGATTCATCCATGAATCCCATGGGATTCATGATTCAATGAATATACATGAATCTCATGGATTCATCTATGAATCCATTAATCAACAAAATCGATTCCCGAGGATTTTACCATCGTGTTCCTTCATATCAACTTACGTGAGTACTTCATCTACATCATCATCATAACGACATCATCTACATCATATGTAACCACATCATCTATGTCAATCGGTTTGTTGATGAATCCGGCGGATTTGTTGACGATTCCGTGGTTGATGACGAATCCGGCGAGTTTGATGACGATTCCGATGGTTTTGATGTCGATGCGGCGATTTGATGAAGAATCCGGTTGGTTTGATGATGAATCGCCGGATTCATTGTGATTCCGGCGACGTTTGATGATTCCGACGGTTTTGATGTCGATGCCGGTGGATTTGATGAAGAATCCGGTTGTTTTGTTGATGAATCCGTCGGATTCATGGTGATTCCGCGACGTTTGATGATTCCGCGAGATTAGATGCATAGATGTGGGTTTTGATTTTGATGAGAGAAAGTTAGGTAACAAATGAGATGGATCTAGATTTTTTATTGTTTATATTGAGATAATTGATTTTACTATCTTGCCCTTCTTTATATTTTTTGGCTTCATCTAAGCCATTAGATTCAAGGTGAATGGATGGTTGAGATCTTCTCATTTGTTCTTTGGATAACATTGGTTTTGCATAGATCTCATCTCTACAAAGAAATTCTGTGATTTGATAAAAAACCTCCGTGTTTACCCATAGAAAAAATAGCCTATTAGACCAAAGGGCTAGTGATTATCTTTTGTCAACCACATAAAAAAACGTCTAACGATTTTCAACCTTTTAACTGCACAAAACCCTTATCTTATCTCTTTGCAGCCATGTCCAATTATTTCTCCAGTAGCTTTTTGATCATTGTTCTTCGCTTTTAAATAAACTTGGTTTCTAAGGTGCTATAGGTCCGCCTCTGACTTCAACAACCTCAGTGGCTGGTTAAACATCCTGATCACGACTGCACGTAAGGTTTGCGTATTTAATTTATTTCTTTATGGTATTAGTACGTGTGAAAAAATAGATGTCTTTTCTATTCGTTATCTCACTTAACTTATATGAATATTTTATTACTGGTTTCAGCCTTCTTTTTCAAATGTCTTTCATGCATGCATTATTGTTGTGGGAATCCGAATCTTAATGAAAACTTTAATGTATCATGACCCATAACGTACACTGATTCATTGGCGTGCTACAGATACTAGCTCAGGCAAGTGTTAACTGAACAAGACATTTGCAGTTCACAAATGGCCCAAGGCTTCAATGATGAAAATGCACTCTTCAACTTTGTCGTAAAAGACGGTAATGGTGTCAAAGGTCTAGTGGACTCGGGCCTCACACAGGTACCAGAGCGGTACATCCAACCACCTAACCACCGAATCATCAAGCAACAAGCATCCACATCACCTGAAAACGTAATCATTGATCTATCAAAGCTTGATGGTCCTAACCATCCCCAAGTGGTCAAGTCCATTGCCCATGCTGCTGAAACACTAGGGTTTTTCCAGGTGGTGAACCATGGTATCCCATTGGGTCTCCTAGAGTCACTTAAAGTTTCAGCCCACCAATTTTTCAACCAACCATCTCATAAGAAGGCTGTGTATCTCAAGGGGTCAAGTCCTAGTCCTATGGTCACTTACGGGACGAGCTTTGTTCCCAAGAAAGAAAGGGCTTTGGAGTGGAAAGACTATGTGACCATGATATACACCAATGACACTGATGCTCTTAACTTCTGGCCAAGTGATTGCAAGTAAGAATTATGAACAATTTACAAAAATACTTTGAGTAAATTACATAAATGGCCCCACTGGTCTACTGTCTACAGCATATAATGGATTCAGTTCCTCGTCGAAATCTTTCATGGAATCAGTCACGTACTCCCCATTCATTCATTTTGTAAATGACCATTACCCTTTTGTGTATTGAGTTTTAGTATCTGAAGTTTCTATATTTGTAGGGAAGTGGTACTCAGCTACATAAAGACCTCAAAGGAGATGGTGAAAAAGCTATTACAAGCACTCATCGGGAACCTTGGAGTTAAACTAGATGATTCAAGGCTGGATGCACTTATAGGTGGACGGTGTGTCAACATGAACTTCTACCCAATGTGTCCTAACCCTGATCTAACCGTTGGTGTCGGGAGGCACTCAGATATCAGTACACTAACGGTGCTTCTACAAGATAGTGTTGGTGGATTATACGTGAAAAAAGGTGAAGACTTGCTACAAGGAAATGAAGAGTGGGTTGAAATTCCACCCGTCCATGGTGCTTTGGTCATCAACGTTGGTGATGCACTACAGGTCATATAAATTTCATGCTTAACTACACGTTATCCGGAATAGTAACTTCAAAAGTCCGAACAAAATTTATATAATTTTTTTTTATGCTAATTAGATTATTAGCAATGGGAGGTACAAAAGTGCAGAACACAGCTCGCGGACCACAAGTGTTGAGTCAAGAGTGTCAATCCCAATATTCAACACCCCACTCCCAGTGGTGAAAATCAGCCCGTTGCCTGAGGTGGTGGCTCGAGATGGGGTGGCTCGATATAGAGAAGTCATATATGAAGAGTACGTGAAGAATTTCTTTGCGAAATCTCATGATGGAAAGAAATCACTTGATTTTGTGACCATTTGATGAGATGAAGGCACTGCCATATGATTACATGTCCCCCTTGATGCTTTTTCTCTTCACAGATGGAGTATTTCGTGTGTAATAAAATATTTCTGCAACAATGAAATGGAATGATTAAGTTCTTGAACACTAAATTTTATGTGTCATCAGCGTTTTGTAATACAATACTTACGGTATGTAATCCCTTGCCAATTGCCACCATAATTCTGGATGTTTTGAAAATATCGATCAGTGTAGCTAGGTACATGAATCCTTTTACTGTAAAAGGGTAAATATCACACCTTAAATCTTGAGCATGTATACCTTAATCAATAAACACCTGCTACATGAGAAAATGTAACAATAATTTAATTTATCAGTTACATGATTTACATGTATTGAAAACTAAGACACCAAAAGATAAGTAACATAATAGTCCGGCCTAACCATGACCAACTGGTCAAATCCATTGCCCGCGCGACAGAAACTCTGAGCTTCTTCCAGGTAGTGAACCATTATGTTTCGTTGGAACTCTTGGATTCGCTTAAAGATGTAGCTATCTAGTTTATAACCAACCAATCGTGTATAACGCGGTAAGGATACTAATTTGTTAGATACGCAACTTATGTATGGTACCTTGTTTATTCTATATTAGAAATGCAAGTTTGCACGATGTCAGTGTATACAAACTAATAGGACGGCTCAACATCTTTTCATATTGATTGCACGATTGCTCGAAATCTATGGGTTATGATTAAAAATTGGTGGCAACGTGCTAATTACCCAAAAGACTTGCAAAGTTTAATCGTTTGGAGGGACTCGACTTCTCTTCCTGATTGGCAGAAGTCTTATTTGGATGGAATAGACTTGGATTATTTGGCGTTATCAGAATAGACTTTGTTTCGACATTTCCCCTCTTTGGAAAGACACTCCCTGGGGACGAAATCCAAACTTTGTCTTAGTCTTGGAACGTTTGGATCGTTGATCCAATAAATGCATGTTATAGTCTATTGTAACATTTCGAATTTCTTGCTTCTCCCTGGTATTTACTTGTATAAATCCGTCGTATAGGCGACACTCGTTGAGACTTGGACCAATCACCAATGTAGCCATGTAGGTTATTTATATTCTTGTCCATGCTGACTCAAGTATGATCTTTACGTACCGAAAAATTACCTAAAGGCCAACTCACATGTAACATGGCAAAACTAAACTTTTCTAAAAATAATTTGAGCGTCCATTGGACACAAATTAAATGGCATAAAGATAAAGCCACAAACAAATAGACGGAGGATATAAGGGGCAGGAAAGGGTTCTGGCCCCCCCTAAAATTAGGGTCACAATTAGCGATTTTCATGGATAGAGGGATTTAAGCAGTAGTTTTGTGTTATGGCTTCCTACAATTATGGTAACAAGACGTGGGTGGTTAATTTTTAAAACCAAAAAGAACTTGTAATTAAGATGTTATGTGTTCATTTCCTTTGCGTATTTATTTCTTTTTTCTAGTGAAAGTTAGTTTATTTCATAATAACTTGTGTATTATAATTTTATGAGCTCAAGAAAATAGTTATGAGATGGTAGTTCTGGGTAATCAGTCATGAACATATGATACTTTAGTAGTTTGAATGTTTTATTTCTTATATTTGTTATTTATATATATGTCCACAAGGATAATCTTTTATATTAGAATGTTACATTTTTGTCTTTGAAAATTTTTGGCCCCCCAATCAAGACTGTCAAGCTCCGTCACTGCATGTTTGTCTTATTTGTATTTGCTACTTAGTGAATGTTTCATTTTCAACAGTCACAGTCGTAAAATTATTAACACCTCACAAGTCATGCACGCTCCTTTTTTGTGTAATAGTTTCCAATAATATCATATCATTTATTGGAGTAAGATATATGCCATCAATCACATGCATGCTTCTGCTTTCTTGCGTAATGGTTTTCCAAAGTAATATTTTAAAATAGTAAAAAAAGTATTTTTGATTATGTGATTAACAACAGTTTACACAACTTCTACTGGTCTAAAAAGACCATTGGTTGATAAGAAAGCCCTCTGAGAGCTAGGCTTTATCACCAAACAAATGTTGAATAAAGAGAGTAGTCCATCAAGTATATATTCTTACTTTGAGATCAATCTTTCACCAATGTGGGATTAATTTTGCACCCAAGACAAATTAGATAGCCTATATAGTTGTTGGCACTTTAAGCTCATGAGCTGATAGCACCTGCCTTGCAGCTTTGCAATATGCTGATTGTAAGTGAACCAGGTTAATGAACAACCGTTGGGGTTTCCTAGAGTAATGTTGCCGTCCACTTTGGTTACTACCTTGAACACTTTGCTTGCTATGTGGTTTAACTTCCCATCATACTTCATATCCCATGTTTCTTAGCCCGTGTTCTGCCTAGGATTAACCCGAGAGGTAAAATATGGCACCATTGCTGAAGATTATACATTTTAATACGTAGTACAAACCTACTGTACAAAAAGGCAATCAAACATACTATACGGTCGAATATGAGTAATATAAACCACTGAAAGATCGTTCATTTTGTTTACACGTGAATTTTCATTTTTAACTTTTTAGAAAATGTAATATACGAGATCCACCTCATAAAACATATATACCTTGGTGTAACTCTTAATTACCAATCTTTCTTAAGAAGTTCGTAGAATGTTACAACGTCATATTGTTGAAGCTTGGGACTTATGAGCGTAACTAAAAGATTTGTTTCTTGTATTGATTGTTGAGTTAAATAAAAGTAACCTTAAATTACATTATTGCTCATTTTATTATGAATAGGTCTATTAGAATTGACACTTCCCATCTAGGACGACTCAGTTACTGTTAGTTTTATGGATATAAATTAGTAGACGTGAGTTAGGATCGAACTCGAGACCACGGGATTGCACACTTTACGTATGAGAATTTAAAGTTAAATAATTAAATATAAACGTTGTATTTATTTATTTATTAAACGAAATAAGTAACGGACGTTAAGTAATTAATGTAATGGACTAACGGGCGTTAAATGTATTTGGAAAAGGACTAGATTGCAAAGTTTGGGAAAGTTTCGGACTCCCTTGTGGGATTTATGCACCGATCAGCCACAATGACCCAACCCAAACCCATATTGACTCAAACTTGTTCACCAAGTTTAGTTGGGTATATATATATATATATATATATATATATATATATATATATATATATATATATATATATATATATATATATATATATATATATATATAGGCTAGGGTCTTGTTTTGCATCTCTTGTGCTCATTGCTAAACCCTAAAATTGTTTGTGTGTGTTTTCTTTGTTCTAAAACCGGTCGACACCCTATACAAGGGATCGATCCATCTCTTTTCCACAAACCAAGTTATTTTGTTTGATAAAACTAGCATTACTTTAATTCGGTTTAGTACGTGTGTACAAGAACATGGTAATAACACAAAATTGTTATTATTCTTTGATTGAATTACAAAACGGTAATGGGTAATTCATATAATCCTAATTAAATCAAATTAGGGTTCTTCCATTGCTAGTTTGTGGATTTGATTCTTGTTCAGCTAGAATCAAGAAAAGGTACGCATATTCTTTTATGTTAATTAATTGTTCATTATTAAATCCTATACGTTTCCGCTTGATTACTTTGATGTTTTGTGGTTATTTATTTGAATGTCATGTTATATAATTCCAACAGTGGCATCACCAGTCATTGGTTTTTAATGAGTAATTAATTACATAAATGCGTAATAAAACAAATAATTATATGTTGTTTGATATGTTAATCTAGGGTTTATGTTTATAATTGTTTGGTCGATTTTTTTTATAATTGGGGCGTACCCTTATTTTTTTTATGTCGACACATATATAAATTTTTTAGGGTTTTAAAAATTGTTTGCTAACCTTATTAAAACCTAGAATTAATATATTAGTTACGTGATTAATTCATGAATAATTTGTTATGTGTCATGGAATTTTTAATATGCGATCTTGTGACTATTTGTATAATTGTTATGATATATCCATGACTATACATGCATGTTAGTCATGGATAAGTTACTTTGATATTGTTTAATTGTTAAGATATATTTATTTATGATAAATCTTGAATTGGGGAAGACTCCAATTATATATATTAATGAATCAATTATGTGCAATTTGGTATATTATTAATTATGGGTTTACGCAATCTATTCTTCGATGTATGTGGCTCACTCTCAATTGAACGAGTGAAAGCCCTAATTAATATATACATTAATTTAACCTAGATATTGATTATTAATAGGGTTTTATCAAATAAGTTGCATGTGGCTACTTGTTTACACGTATAAATTGTTTATTATGTGCGCATTGTTTTTAGTAGTTTATTTTTATTTGTTACTTGTTTGTTTATTATGTTAGAGCAGGTTTTAAGCAAAGGGTAATTTTGAATAGAAAATAATACGGACTAAACAATGGCGAAATTTGATTTGTTTTGGAAGAGTTAAGTGTTCAATAGTTAAATTGATTGGTGACTTTGGTACAAATGGTGCGAACGGCTCACCCACTAGAATGAACAATAAAGGGGTTAATAAAGAAGTGCTTGTGATCACACCGAAAGGATGTCTAAGGTTATGCTTTAAACACGGTCCTCTGCCCCCTGTAAGTTCGAATGGAGCTACTTAGTAAGCCATAAAATGTGCAAACTCATCTTAAGGCGAATTAGTTTTAATTCCATGCGCTACTTGGTGGTAATTACCGAAACACTAAGTGTTTACACTACGCAAAAGTGCGGTATAATGGATGATAATTAACACTAAATTCCTTGATTGGTGAACCCAATACCTCAATCAAAACTTTGATAATTTGATCTTTATGAATTGGTAATAAAAGTTTTTTATTAAATTTATGCTACAAGATGAATGCATGACATCTTTGTACATATTTGATTTGACCACATAAAATCAAAACTAGTACCCTTTTAAATTAAGTTATATGCCATCTAATTAAAAGGAAAACTTGAAGTTGCAATGTACGTCATGACAATACTTGGCTAGATTGTGATGGAGAGGTAAATCTCTATGTAAAGTCGGACCTTACATGGACATATTTGCGAGTTCTTTAAGTTAGACACTTAAGTTGAGTAGGAAGTGAGACACGGACTCAATGGCATAAGATGGGATGAAACATGTTTATATTTGCAATAGCGTTGGAAAATATAAATCCCATAATGATCTAGGAGTTGGAAATTGTTTGCCAATTAATGTTCGACAGATTACCTTATTATATGCTTTCGTTACTAGCAGATCAACTGATGTAATGAACCTATGATAATTTGGATCCTAGTTTTTTGAGAAAATTATATGGTTATATGTTTATATTACCGTTGGGTATATTTTATTTTCTTGAAAAGTTGTATTATCGAAAATACTAATACTTGAACTTTTTTCTATAGAAATGGCTCAAAATAACGATAACACTAACACTGCACTAAGTTATGCGTTCAAAATATTTTTTGATCGAGAAAAGTTGACTGGCTCCAAGAATTTCAATGATTGGCACCGCTCTTTGAGAATTGTCTGTAGAGTTGTTGACCGGTTGAAATATCATTATGAACCTTGCCCTGAACAACCAACTGGTCCTACAGCTACTCAAGCTAAAAAGAACGCTTGGCAACTTGAGTATAAGCGTCATAATGATGTGGCTTGTCTTATGTTGGGAACGATGGAATCTGCTCTCCAAAAGCAGTTCGAACATTATTTCCCATATAATATGCTCAATGAACTTCGAACTATGTTTGAGAAACCAGGTGCCGTCGAGATTTATGACTTGACCGACGCATTACAAACAGAGCGGGGAGAGGTAAACCCGTGAGTGCTCATGTCTTGAAATGAAAGTTACATGGACCACTAAAGGCACTTGGCAAAACTTATGATGATGACATGGTCGTGAATCGATTAATAGATCCCTTAACAAGGATTTTAATGGTTTTGTCGAAACTTCAATATGCAATGCGTGGGAAGACGATTACTAACCTACATGCATTGCTAATTGACTATGAAAGGGTTACCTCAAAGGTTCCTCTTGCCCAAGTACTTGCTATTCGGTGGAAGGATAAATAAGCCAAAACCGCGTCATGCGAACAACAAGAAGGGTAAGGAAAGGTTGACAAAGGCAAACAAGTTATGGCCTATCAACCTCAACCCAAGAAGAACCCTACTCCTAGGAAGGAAAATCCTAAAAGGATCAAGCATGCCACCACTTGTAAGGCGTTGGGCATTAGAAGAAAGCGTGCTCTCTATCTTGATGAATTGCGGGCAAATAAAATGAAGTCTGAAGGGTCCATGGGCGCCGGTTCTTACGGTAATTTATTTGTCATTGAATTATTTACTCTAAATCATAAAAATTCACGGGTATATGATCTTGGATGTGGTATTTACATTTGTAATACAATCGCAGGGTTTAGAGTGGAAAGGAAGCTTGCCTATGGGGAGCAATATCTACACGTGGAAATGGCGCATGTATGTAGTTGAAGCCATAGGAACGTTTAGTTTAGTATTTCCTTCGGGCTTAGTACTGTTATTGAACAATTGTCATTATGCACCTTCTATAATTAGAGGTGTTGTTTTCTTTTCAATTTTGTTGGATGATGGTTTTACTCATACTATTTCACGTAATGGAGTTGATGTTTCTTTAAATGGTGTTTTTTATTTTAAAGGAATTACTGTGAATGGTGTGTTTGAAATTGATGTGATTGGAAATGAATCTAACAATAATAATAATTCGATGTTTAGCATTAACAAGAAGATAAAGTTAGACTTGAATTCTTCTTATCTTTGGCATTGTAGACTTGCTCATATAGGCAAGGCTCGCATGCATAAGCTGCAACAAGAAGGGCTTTTGCAAAATATCAATGATGAATCATTTGATAAATGTGAGTCATAAATATCTGGGAAGATGACAAAGAAACCTTTTCATAGCAATATGGAGAGGGTTTCTGATCTACTTGGTCTTATTCATACTGATGTGTGTGGACCACATAGACATGTGTCAAAGAGAGGTGCTAGCTACTTCTTAACCTTTACTGATGATTTCAGCCGTTATGGTTATGTTTATTTACTTAAGCATAAACATGAGGTGTTTGAAACATTTAAGGTTTTCAATACTGACGTAGAATTGCAATTGGGAAAGAAGATTAAAGCTCTTCGATCCGATAGAGGAGGTGAGTATCTAAGCCAAGAGTTTAAAGATTACTTAGCTGAGAATGGAATTGTCCAGAATCTCACTTCTCCATATACTCCACAACAAAATGGTGTATCTGAGAGAAGAAATCGTACATTGTTGGACATGATACGATCTATGTTTAATCTTACTACTCCACCTTTATCCTTTTGGGATTATGCTTTGGAATCAGCTGTTCGCATTCTAAATATGGTTCCCACAAAGAAGGTGGATAAAACACCATATGAAATATGGCATGGTAAAGCTCATAAACTGTCTTATTTAAAGGTCTGGGGTTGCGAGGCTGATAAGGTTTTAAAAGGTACCATTTTGAGGGGTCGTTTAAGTCCTTATTTGATCACTTTTGTATCCGTTATTGCTTAATATCGTTCATTTTCACTTTTTAGGTCTCGTGAAGGCAAAATGCTGGAATGGCACTTATTTGGACGAAAAGGCGCGAATATATGAAGAAAATGGCCAAAGTCAAAATCGAGACACTCACGATTCTTTGAAACTAGAAGCGACGGCGTCGGTGTTAATGGCGGCGCCGTCCCAAAATTATTGTGACGGTCCGAACCCAAAACTCGTATTTTCAAGTGACGACGTCTAGTTGTAAAAGTAGGCCGTCGCTACTCGGGCGGCCTAGATGCAATCCAGACGATGTCGAAGTGAAGAGACGGCGTCACGGACATAAGGTGACGCGTCGCAAGGTTAACGTGGCCAAGACGAAACCCTAATGACGGCGACACGGCGGCGTCACTAAACATAAGGTGACGCCGTCGCAATTGTAATCTTATATATAGAATCCGAATTTTTCGGTCTTGTGTGGAGAGTCTTTGGGTAAAACCTAAAACCGAACCTAAGGTGTCTTGTACAGTATTTTAGGGTTTTAAACCCTATCTTACATCAAGATAAGTCTTTACTTCATTAATTCAATTATGTCTTTGATTATTTGTGTGTATGCTTGCATGTTCTCCATGTCCGGCTAATTTACTTGTGTGTTTGCTTAGGAAGTATGAAACTTAATTATTGAATATTGATTGGTTGTTTCTTATCTTAGTTGATTAATGATCTAGTAATGCGATAGGTCATTCGTTGTATACTTAATGCTTGATTCATCTTTGTGAACCTTAGAATATAATTACCTGAGTAGTTGTAGGCTAAACCATCCAAAGAGCGCCTTAGAGTAGGAGTTTATCATCCCTAGTGGGTTTGTAGACGAGACCCTTTGGTAAGTTCGAAGAGTTAGGGAGAAACACATACCCTACAACTTTAGACACACAACGCAACTAAGAATAAGACGTGACACTCAACCATCAATAGGAGATAATTAAGGAGTAATACAAACTAAGTAAACACATTTTTTAAACTATCATACGAGCACACATTAATTAGACATAGACTCCCACAACCTTAGTTTAGATAATTAGATAATAGTAGAGTAATCGGTAGAAATACCAACCCCCCAAATCCAATACCCGAGATTCGTACCTTTCCTTTCATAAAACATAAAAGATAAAAATAATCTTCCTCAACCTTAACCTTAGCGTAGTAACTCCTTACTAGCATTCCTATTCCCTAGAGAACGATATCAATACCCGTGGCTTACCCTAATTACTACACTACAACGATTAGGTTCATCGCTTAGGGTGTTATAAAACTTGCTCGAAGAAAGGAAGTTTCCTTTACCCGAGCGACGCGTGTGGCGTTATCAAGTTTTGGCGCATTGCGGGAATAGAATAGCTAGTTAGTAGTCCACCTCGTTTAGGTTCTTTGCTTGATTCCTATCAAGTAAATTTTTCTCATTTTTAGCTTCCTCATAGTCTATCCCCTTCATCGTGACCTTTGTTCGTAACCATTTTCATTAACTATTCCGTTAGCCGTTATGGAGAACGCGAATCGCCAAAACGTCACCCAATCAACGAAATCCACTACATAATCTACCCTTTCCACTCCAAAATGAGATCTTGAGGTTCCGGCAATATCATGATGAATCCTTTCACGAGGCGTGGACTCGAATTAAATATTTATTACAAAAATTCCTTTATCATGGTATTGATTCTTGTTTCCACTACAATTCTTTTACACTCGTATCGCCCACGAAACCCAAAGGAGACTTGACTATGTAGCGGATGGGGATATTTGGGGACGTGGTGTTCAAATGCATGGGAAACCTTTGAGATTCACGCCCAATTTAGAAGTGGAACATGGGACCCAAAAACGAATCTTTAGACCTATTTTCAATTTGGAAACTTGATTGGAAAGGTTGTTTAGGAAGGAGATGATTAGAGTTGAGGTACCAAAGTGCATGTCATGGTTAGGCGCTACCACGGTACAAAATGAATACATAGGTGATATTGATAAGATGGAGGATGAGTAGAAAATCCAATCCCATCGGATAACCCACAAGTCCTACCATCACTGAGGAACACACATCGCCTATAACTTACCGGAAGAAGTAGAAGAGACTATAGGAACCCGATTGTAGAATCTTTGGACCAAACGCCACTAGGGAATATAGGTTTAGATGCTTGTTGTCATGACCTCTCTTAGTCCTAGGAAAGTTCCTAATTTTGATGAGCCGGAGCCTCAACCAAAAACCTTACCCAATTTTCCATCTTTAGATGTGAATCTTGGAATTGAATTAGGCCCCAATCCACCCATCAAAATAGATAGTCCGGGTAGTTGCTTGATAAAGGTGGTAGATTCTAGGCCATGTAGAGTAGAAGCTAATATAGGAGTAACCCATGACCTTACACACTTACATCACCCATTCATGATTTGTGACAATCCGTACTTTCAGGTCATTTCTCGACACAGTTCATGTCTCATTATTTCAACATTTTTAGTAAACTTGGTTTACTTGTTTCAAATTCGCGTAACCTTGGAGGTTTAGAGGCGAATTCATGATCATGACATCACGTACATTTCATATGGACTATGATTAGTCTACATTTCATTGATATCATGTGCATCTCATTAGTACATTCACGACATTCCATTTCACCTTCAACGCGTAATTTTTATATTTAATAATCTTTATCGCGTGAGTTTTTATTTTAAATATTTAATCCGTTACTTTCAAAAATGATCCCGAGGTATTTTTAAACTTACATTTAGTTTATAAAAACTATATTTTTAGTTTTCCTAGTGTTTCAAATTTATTTGGTACTTAAATCGTAAAAATTAAATTGTTACGTCGTTTTCTTAAAAATTTTACGATAATTATTTTATCACTCAATTTTCACAAGGAAAGTATTTTTACAATTTTTATTATCTCATTACAATCTATTTTGATCTATTAAAAACTTACTTGCACCAAAAATTACCATTTACCTTACAAATGATTAATACTTATATATTTCTTACACTTTTGTCAAAAGTCTTACAAATATATATATACAAGTAAATGTTTAAAAAAAAAAATATATAAAATATCTCATTCCCCCCCCTTGGCCGACCAAGGGGGAAGGGGTGTATTTATTTGTGTTATGGTTCATTAATTTCTTGTCTTGACAACTTGTACTTATAAGTCTAACATATTACATTATCATCATTCACTTCATTTCTCATAGTTACAAGTGTAAAAAAAAAATCCTCTCCTTTCTTTGGGTCTTCAAAAACCGGTCACAACATCAAAGGTGCCAAGGGATCAAGATTTTTGCAAAATCAAGTGTTTATCAACCTAGTTATATCCTTTATATGGTTTTGAAATAAAAACCAAGGGTATTTAAGTTTAATCCTTGTTACTTTCACCTCATCACTATCACTAGTAAGCATATTTCTTCCATTTTCAAGTTTCCTTTTCATTTTCATATGTTTCTTTTCATTTTTGGAGCTTATATGCATGATATGTGATTTATACCATTTATTTCATGATTTTAGAGTTATTTATATACTTATGGTCATCCTATAAATATTCCCATGGTATTCTTTGGTCTTGATGGTGATTAGGAACCCATGACACCCTAAGAAGGTGTATGGTAGGATTATATTAGCTTTGGAGTTGATTTGAAGGGATTAGAATAGGTTTTGTCCGAGAAAACTATTTTCAATACGTATTAAAAGGTTCTGTCTTTGTTTCAATTTCTGGAAAAACCTACTGTTGGTGCGACACTTTGGCCTTGATATTTAGAAAATATACTTTAAAACGAATCCGTGGCCTTTTGAACGGATAAAAACGGACTTATAACGAAGAAGTTATGGATTTTTAAAGTTTGACGACGAAACGTATTATTTTCAGAAAAATCAGCTTGCTGTTTTTACATTGTTTGGGTCAAAAATGAGCCTTAAGCTTCACAAATTATTTCGACTTGTCAAAAATATATTAGTTTACTTCGATACGAAGCTAAGGACATATTTTACGTAGAAAACGGATTTAAAACGACAAAGATATGCACTTTTTCATAAAGTTGCCGTAAATATTATTTTCTGAAAATCTATATTACTTTTACGTTACAAGTATTTCATTAGCTGTAAGGGCTATGTTTGCGGCTGTTTTTAACTATGATGCAAAACTTTTTGGAGCGAAATGTCTTCTAGTAAAATCAAGTTCATCGGCCATATTTTTCAAAACAAAAAGCCGTTTGTAAAGCGGATTTATAGTGAATTAATTACGGATGTTCAAACTTGGCCGAAACTCATTTTCTGCACACAATTAGCACAAACCACCATCTTTAGCCCTTGATATCTTTATGATCGAGACCTTTTGGACGAAAACTCCTGAACTGAAACTTCTAGATATCGATACAAACTTTCTAAAACCGTCGAGTTCGTTCTCTAACGATCGGCGTACACCGCTTTACGACTACTTTTCCGAGCCATTTTGTTAATTTCATGATTTTTCCGACGACATTGTTTTGCGACGAAAAGTGGTAATTTCACCAAAAATCATTATAAAACCATTGTAGGATGACATTTTGACGTAAAAACATGTAAAGTCATTTTTGAAGAGTCAAGACGTCAAACGAGTATTTTTCGACGACGAGTAATATTTTCAAAACCCGTAAATGGTATAAATAACATACGAAGTGCATGCATAACATTACATTGCAACTCATGACATATCATATCATTGATAATAGGTCCCGGTTGACGCATTACATTTCACCTCAGCGTACTCACTTTTGCCATTATTCCTGTTTATCCAAGTGAGTTTTCATAGCCCCGTTTTACATGCTTTCGATTATTTTCAAACCCACGGGGGAGAATACATTGCACTACATTTTTTTTTTGTACGATACCAAGTATGTTAAATTCAATTACATTGCTTAAGTTACCACATTTGCCAATTTGAAAGTCCCCATTACTTGAACATGAACCGTTAATCTTTGAAGCGAGGATGAGTGGATAGATCTATCGAGGGTGACGCCTCCATCCGGGTTGGTGAATCCCAACCAAGCAAACGGATGCATTTCATTTGATTACATTACGGAGTTGTCATGCAAACACTCTGCGGGGCATACATAATTGAGCAGTCTAGTTTCGGGGTCATGGGCTTAGAGCAATTGTAACACTATTTTTACGTGATTGGATTGTCATGCATGGTCTATACTTGTGTAGTCGTATAAAACATTTACATAAACCTATGATTTCTCACCAACATTATTGTTGACCGTTTTTAGCAATGTATTTTCGTAAATGGCGAGGCATTATCATCATGACATGGTTTAGGGACCTACATTTTGAGTCATGGCCGACTTACATTATGTACATTATGGCACTTATTTCAAAACATCGTTTGGATTTGTAACATATTTGTATTTCCGCAAACTTTGTAAACCTTTTGGGACCGATGTTGTACTCTGATTGTTTTTATGAAATATCCAACGATGTGTTTTTTTTAAAACGACACTTTAGGTCGTTCAATATAACTGTGATGTGGTGCTATGACAGTCAATCCCCAGGAATTCCATTCCGCTGCAAAACAGGTAAATTGGGGGTGTGACATGATTGATAACAAGAAACACTATGGGTTTAAACTGGGTTTATTAGGTCAAGATGGATCCTTAACTAGGAATCTTTTGAAGTTGATAGAAAATGATCCATTTTTAGGAGAGAGATTTGATTCACCCGCTACACCAATAGACTTAGGTAAGGTTATAATGAATAGAGCACACTCCTTTGAGCATATAAATCACCCATCACCCTCTCCTCACGTAGCAAATTTCCACCCTGAGGGTGTGTATTGCTACTATCACCCTCACTTAAACTTAAGTGTAGGGAAAACTTCCCCTTTATCTGATAAATAAGGGTAGAGTCAGGCTCGTGACTCGAACAAAAACAAGCGCTTCTTGGGAGGCAACCCATGTATTTGTTTTTCATTTTCATTTGTGTGTCATTTATCTTTTATTAATTGTTGTTCTCATGTTTGAATTTGTAAAAATGCTTTATTTTGTCTTTAACCTCGTCTTAATTACATATAAAGGTATTTTACATAAGGGATAAGTGTAGGGAGGATTACACACGTTTTCAAAAGAAACGTAAACATGAGAATAACAATTAACTAAAAGATATTTATGTTTGTTTGTTCGAGTCAAATGCTTGTATCGAGTCATAATGGATGTTTTGCGAAATTTTTCCGATTCTAAAGATGTAAATTTTCCGAAAATCGCACCGCTTTTTGTCGGGATAACTGACGTCGTCAGATTGCAACTGACGGCGTCGGAAGGAGTAAAACATCGATTACTTTTTCTCATTTTCGAGCTACTTATAAATTTTGGAATTTTCGGTCTTAATTTTCTTAGAAATTCGTAAACATCCATTCCACAAGCATTATATCCTAGTTTAAATCGAGTCTTATATATATTATTACCACGATTTTACGCGAAGGTTTCGTTTGTTTTCTTCAAGTGTGCGAGTTTAGTTTGTCAAGAAGAAGTTACATAAGATTGGAAGGAGCTTTTCACGCAATAATTCTTCTTGAAAAGGATTTAACCACCACTTTACACGGATCCTACCGAGCTAATCGGGGAGTACTAGTTTCTTTCGTTTTGATTACCTTCTTTTATCATAACTTTGATACTTTCGGGAACATTGGGGACAATGTTCGGTTTAAGTGTAGGAGGGAAAATAAAGCGAGAACTTTGAAACTATGCTTATCCTTGATTATTTGCTTTGTCCAATTGTGATTGTGTAATAAACCATGAGAAAATGTCGGTTAGGGTAATTTTGGCACCAAATTTAAAATTTTTTATGACATATAGGAGTGGGCCATTAGTCTTAACAAAAGCGTCTCACGGATAGGAAGTTATATGATTAGCACAAAACCCTTTACCACCCAAATTCCACCAAAATGTGAGGATCGCCCTTAGATTAGTAGGAATTAAAGCATTCATCTTCAATGCTTAGAGTGTGAACCGGTAGTATATTAGATTCTAGAACTTGTTTTGTGATGCATTCCGAGATCGCAAGTGAGGCTACACTTGTGTAGTTAGGAATAACTAAATGATAAGAGGCATTAGGATAACCCTTGTTTGATACACGTAATATAATTACTTCTTCCACATCGGTTGAGTAATTCCCCACACCCTTTGCGTTGTACTCATCTTTAGTACACGATACCCTAGTTAACCCTCGAGCCTATCCTTTTCGCGGTTCTCGTGATGTTTCGGTTTTCCGAATATCAATGAAGAGCATTGTTTACACCCCACCCCAAATATACACCCAAATCGCCTTAGCCTACCCTTATGCACTCACTTTAGTGCAAATGTTTGTTATTACCCTAAACCCTTAGTTCAATTATCTAGTTGCTTGCATAAGTTGCTAAGATGAGTCATATCCTTTGTATCTGCTTTTGGGACGATTGGGATTCATGAGAAAAGTTAAAGTTTATGAAATGACGGAAGGGAACGTTAAAAATTCAAATTCCCTTTGTTTGCGTAATAATGTACCCCAAGTGTTTTGATCTTTTCAAATCGGGTCAAATTAGTGTTAGAGTAATAAAAACTCAAGTGTAGGGATGTGCCTGTAAATCCCTAGTATTTTGATGTTATCGTAGAGGATGGTAGAGTAAAAGTGTATGAAAAAAAAAAAAAAAAAAAAAAAAAAGTTCGAAAAAAAAGAAAAAGAGAAAAGAAAAAAATAGAGTGTGAAAAAAAAAAAAAAAAAAAAAAAAAAAAAAACATACGGGCTACCATCCTACATCTATCCTTTAAATTTATTTATTTCAGTTATCTAGAGTTTAGAGTGTCGAGTCTTGGCTTAGCAACGCCATTCTTCATATGCTTGTAACATAGAGATTTTTGACTTGCCACAACTAAATAGCCTATCCCACCAAACCCTTTGTTTCCCTACCGTAAGCCTAACATTACAACCCTTTAAAATACCTCTTTGATAGTCTTTCCTAGGTGCTTACGCCAAAGCGATGGAGGTTTGATCTATTCTCAAGCCTATGGTAATCTATGTACTAGGACCGGTTAATGAGTGTTTATCTTCCATTTCCTATTTGTTATATTTCATATATACACCCGAGAGAGATGTGAGTATCCAAACACCCCATGTGAGGTGCTAGTATGTAATTCCGTGCTTGTTATGACTTTTTGGGGCTTATATGTGTTGTGGACCGTTTTGAATTAATGCTTCATGACCCCTAACTTATAAATTAATTGGCTAAAAGCACATTTGCTTGAGGACAAGCAAATAACAAGTGTAGGGATATTTGATAAGGTTTTAAAAGGTACCATTTTGAGGGTCGTTTAAGTCCTTATTTGATCACTTTGTATCCGTTATTGCTTAATATCGTTCCTTTTCACTTTTAGGTCTCGTGAAGGCAAAATGCTTGGAATGGCACTTATTTGGACGAAAAGGCGCGAATATATGAAGAAAATGGCCAAAGTCAAAATCGAGACACTCACATTCTTTGAAACTAGAAGGCGACGGCGTCGGTGTTAATGGCGACGCCGTCCCAAAATTATTTTGACGGTCCGAACCCAAAACTCGTATTTTCAAGTGACGACGTCTAGTTGTAAAAGAGTAGGCCGTCGCTACTCGACGGCCTAGATGCAATCCGACGACATCGAAGTCAAGAGGACGGCGTCACGGACATAAGGTGACGCCGTCGCAAGGTTAACGTGGCCAAGACGAAACCCTAATGGCGGCGACACGACGGCGTCACTAAACATAAGGTGACGCCGTCGCAATTGTAATCTTATATATAGAATCCGAATTTTTCAGTCTTGTGTGGAGAGTCTTTGGAGTAAAAATCTAAAACCGAACCTAAGGTGTCTTGTACAGTATTTTAGGGTTTTAAACCCTATCTTACATCAAGATAAGTCTTTACTTCATTAATTCAATTATGTCTTTGATTATTTGTGTGTATGCTTGCATGTTCTCCATGCCCGGCTAATTTACTTGTGTGTTTGCTTAGGAAGTATGAAACTTAATTATTGAATATTGATTGGTTGTTTCTTATCTTAGTTGATTAATGATCTAGTAATGCGATAGGTCATTCGTTGTGTACTTAATGCTTGATTCATCTTTGTGAACCTTAGAATATAAGTACCTAAGTAGTTGTAGGCTAAACCATCCAAAGAGTGCCTTAGAGTAGGAGTTTATCATCCCTAGTGGGTTTGTAGACGATACCCTTTGGTAAGTTCGAAGAGTTAGGGAGAAACGCATACCCTACAACTTTAGACACACAACGCAACTAAGAATAAGACGTGACACTCAACCATCAATAGGAGATAATTAAGGAGTAATACAAACTAAGTAAACACATTTTTTAAACTATCATACGAGCACACATTAATTAGACATAGACTCCCACAACCTTAGTTTAGATAATTAGATAATAGTAGAGTAATCGTCAGAAATACCAACCCCCCAAATCCAATACCCGAGATTCGTACCTTTCCTTTCATAAAACATAAAAAGATAAAAAATAATCTTCCTCAACCTTAACCTTAGCGTAGTAACTCCTTACTAGCATTCCTATTCCCCTAGAGAACGATATCAATACCCGTGGCTTACCCTATTTACTACACAACAACGATTAGGTTCACTGCCTAGGGTGTTATAAAACTTGCTCGAAGAAAAGGAAGTTTCCTTGACCCCGAACGACGCGTGTAGCGTTATCAGAGGCGTATGTTATACGTGACTCTGCAGATAAACTCCAACAAAGATCTGTAAAGTGTACCTTCGTAGGATACCCTAAGGAAACTATGGGTTACTACTTTTACTATCCAATTGGAAATAAAGTAATTGTTGCTAGGTATGGAGATTTTCTTGAAAGAGATCTCGTATCTCAAGAATTCAGTGGGAGAGTTTATGATCTGGAAGATGATCAAGAAGATGCATTACCTTCTGAAAACACTAACGTACTTCCGGTGAGAACACGATAGTATGGGTCGTCCACCGAAGTTGAAGTGATTCCGTCAGAGATCTGTAAGGACTACGCGTGCACTGAACGTCTATGTCTTAACGTAGAGGTTGAGGAAACTATGTTAGGAGATCTTGGAGAGCCTACTAGTTATAAAGCTGCCATGGCAAGTCCTGATAAGGAAAAATGGCAGGTTGCAATGAATGGGGAAATGCAATCCATGAGAGAAAATGAAGTCTGGGTAGAGGTCGATTTACCTCCAAACGCCACGATGGTTGGAAGTAAATGGCTCTATAGCATTAAGACTGACATGGATGGCAATGTACACGTCTATAAAGCTCGTTTAGTTGCGCAAAGGTTTTACTCAAACTTATGGCATTGATTACGAGGAGACCTTTTCTCCTGTAGCGGACATTAGAGCTATTAGAATTCTCATAGCTATAGCTTCATACTATGACGATGAGATATGGCAAATGGATGTCAAAACCGCCTTCTTGAATGGTCGCTTAGATGAAGACATCTATATGAAGCAACCTGAGGGGTTCGTGAATCCACAATTTCCAAACCGTGTATGCAAACTTCAAAGGTCCATTTATTGATTGAAGCAAGCATCAAGGCAATGGAATAAAAGATTTGATGAAGAAATCAAAAGGTATGGATTTATTCAAAATCTTGATGAGCCATGTGTATATCACAAAGTTAGTGAGAGTGATGTAATTTTCCTAATTCTTTATGACGATGACATATTAATTATGGGAAAAGACATTCCGAGTTTGAAAAATGTTAAGGCATATCTTGGGAAGTGTTTTTCCATTAAAGATTTAGGAGAAGTTGCATACATTCTGGGAATCAAGATCTACCGAGATAGGTCAAAGCGGTTAATTGGTTTAAGTCAAAGCGCTTACATTGATAAAATATTGAAGAGATTCAATATGCAAAATTTCAAGAAAGGATATTTGCCGATGGAAGTAAAGCATGGCTTATGTAGCGATATGTGTGCTTCAACACTGCCGAGGCGGCACGCATGCGAAAGTTCCTTATGCTTTGGTCAGGGATCTATTATGTATCTTTGTGAGATGCACAAGGCCGGATGTGGCGTTCGCTCAAAACATGACCGGTCGATATCAATGAATCCGGGTGAACTTCATCGGATTGTCATTAAACATATTCTCAAGTATCTTAGGAATACGAAGGATATGTTTTTAGTGTATGGTGGAAATCCGGACACGAGCTTGGTGTTCTGATTCTTGTGATGCGTCTGGCGATGTGATAAAGATGATACGAAGTCTCGACGGGTTATGTCTTTGTCATCAATGGAGGAGCATTATTTGGAAGAGCAAGAAGCGATCTGATGCGATGTCGTGACGAAGCGAATACATAGTCGCTTTGGAAGTCGAAATGGAGGTCGTTTGGATTAGGAAATTCATTTCGGGGCTTGGTGTTATGCCTTCAATTGACTCACCTATTGATATGTATTGTGACAATTCTGCTGCAATCATATTTGCCAATGAACCTGGAGTCATGAAGGGCACCAGACATTTTCTATGGAATTATCACTATGTTCGGGAACAATTACGTGAATGTGAAATTAATCTACTGAAAGTTCACACAGATGATAACTTAGCTGATCCATTCACTAAGGCTTTAGCTAAAGACAAGCTTATTGGACTTGCCAATGGAATTGGACTTCGTTTAGCTAATAGTTTCATGCATAACTGTGATTAGTATTTGGATAAAGGATATTGTAAAACATTTATTATTTTGATAAAATAAAGTTTGGATTATGTTTATTTTCATTTATAATATTGTTGTCCTATATTTGCATGTTTAATCCATGAGTAACTAAGTTATTCTAAATGTACGTTGTCAATTAATGATATGGGAGTATCATTAAATTAAGACAAATCTGAGAGATGTGATAAAATATACTTGAAAGTATATTGATGAGAATGCATACCAACTTCAGATGATATTCAATGAATTGAATATATGACTTATCCCAACTACATAATTTACTTTGTGGATATTGTTATAAGTAAATTGTGAATAGTTATCCTCAGACTTGAGATACCAGATAAGTGTCATAAATGTAGTGCATTTTTGTGGAGCAACTTAACGCTATACGTAACTGGTAGTTATAAGGGTTGTTTTCAGAAATGTTACGAAGTTTATGGGTTATTCTTGTAGTCAAAATAGAATTTGTTCCTTCAAATTTATTTGGAATTTAATACTGTTGGGCCCTCGTAGGGTTGACAAGATGTTTGTCGGCCGCACCCAAATCTCCCTAAATATGTTTAGATGATTCGGTAATCTTGGTCAATCACTTACAACGAGAAATGAATAGTTTTATAAAGAATGACTTAATTCTATATCTTTATTTAATGTGGTATTAGAAACAAAGGATAATAATAATGAGAAATCATTAAAGGTTTTCCAGAGCCTTACTCGAGTCGTACTAGAGGCATCGAAGTGTTGCTAGACGCTAACCGATGTGATCACTCTATTAAGATATATCCAAGTGGGGCATTGGTTTTATGGATATAAATTAGTAGACGTGAGTTAGGATCGAACTCGAGACCACGGGATTGCACACTTTACGTATGAGAATTTAAAGTTAAATAATTAAATATAAACGTTGTATTTATTTATTTATTAAACGAAATAACTAACGGACGTTAAGTAATTAATGTAATGGACTGACGGGCGTTAAAGGTATTTGGAAAAGGACTAGATTGCAAAGTTTGGGAAAGTTTCGGACTCCCTTGTGGGATTTATGCACCGATCGGCCATAAGGACCCAACCCAAACCCATATTGACTCAAACTTGCTCACCAAGTTTAGTTGGGTATATATACAAGGCTAGGGGTCTTGTTTTTGCATCTCTTGTGCTCATTGCTAAACCCTAAAATTGTTTGTGTGTGTTTTCTTTGTTCTAAAACTGGTCGACAACCTATACAAGGGATCGATCCATCTCTTTTCCACAAACCAAGTTATTTTGTTTGATAAAACTAGCATTACTTTAATTCGATTTAGTACGTGTGTACAAGAACGTGGTAATAACCCAATATTGTTATTATTCTTGGATTGAATTACAAAACGGTAATGGGTAATTCATATAATCCTAACTAAATCAAATTAGGGTTCTTCCATTGCTAGTTTGTGGATTTGATTCTTGTTCGGCTAGAATCAAGAAAAGGTACGCATATTCTTTTATGTTAATTAATTGTTCATTATAAAATCCTATACGCTTCCGCTTGATTACTTTGATGTTTTGTGGTTATTTATTTGAATGTCATGTTATATAATTCCAACAGTTACACATAAAACGGATGCAACACCATTTGGGTAACAAACAAGTGTGCGGGTTAGACACTTGCATTTTTATTAATGCTTCATTGTCATGAGCTTATGCAATAGTAAACGCATTTTTTTTGACATTGTAATTGTTATAATGATGATACACGTTATCAAATCTTGTGGTTCAATATTTCATTTACTTACAACCTATGAACTCACCCACATATTTGTTGACTGTTTAAGGATGTATTTCTCAGGTAACTAGCATGGAATTCATCACAGTATTCACAGAGTCTTATTGCACGACATCATATTTTGAAGACTTTGTCATATTATCGTACATTCAGTAGGACTATATTTTTTATTTTCATGAATGACATGTAACTTAAAACATTGTTGTTGAATTTATGTTTTCTTAAACCCGAATGTACCTTTTCTCAAATGACTCATGTAGAGGTCGTTCTTTATTATCTTGTACTTTGTGCTATGACCGTCACACCCACAGTTACCTTTTCGTTGTGATATTTTGTGGGTGTGACCACCACTGACCAGACTAAATCTACCCTTTGGCATGCTAGACTTGGCCATGTACACTATAAGAGAATGCAAGATATGTCTAAGGATGGGTTAATCCCAACATTTGACATGGACACTGAAAAGTGTAAAACTTGCATGTTGACCAAGATAACCAAGAAACCTTTTCAGGGTGTTAGTCGTGAGACTAAGCTCTTGGAGCTTATACACGGTGACATGTGTGATTTGCATGCCACTCCATCTTTGGGGAATAAGAAGTACTTTTTGTCATTTATTGATGATGCTTCTAGGTTTTGTTATGTCTATCTTTTACATACTAAGGATGAAGCATTAGATAAATTCAAAGTGTTTAAAACTGAATTTGAATTACAACTTGGGTCTTTGATCAAAAGATTAAGGACTGATAGGGGAGGTGAGTACATGGATACTCTGTATTTTCAGTCTGTTGGTATAATCCATGAAACGATCGCCCTTATACTCCTCGGCAAAATGGTATTTACGAAAGGAAAACAGTCTTTGAAGAAAATGGTTAATTACATGTTGTCCTATTCAGATCGAGTCAAGGGTTACGGGGTGAAGCTATGTTAACGACTTGCTATTTATTAAATAGGGTTCCCAATAAAAGGAACAATGTTACCCTTATGAACTCGGACTAAAAGGAACCCAACTGAACTATCTCAAGGTTTGGGGTTGTAGAAATTGTAAGACTCACGATCCAAAGTCAAAACTTTGGGTGAAAGAGGCATTGATTGCATCTTTGTTGGATATGATGAGCATTCTAAGGCTTTTAGGTTCTATGTTATTGAACCTAATGAATATGTTTCGATTAACTCAATAATTGAATCAAAGGATGCAAATTTTGACGAGAATAGATTCTCATCAGTCCCTAGACCAAGTATGAGGATTCCTAATGGAACTAATGACACTTTGGTGTATCGAGGGTCCCTAATGATGAACCATCGGTGGTCCCCGATGAGGTTGTGGTTCAACAACTGAACTCGTGCTTAGAAAGAGCAAAAGGGTCGGGACTCCAAAGTCATTTGGACTGAGTTTCAACTATATTTAGTTGAAGGAACAAGGGATGAGGTCTCAGACCAATACTCCTATTGCTTCATTGTTGAGGATGATCCCAAGACATTTGAAGAAGCAATGAAGTCCCATGATATTGCTTTCTAGAAAGAAGCAATCAATGATGAGATGGATTCCATCATGGGTAACAACACTTGGGTGTTGGTTGATCTACCACCTGGTTGCAAACCTTTAGGTTGCAAATGGATTTTCAAAAAGAAAATGAAGGTAGATGGAACTATTGAAAAGTTCAAGTCTAGACTAGTCATTCAGGGCTTTAAACAAAAGTCAGGGATACACTATTTTGATACTTATGCCCCGTGGCTCGTGTCGATACCATAAGGCTAGCGATTGCTTTGGCATCTATTCACAATCTGATTATTCATCAGATGGATGTGAAGACAGCTTTGTTGAATGGTGAATTAGATGAGGAGGTCTATATGAACCAACCTCAGGGCTTCATCATGCTTGGTAATGAAAACAAGGTGTGTAAACTGATTAAGTCTCTTTATGGACTAAAATAGGCACCTAAGCAATGGCATCAAAAATTTGATGAAGTGATTTTGTCTAGTGGTTATGTTCTTAACCAAGTTGACAAATGTGTATATAGCAAATTTGATGAATCTGGTAAAGGAGTCATCATTTGTCTATATGTTGATGACATGTTGATCTTTGGCACTGACCAAAATCAGGTTGACTTGACAAAAGAATTTTTGTCATCAAGGTTCTCCATGAAGGATATGGGGGAGGCTGATGTTATCCAAAGGGTACTGAAGTATTTGAAGAGAACTATGGATTATAGTCTCTCATATAATGGTTACCCATCAGTGTTGGAAGGATACACCGATGCAAGTTGGATCGAGAACATCAAGACAATTCGCTCTACCGGTGGTGGGTATTCCTACTTGGTGGAGGTGCAATTTCTTGGGCATCCAAGAAGCAAACTTGCATCACCACTCAACAATGGAATCAATTTGTGGCTTTGGCATTCTTTGGTAAAGAAGCTGAATGGTTGAAAAATTTGCTTCTTGAGATTACATTGTGGCCTAAACCTATAGCACCTATTTCTATCCGTTGTGATAGTGCAGCTACATTGGCTAAAGCTTATATCCAGAGGTACAATGGTAAGTCTAGACACTTAGGTGTCAGGAATAGCATGATTCGTGAGCTTATCATGAATGGGGTGGTATCTATAGAGTTTGTTAGATCTCAACAAAATTTAGCTGATCACTTGACGAAGGGTTTGGCTAGAGACTTGGTTATAAAGTCTACTAAAGGGATGGGTTTAAGTCCAACTTAGTCACGGAATGCTAGGACACCCAACTACCTCCTAAGGAAACTTGGGAGCTGAGTTCAATGTGGAAAGTCGAACATTCGATGGTGGAGCACATGTTTTATTTACATCACAAGGTTGTGCTCGAACTCTTTGAAAGGAGGATGAAGTCTTCACTTCTTAATGGTTAATTTTCTTTGAAAAGTGCTTGGCGGGAGCATGAATAAAGAGGAACCACCTATGTAAATGTTGAAGTTTTGCCGCTTGGGAGCTTTTGGACTTTTAGCTTTTACAAGATTTATGAATTTGGATATGGACACATGGCTTGTATAGTGTCGGGAGTCGATAAGTGTTTGAAAACTTGTGTGTATTTTATCTTGGTATTCAAATGGGTTGAAGGGTTCAATTCTTAGAACACCAAGATTCTCGAATATTTGAACGTGTAATTTACTAAGATGAAAATTCAATCCTCAGGACATTTTCGTTTATGCACATGTTTTGATTAATGTTTGTTTTCATGCAAAGGAAGTGAACTAAATTTGGGGAGGATTGTTGGAAAATTTAGTGCACTTGTGGGATTAGTTCACACCTTGTAATGGGTTAGGAGGTACGGAGTGTACACCCATAAGGTCCATGAACACCCTAACTCTAATAGTGGTTTGTATTGGTAGTGCTAGTGGAAAATCGATTGTGGTTTCCATCGATATGCGATGTTTCCAGGCGGTGTTTCCAATCGAAGCGATGTTTCCATCGAGCGAGTTTCCAGGCGCAAGTGTTTCCATCGAAGCAGTGTACCCACTGCTAGTGCTATGAAAGTACTGATGAAAGTACTGCTAGTAACGGGCTTTCACCTATTCAAGTGGCAGTTACAACTGCATAATGACCATGTTTAATTGGTCATGTAACCACTAACGGCTATAATGGGGATAATTATGAGGCAATTAATGGGTCGATTAATTCTCATAATTCCATTTGACTAGCTCAGAGTAACCTCCTATAAATAGGAGATCTGATTATGCATGAGAAATACACTGAAAACATAAACACTTATACGCAAAAGAGTTATTGAATTGTGCCTTATTCTATAACTACATTTGGTCTTATCCCAAGTAGATATTCGTGTAACCCAGGCATTAGGGTTGAATAGTTTACTTATACAGACACTCAAAACATTTGTCCTACACAAAATGGTGAACACAAACTCCTACCTTGAACACATATGGTCAAGACTGCAAAAGGGGCTTGGCCATCCCAATAATTGGCATCAGAGAAAAACTGGGAAGCCCATGAGGAGGAGACTTCAAGATCATTTGATTCAGAGACAAATGAGAAGAGAGAGGGAATCAAGGCTTGGAAATTGTATAAGACAAATTTCTAAGGAGTGCAAAGAAATACTCACGAAGAAGATAGAAGAGATTCAAGCATACAACTCTACACTTCCACAGTCCCATAATGCTTCTAACAAGCACAAGAGATGCAAATGCTATGAGTGCAGGATAAGGGGACATATTGCAGACAATTGTCCAAACAAATAGAAGACTTCTGAGACTGCAAACTCAGAAAAAATCACTGAGACAGTACACACTCAGATTATGTACCTTGAAAGTGTGCATCTACCAACAAATTTTATGGTTGATGGCACTAATGAAGCGGCATGGGACAAAATATGGACATAAGCAAGCATTATGAGAGTCATGTTTGCTTAAACAGAAGTCTATTTGGAAAACTTAAGGAGAAGTTTAGTATGGAGAAGTTGCAAGATATGAACAAATTGTTGTTCATGTTGGTTTTATGGATATAAATTAGTAGACGTGAGTTAGGATCGAACTCGAGACCACGGGATTTCACACTTTGCATATGAGAATTAAAGTTAATAATTAAATATAAATGTTGTATTTATTTATTAATTAAACGAAATAACTAACGGACGTTAAGTAATTATTTGTAATGGACTAACGGTCGTTAAATGAATTGGAAAAGGACTAGATTGCAAACATTGGGAAGGTTCCAGAATCCCTTGTGGGATGTTGTAACCAATCGGCCAAGGGAGGAACAAACCCAACCCAACTCAAACTCAAACTTGTTCACCAAGTTTAGTTTAGTATATATACAAGGCTAGGGGTCTTGTGTTTTGCATCTCTTGTACTCATAAGCTAAAAACCTAGAACGTTTGTGTGTGTTTTTTGCTCAAACCGATCGTGCACCCTCCCTAGGGGATCAATCACCTTCTTTTCCAAAACAAAGTTATTTGTTTAATCAAAACTAGAATTACTTTAATTCGGTTTAGTACGTGTGTACAAAAAAGTGGTACTAACACAATATTGTTAGTATTCTTGGATTGAATTACAAAACGGTAAGGGGTAATTCACATAATCCTAATTAAATCAAATTAGGGTTCTTCCATTGCTAGTTTGTGGATTTTATTCTTGCTCGGCTAGAATAAAGTAAGGTACGCATATTCTTGTTTAAGTTAATTAATTATTCGTTAATAAATCCTATACGCTTCCGCATGTATACTTTGTTGTTTTGTGATTATTTATTGATTGTCGTGATTATATAATTCCATCAGTTCATACATGGAATAGGAGAGATCAATCTCAGATTTGGGAAAGAGATTATCAGTATACCTGGTGTATTATATACACTAGATATAACCTTGAACATCCTACCAGCAAACCAACTTGAGGCACAAGGACTGGATCTGATATTCAAAGGGAACAAGTGCAGGCCAGTGCATATGTTTAAGGAACCTGCAGACTGCAGATTTGATGAAAATAAGATGAACAAAAGACAAAACAAGTACATGGAAGACTACTTCAAATTACTTGAAGAAAGTACTCACTGTCAAGAAGAAAAGGCAGAAGAGAAGGATGTATTGACACTAAAGTGTCACAGATGTGGAGAGATTGGACACCATGCTTATGCATGTCCAACCAAACCAACATCAGTTGGAAACACACCAAAGATTGAAGACCATGTCTATGTTAAAGGTGTTCTCTATCCAACTCAAGTTACTACATTTAATGAATATGTTGCATTTCTTGACTTGTTAAGAAATGATCAAGTAATCTGTCAAGAATGGGACATGTTTAGAGAGAAGTTTAATGAGTCTTTCAAGTGATTTATAATGAATATTTTAAAAGGGAGATGCCTGGTCCTATACCCCCTAGAATGAATGGCATTGAGATTCACTTGATGGATCTTTATAAATTGGTAGAAATCTTAGGAGGCTATCTAAGCATTTACTTTGAAAAAGGTTTTGATTATGTTGCAGAAATCTTTGGACTATCACATGAATATGGTGATGATCTTAGAAGGTGTTACAATGAATACCTAGAGGCATTTAAGTGCTATTATAGCACAACAAGAGTGCCAAAGGAGGAACTAGGAACAGTTCCAAAGAAGGCCACGTCAACTGTGGTTAAAGGCAAAGAGATTAGAGGCCTTAGAAGTCATTGTGGTGATCAAATTGATCAAGTGACAGCACCAAATGCAGAAGACAGGAAGATTGTATACTTTGGAATCAAGTTGGAAGATTTAGAAGAAAAAGGAGACAACAACAACTATCAAATGCACACCCAAGGCCATTCAGATAAGGGAAACACAAACATTGAAAGAATGAAAGAAGAAAGGGACACACGCAGCAGTTCTAGTGATGAATTCATCATCATTAGTTGATCATTATGAAAGCAAGAAGAAGAAAGGAAGAAAGATCAAAGGTCATTGATCTTATGGGGGAGATTGTTGGAAGAGTAAGATCAATCAACCTCAGTTTACATTGTTCAAACCTTAGTTACATACTTATAATTACTATTTAAGTAGTTTATATGTCTGCAACCATGTATAGGGCTACAAGATCCGTTTGGTCTTGGCCATAGGCCAACAGACCATAGACAATTGCTAGTTAAAGTCAGATATGACAGTTATGTTAGTTAAGAACAGTTACAAGACAGCTATTTGATAAAGGGACACAACTATTGCTACAATTGAACCATCACAACCCTGTATCATGCCTGTTCTTATAGTATATATAGGATCATGTAAAGACAGTTAATATCATCAATATTACAGTTATTTAAGTTACTTTTTTCCCTCCAAAATATCTCTATCTTTTGTCTATCAATTGCATATTATTTTTGCACATACACATACTTACATAGACACTCAAAACATTTGTCCTACACAAACTCCTACCTTGAACACAGATGGTCAAGACTGTTATTCGGCCTTCATTCACAGCTTTTGTTATGGGGCTGTTTGGGACAGGTTTGTTGAGACAGAAAAATGCAGAAAAAATAGAAACAGAATTATAAGAAACGTAATACTGAATTGTATTGATATGGAATGAATTGTTTACAGAATTCTTGCCCTATATATACTTGTTGAATCGGTGCCAATCAAGGCAGATGTGTCGATTCCTAAACAGTATAATTGATGTAACCGTTGTAACCTATCCTAAACGTTATACCCTATTCTAAAACGGTTTATACCGTTACTAAAAACCCAGCCCATATACATGTTTCGGTTTACTGAATTACATAACATAAAACTTACACTAAACTACCCTTAACTATACTAATTAAGATTACATATAATAACTTAAACATACTAAGTTTCTGGTTTTGTCATTTATTTCCAACATTCCCCCCTAATGACAAAATCAGATCTTCCATTATTCTTTCATTCTTGACGAGACTTCACAGCAATGTAGGTTCGGTGTCAGTGTCATAGGTGAGATGTGACTCTTCTTGCTTGTTGTATTTCCATTTCGTGCATTCTTTCAAAAAGTGTCCATGCTTGCCACATTCATAACATCCGAGCTTGCTCTTGTCGTTAGTTCCTTGACTCGTACTTGCATTGTGTACATTCGAATTATTCTTCCATTCCTTGCCTTCTTTGTTGAAATCTCTACTTAGCCATTTACCATAAGTTTTGTTGTTTGAATTTGCCATGAGAAGCTTGTCTTGATCATTTGCCTCTAGTATGTCTTGACTCTTAATTGTTCTTCATAGGTCGTTAACCTTCCAATGGCTTCTTCAAACGACATTTCGCCTAGATCTTGATATTGTTCTATAGTTGCCACGATCGGTAAAAACTTCTTTGGATCAGAGTTAAGTAGTTTCCTTACTAGCACCTTATCTTCCAAGGTTTCACCAAGTCCTCTAAACTTGGCCTTTATACTACTTAATTTTCCTCCATAGTCACTTACTCTTTCGTTTGGTTTTATCCTTAGCGTCTCTAGTTCACTTCTCAATGTTTGTAGTCGTGCATTTTGAACAAGATCGGCTCCCAAGTGCTTGACTTTGATTGAGTCCCATACTTCCTTTGCAGTTGAGTATTGTGCAACTTGCATTAAAATATCTTCTGGTAGTGATTGGAAGATTATTGCCTTTGACGTGTTTTCTTTCTTCTCATTTGTTGTTGTTCCGTCTTTCGCAACTATCATTTCCCATATGCCATATGCCTTCAATATTGTCTCCATCATCAATGCCCATGTCGTGTAGTTTGTTTCGGTCAATTTTGGACATTGTAGTGAAACATTTCCTAGTTCTCGAACTGATGTATTGTTCGATGTGTTAGCGTTCTTGTCTCCTTCTACCATGCTTGCTTGCTTGCTTATAATCAGAACCGAGATGTTTCTGATTTTCTTTCCTTTTGTGTTTGATCGAAAAGATCAAAAGTTCTTGCTTTTGTGATCAAAAGTTCTTGCTTTTGTGATCAAAAGATCAAAATTCTTGCTTGAAACTCTAAGGTTTCTTCTTGCTATCTTGCTTGAAACTCTAAGGTTTCTTCTTGCTATCTTGCTTGAAACTCTAAGGTTTCTTCTTGCTATCTTGCTTGAAACTCTAAGGTTTCTTCTTGCTTGAAAACACTAGGTTTTCTCTTGCTATGAACCACAAGGGTTCAGTTAATCTTGCTATGAATCACTAGGATTCGGTTTAACTTGCTATGAACCACAAAGGGTTCGGTTTGACTTGCTATGAACCACAAAGGGTTCGGGTTATCTTGCTATGAACCAACAAAGGGTTCGGGTTTTCTTGCTATTTGGTGAAAACGAAATTTTTTAGGAATTCGCTTCGCTTGCTATGAATCTAAAAGGAAAATCGGTCTTTGCTATTCTAATCAATCGGGGTTCTTTGCTAATGGGATTTCTATCTTACTAACAAAATATTTCTTACTTTATATGGTAGAAAAGTAAGAGAAAATTGAAAGAATTATAAGAAAAAAAAATGATTGATTAATGAAAACCTGGAAACGTGTTTTGTTTACAGGTTCAATATGCTTTCCAGATTCGTGATTCCAAAACAACTTGCTTCTGATCAGTTTCTGCGTGTGTTTCTTCTTTGCGCAATAAAAGCAAAATTCGATCCCTTCTTTCTTTCTTGCTGCAAATCGATGGCCTATTCTTGCTCGTTCTTTCTTGGATTCTTTTTGCTCTGATACCACTGTTATTCGGCCTTCATTCACAGCTTTTGTTATGGGGCTGTTTGGGACAGGTTTGTTGAGACAGAAAAATGCGAAAAAATAGAAACAGAATTATAAGAAACGTATCTTGAATTGTATTGATATGGAATGAATTGTTTACAGAATTCTTGCCCTATATATACTTGTTGAATCGGTGCCAATCAAGGCAGATGTGTCGATTCCTAAACGGTATAATTGATGTAACCGTTGTAACCTATCCTACACGTTATACCCTATTCTAAAACGGTTTATACCGTTACTAAAAACCCAGCCCATATACATGTTTCGGTTTACTGAATTACATAACATAAAACTTACACTAAACTACCCTTAACTATACTAAGATTACATATAATAACTTAAACATACTAAGTTTATGGTTTTGTCATTTATTTCCAACAAAGACTGCAAAAGGGGCTTGGCCATCCCAATAACCACCATCATCACATAAACATCATGTGATCATTTTCAAGCACTTTTATCGTTTTTATGTGTTATCTTGATTGTAATGTGATCGGTATACAAGACCCTTGTTTAAACAATGTCAAGCCTAATTAAGCTGTAAAGCATTCATTTTACAGTGTGTTTTTTTTACCAAAGCCATGTGATCCACTTGTATTTGTTGGTTTTATGGACAATAAATTAATAGACGTGAGTTAGGATCGAACTCGAGACTATGGGATTGCACACTTTACGTATGAGAATTTAAAGTTAATAATTAAATATAAATGTTATATTTATTTATTTATTAAACGAAATAACTAACGGACGTTAAGTAATTAATGTAATGGATTAACGGTCGTTAAATGTTTATGGAAAAGGACTAAATTGCAAAAGTTGGGAAGGTTCCGGAATCCCTTTGGGAATCCTACACCGATCGGCCTAAAGAGAAAAGGAAACAACCTCAACTTGTTCACCAAGTTTAGTTGGATATATAAACAAGGCTAGGGGTTTTATTTTTCCATATCTCTTGTGCTCATTAGCTAAACCCTAAAACAGTTTTGTGTGTGTTTCTTTGATCCAAACCGATCGTACACCACCTCTTGGTGTCGATCCACTCTTTTCCTATAAACCAAGTTATTTGTTTTATAAAAACTAGCATTACTTTAATTCGGTTTAGTACGTGTGTACAAGAACATAGTAATAACATACTTTTGTTATTATCTTGGATTGAATTACAAAACGGTAAGGGGTAATTCATATAATCCTATAAACCCTAATTAGGGTTCATCCTAATTGCTAGTTTGTGGATTTGATTCTTGTTCGGCTAGAATCAAGAAAGTTACGCATACTTTATTCTTTAGTTAATTAATTATTCATTATATGTTCCTATACGCTTCCACACTTACTTTGATGTTTATTGTTTATATTTATGATTAGTCATGTTATATAATTCCAACAGTGGCATCACGAGTCATTGGTTTTAATGAGTAATTAATTACTAAACACGTAAAAAACGGATATTGTATTGTGTTTGATATGTTTTATTCTAGGGTTTTGGTTATGATTATATAAACCCTAATTTTAGGGTTAAGGATTTTGCCCTAATTTGGTTTTAAAAATCTATTATGGATCGAAATTTTTTTTATGGGTGGAAACCCTAAAATTTTTTAGTCGATTTCCTAAAATTTTTTTTAGGGTTTATATTAATTGTTAAGTTATCCATATCGAAACCTAGATTTAATATATTTGTTACGTGATAAATTCATGAATAAAGTGTTATGTGACATGGAATTGTATGCGATCTTGTGACTTAATTGAATAATTGTTATGTTATATCCATGATGATACATGCATGTTTGTCATGGATAGTTGCTTGTATTATTATTTAATTGTTAAGATTGGATTAATTGTTAAGTTCTATACACATGTATAATTATGATAAATCTTGAATTGGGAAAACTCCAATTATATACATTAATGAATCAATTATGTGCAATTTGGTATATCATTAATTATGGGTTTACGTAATCGATTAAATCGATGTATGTGGCTCACTTTCAATTGAGAGAGTGAAAGCCCTAATTAATATATACGTTAATTTAACCTAGACATTGATTATTAATAGGGTTTTATCGAATAAGTTGCATGTGGCTACTTGTTTACACGTATAAATTGTTTATTATGTGCGCATTGTTTTTAGTTGTTTATATTTTTATTGGTATTACTTGTTTGTTTATTATGTGCGATGCTTTTAAGCAAAGGGTAATTTTGAATAGAAAAATAATACGGACTAAACAATGGTGAAATTTAATTTGTTTTGGAAGAGTTAAGTTTTCAATAGTTTAATTGATTGGTGACTTTGGTACAATGGTGAACGGCTCACCCATTCGAATGAACTATAAAGGGTTATTTAAGAAGTGCGCACATCACACCGAATGGATGTCTAAGGTTATGCGTTTGCGCTTACCGGTCCTCTCGCCTCTCGTAAGTTCGAATGGAGCTACTTAGTAAGCCATAAAAGTACAAGCTCATCTTAAGGGCGAATTAGTTTTAATTCCATGCGCCACTTCGGTGGTAATTATCCAAACACTAAGTGTTTACACTTATGCAAAAGTACGGTATAATGGATGATAATTAACACTAAATTCCTTGATTGGTGAACCCAATACCTCAATCAAAACTTTGATAATTTGATCTTTATGAATTGGTAATAAAAAGTTTTTTATTAAAATTATGCTACAAGATGAATGCATGACATCTTTGTACATATTTGATTTGACCACATAAAATCAAAACTAGTACCCTTTTAAATTAAGAATATGCCATCTAATTAAAAGGAACACTTAAAGTTGCAATTTACGTCATGACATTACTTGGCGAGATTGTGATGGAGAGGTAAATCTCTATGTAAAGTCAGACCTTACATGGACATATTTGCAGTTCTTTAAGTTAGACACTTAAGTTGAGTAGGAAGTGAGACCTGGACTCAATGGCATAAGATGGGATGAAACATGTTTATATTTGCAATAGCGTTGGAAAATATAAATCCCATAATGATCTAGGAGTTGGAAATTGTTTGCCAATTAATGTTCGACAGATTACCTTATTATATGCGTTTGTTGCTAGCAGATCAACTGATGTAATGAACCTATGATAATTTGGATCCTAGTTTTCGAGAAAATTCTATGGTTATATGAATATTACCTTGGGTATTTTATTTTCTTGAAAAGTTTAATTATCGAAAATACTAAAATTGAATTTTGTTAATTCTTTAAATGTATTAATGCAACATTAAATTGTAAACGTAGGTTATTCTTGTATTGGTAAATTGATCTACACCTGTAAGGGTTTTTTGGTAGAGTCAACTTTACTAAAAGAATAAACCTAGTCCTCTTTTCTAAGAAAGAGTGAGATTCAACCCTATTCCTTTTCATGAATGAAGAAAGGTATGATAGAACAATTAGAATTGTCTAAATTCTAAATACGTAACTCGTAAGAAAATTTTAATAGTTAAGAAAATTGCATATTTTCTGAGTTATTAAATTAGAAGCTAGACTAATTACTGTATAATTGGTAAAAGACAAACTAGCATATTTTATCTAGTTGTTGTGCTTTGACCATTTAAAAGTACTACTTACAATTGTTGGAATAGTAGAACTATTAAGAAAGAAATTGCATGCCCAATTTTTCAAGTTAATAGCATTGATGGATAAATTCATCATCTACATAGTAGAATACATTCTTTAAGTACATAAGTAATTGTTATGTATGGACTTTTCAAAGGTGTAGGGAAGTAAATAGAACACTATTTTCTTTTACTGGTTAATGAAACACTTACAATGTTGTCAAATCCAGTGGGAGTATGTTGTTCTTATTACTGAATAAGGAATTAATGTAATGATCTCTTATTCAGTGGGAGTTACAAGCTTTGTCATCTTGGTAGTAACTCAGATTATCTCTAGAATGTCTTACGATAATTACTTTCCACTTGTAGACACTTATGTTTTCAAGGATAGTCATGTACGTTTCCTTATTAGACAATGAAGTGGTTCTACATCTACTAGTTATGCTAATATCAATGACACAATCATATTAGTCACATAAACAAACATATGTCGTGTTGTTTATTCGCTACATGATGTTGTTCCATGCACAAGTGGGAGAAATCTATATTGTGTGCAAGGTACAACATATAAGTATATGATTTAACGGATTCTCTTGACTGCAAGGTAAGAGAATAACGTTCTAATATAACTTGTACATATCTAATTCAAGAAACACTTGGTGTTACAATTTACGTCATGTGAGAACTTGGCGAGATTGCAACAACAAAGTAAATCTCTATGTAAAGTCAGACCTTGCATGGACATATTTACAGTTTCTAAATTAGACAAGTATTTAGAACATGTGTCAAAATGATAGATATAAGACTACTTCAAATTAAATATTTATATATTATTAGAATGACATAAATAAATGAAGTAATCTAATCCTACTTCAATTTGTTTATTTATGTATTTTGGAATGACATAAATGAAAAATAATGTAGTCCTACATTATTATGAAGTAAAATAAATTAACTTGAAATTACTATTGAAACCAAGAGTTGTGTTCATAATTATTTTAGTTAAACATGTTTATGATTCATTGTAAAGACATAAACATAAAGTCTTTTAAGACTTATAATAAAGTAAGACGTTAACTTGTTATGTTTTTTAATTATGACATATACAAGAAGTCATTGAGTTGATCAATGATTTATAACGTATAATGGGATTATAACAGTTTATGTTTCTTGTTGAAACATGGATATGAAGTGACTTGGTTAAAAAGTACTTAGGTTATAAAGCATGAAATTGGCTAGGAAAGTCTATTATACCATTAAGTTGACTTAGTTGGTAAATAGGTAAGCCTAAAGGAATATGTTTATCTTATATATTGTTAGATTATCTTACAATATTAATTCTAATGAATACCACAAGTTGATGGTATTTTCAGTTAGGAGAATCAGACTCTATTTGATTTGTTTGATTCAAGATAACCATAACTTCTTTCTTAAAAAGTAACAAGGTTAGAAAATTGAGTATGGATTGAATATACTCAATATGACTCCAACCTAGAAGATTAATAAAACACCATTTCATTATGGAATGTGATGAATCACATTAAGTTTTTAAATTGAAGATTCTGAATTTGTTAAACTATTAATGAATAGGTTATTAACAAAGTAAAATCAGGAATTATCAATGTGTATTTGTAATGTCCCAAAAAGAGAACAATGTAGTTTGCTCTAAATTGCTAAAGTATATATAGATAGTCTATATATTACTAAAGGCAAGTGGGAGTTTTTTTTTATCTTGAAAGATAAAATTACAAGATACATAATCTTCTAAAACACACTAGTGAATATCATGATGAGGCTAGATATGAAATGATAGACCTCATGATGATGGAATTTTCGTTCATAGATCTGCAAGGATATCTCAGATATTTAACTTATATGCTGAGAAATATGAGTTACAGGATTATAGTAAACCTGATAATCATTATGATGGATTACCAAATATTGAATTGGGTAAATAACTCATACTATGAATGTTAAAGATGCTGTCCATAAAGATAATCAATTTTGGAAATTTGGTTTATCTTAATAGTTAGACTAGAGAATGGAAATGAGTTTCTTCAAAGAGATGAAAAACTCTAGTGGTTTGAATTTCTATGTAGAAATCATATGGACAAAATTGTACACATATTTAATGCATGTTTTATGACAAGATTATTAATCAAACTTAAGCAATTAATTATGATTGAATATTCTTTTCTAGACACATTAAATATATAAAGATGATAATTGTCATACTTGTTTTCATTAATATGAAATATGACAATGGAATATCAAAACTCTTTCTTGAGAAATTACTTGAGCGAGGACGGTAAGTAATTGAAAGGTTTTTTGAATTCATATAATCTTTGGAAGTGTACGAAGTGCAATAATTCATGAATGGATAAATGCATGCATCTATGAAATTATTCTTATGTTTAATTATTAAATCCCATTTTCGATTTATAATTAAAATAAGATAAATTTTAAGTATTTCTGAAAGCTAGTGGGAGTATTATGTTAAGTTTCTTAAATCTTATATGTTGTATAACATATAGTAAGTAACATTCCTTGTAAGCTAAATGTTAAGTCTTAGATTGGAATGAAACTTCACTTATAAGATTTAAGAATTAAAACATACAACCTTGGAATATATGTTTATTGTTAATAAACATGTGCAGTAAAATAAATGATTCTAATAAAACATGATATATCATTTGGGAATTGATAAATATCTTGTGACAAGATAGAACGTGAATGAATTCTAAGTTTGACCTGTAGATTCATCATGTACATCATGTAGTGTATTAAAATTGTTGTATCATTCTTGAATAAGAAGTGATTTGACAACATTGATATCTAATTAAAAGTTATTAGATAACTTGTGTAATGAATATTCTAATAGAATTACATCCTTAAAACCTGGAATTGCTCCTAGATTCTATGGATGAACAATATGTCAATTGTTGTGCAAATTGTCATCAGCTTTAAACTTGAAAGTTAGGAAAGCATCAAACGTTACATAATGAGATATTAAAGTTTACGGAGTTTTAATGGGCACATTGTTGTTTGTATACAATGATGCTTGTTTAATTGAGATGACACTCAATACTAATCATGGTAGGATTTCATCCTTGTTAATGACCATGTGAACTAGTTGTGCTACTAAGAGCACAGTTGCATTATACATTAAAAGAATAAGAATACTTTAAACTTTAAAAATGTTTGAAAGTTTAAATTGTCATAAATTGGTGAAAAAGGATGTCACACACTTTATGAATTATTATGTGGATTGTTGAATACACACATACAAGGACTTCATTAATTGAATTCTTGAAATAAGTATTCTCAAAATTATGATAGATCACGTTGGTTGATTCATGCCTTGTCAACAAGTATGATTGTCAATACTTGAAGCATAATTCATCAACTGGAATTTTAATGCATTGATCTATTTGGTATTTGGATAAGGGATGTTAAACAATTGTTATAATAAATCAAATACTTGGTATGTTTGATTTTATAATATATTGTATCCTATATTTGCATGTTTAATCCGTGAATAAATTTATTTATTCTAAATCGTCCGTTGTCAATTAATGATATGGGAGTATCATCAAACTAAGACAAATCTGAGAGATATGGTAGAATATACTTGAAAGTATATTGATGAGAATGCATACCAATTTCAGATGATATTCAATGAATTGAATATAGGACTTATCCCAACTACATAATTTACTTTGTGGATATTGTTATAAGTAAATTATGAATAGTTATCCTCGACTTGAGATACCGGATAAGTGTCATGAATGTAGTGCACGTCGTGGAACAACTTAACGCTATACGTGGCGGTAGTCATAAGGGTTGTTTCTGAAGTGTTGCAAAGTTCGTGGGTTATTCTCGTAGTCAAGATAGAATTTGTTCCTTCAAATTTATTTGGAGTTTAATCTTCTTGGGCCCTCGTAGGGTTGACAAGATGTTTGTGTGGCCACACCCAAAATCTCCCTAAATATGTTTAGAAGATTTGGTAATCTTGTTCAATCACTAACAACGAGAAATGAATGGTTGAATAAAGAATGACTTAATTCCATATCTTTATTTAACATGGTATTAGAAACAAAAGGATAATAATAATGAGAAATCATTAAAGGTTTTCCAGAGCCTTGCTCGAGTTGTACTAGAGGCATCAAGTGTTGCTAGACGCTAACCGAATGTGATCACTCTATTAAGATATGTCCAAGTGGGGTGTTGGTTTTATGGACAATAAATTAATAGACGTGAGTTAGGATCGAACTCGAGACTATGGGATTGCACACTTTACGTATGAGAATTTAAAATTAATAATTAAATATAAATGTTATATTTATTTATTTATTAAACGAAATAACTAACGGACGTTAAGTAATTAATGTAATGGATTAACGGTCGTTAAATGTTTATGGAAAAGGACTAAATTGCAAAAGTTGGGAAGGTTCCGGAATCCCTTTGGGAATCCTACACCGATCGGCCTAAAGAGAAAAGGAAACAACCTCAACTTGTTCACCAAGTTTAGTTGGATATATAAACAAGGCTAGGGGTTTTATTTTTCCATATCTCTTGTGCTCATTAGCTAAACCCTAAAACAGTTTTGTGTGTGTTTCTTTGATCCAAACCGATCGTACACCACCTCTTGGTGTCGATCCACTCTTTTCCTATAAACCAAGTTATTTGTTTTATAAAACTAGCATTACTTTAATTCGGTTTAGTACGTGTGTACAAGAACATAGTAATAACATACTTTTGTTATTATCTTGGATTGAATTACAAAGCGGTGAGGGTAATTCATATAATCCTATAAACCCTAATTAGGGTTCATCCTAATTGCTAGTTTGTGGATTTGATTCTTGTTCGGCTAGAATCAAGAAAGGTACGCATACTTTATTCTTTAGTTAATTAATTATTCATTATATGTTCCTATACGCTTCCGCACTTACTTTGATGTTTATTGTTTATATTTATGATTAGTCATGTTATATAATTCCAACAGTATTCTGTTTCACGCTTTCTTTACTATCCTAAAAACATGACCAGGAAACCCATGTCATGAAATAATCTCCTAAACAACTAGGTTTGGGTGATAAATTAAGAATGACTTTCTGGTTTAAGGGTAAGTTATCTCTTTAAGTTCCTTCCTTTTGGTATTTTCAACTCACTATCCATAAACCATATAAAAGCCGATTGAGATGATGAGTTAAACACCATCCAATTGTCACCATGGTTGACAGTGGCTATTACATGCAATACCTATGATAGAAAACAAAAATGCTACAATGCTATGGTCCTACATGATTGGAAATGAAGAAAATACCTTTCTTTGTCCCACTTCCAAAGTGTCGTCACAGCTGCAAAAACATGTTCCTGTTCAAGAGGATCTTTTTACTGCAAAGGAGTTGAAAGGGGATGCAAGTGAAGAGGGATCATGGATACTGTTTTTACTGGTTTAGTTGATCTATATTTAAAATAGTTGATAAGAGCTTACAGCAAAGTTTTGATATTGTAAAAGCTATGTTTGATTTTCGTGATCTTTACAACAAGTTCTGGTTCATGAATATTTGTTTGTACAACTTCTTTATGTGTATGCTTTGTTCAATGTACATATATAATTAATGCACATAAGTTTGACAAATTTAGGGTGTCATACATTCTTGAATCTCGAGTGCAGCTAAAAAAAGAAGCTGAAGGGTGGGTGGCGGTGATATATAGTGGTGGTGGTGGTGAGGGTGGATACAAAAAAAAAGTTTAAGAGTGACTTGCAAATTTCACCCCTAAAGTTTAGTCATTTCGCGGGGCTTTTGGTCCAACTAACGGGAGGATCATTAGAGAAAACGCTTCGTGGGCATTTTTGCACTGCCACGTAGGGTTTAGGAATACAATTGGAATTAAGTTTTTTTTTTCATGGGCGATTGCAATAATCGACAACTTTAAGGACATAATTTGCAATTTACCCTATTTAAAATTAAGAAGAGTTCAAACTATATGTTCAGAAGGATAAAATGGACAAATACACTTGCTAAGATACTGTTAGTAACTTTTTAAGGGGTCTGAATGGTTGAATCATTCATTAGGTTAGGTGTAATAGTCACCTGACCTTCACCTCCGCCTCAACTGCGGCATTAGCTTTTAACACATAAAAATACACCACGTTATACAAACATGCACTCAAACACACTCACAAACATCAAAACATACCCCACACCACCTCCCCTTTTCCTCTTTTTTCGTTAGGTGATGGACTTCACCGAACCACCTCCCTTTTGTGTCCTTCACGTGCTAACAAAACACCCCGTCATGGGGTTCACGCGCCAAAACTGGTCTTTGCATGTGGTCTTGGTACCCCATTTTGTCCCACCTTAGTGAGTCACTACCACTATTGCAAGCTAATTGATAAGACCCATTGAGGTTGTATCGAGATAGCGCACCACTTCAAGCGGACGCGAGCTCCTTAAGAATATTAGAGAAGAGAAGAGGACTATTTGACATAACAATGATTTCATTCATTATAATGGCACGTATTTATAACCTTACAATGATAACATTTAACCACAATGACAATTGGCTTAGCCCAAGACAAACACGACCTAGCTACCAATTAAAATAAATAAAGATAACTTAGCCCACGAAATAATCCTTATGCCATACAGGGACTAGACACGACCCAAGCGGTCATCACCATATAAACTTGTCACCGCCTGCTTTCATTTAAACTTGTCAGTTCGCTTCACTGCCTGTTTGATAACCTTCAGTTCCTCTGTCACCGATGACAGACTTTACTGGTGAATCAGTCATTAGGTGCTGCTTGCGCTGTTTGATTAAATTTTCTTGCTCACAAATAAAAGCCTTGACCATAATTATGAACTCTTCATGACTGCTCTCTTCATCACTGCTCTCTTCATCACTGATCAACTCATCAAAGTCATGATCATTGTATGACTTCAACTTTGCGATGTCATCACCATTTAAATTCTCCAACTGCTTTCGTTTAAACTTGTCAGTTCGCTTCACTGCCTGTTTGATAACCTTCGGTTCTTCCGTCACCAGTGACGACTTTACTGGTGAATCAGCCATCAGGTGCTGCTTGCGCTGTTTGATCAAATTTTCTTGCTCACAAATAAAAGCCTTGACCATAATTATGAACTCTTCATGACTGATCTCTTCATCACTGCTCTCTCCATCACTGATCAACTCATCAAAGTCATGATCATTGTATGACTTCAACTTTGCGATGTCATCACCATTTAAATTCTCCGACTTCGTTCGTTTAAACTTGTCAGTTACCTTCACCGCCTGTTTGATAACCTTCGGTTCTTCCGTCACCAGTGACGACTTTAGAGGTGAATCAGTCATTAAGTGATTGCGTGAATTATAACAAAACACTCGCAAAACTACCCTCACAAATCGATAGTCGCTTTGGGTTTTACTTATTGAAAAGTTTTGATAAAGAGCAACTATTTATTGCTTGTCTTTTTTCTTTTCTTTGTCCCGTATTTATACAATCCATATATCTTGCACAACAAGATTGACCTAATTGAAATAAGGCAATTATAATATATGGTAACTAAATAAGACACCGACTTAATAATAGAGAGAAAGAATGGCATTGGGCTGCATATAATGTTGCATGGGTGGTACGTTACAGAATATTTGTTTCCATGTAAAAATAAAATAATGAGTAGGATCGCTTATATGTGTTTATGTCTTCTTTGTGTACTACTGCATGCCTAAGTGTTTTTTTTTTTTTTTTTCTCCAAAAATTTTCAGTTATGAATTATTGTTGATTAAAATAAAAATATAATAATTTCCCTAACAACGATGTTATCTTCTTTATTTTCGAGAATACTAAACACCCTCTTACGCTGGCATTTTTTTCGATTAAGTACTAAAAAGATGCTTAGTTGCTCTAAAAAGAATACACAAATAACACCCTAACTACATAAATAATACGGGTACTAACCTGCAATAGCAATAGCTTAATTACCTCGCTAATATGCAAGTACGAAATTGCTTATTTATAAGTACTCAGTCTTTTTATAATAAAAAGATAGACTAATAAAATACTTTAAAATGATGCGATTTAACAGCTTTGAGCAATGCGATCATCACAAACTTACATAAGCCATCCCCGCACCCATTTACATGAAATAAATAGTTTCACTGAAATATTGAAAGTATGCAATAGCCAAAGTCTTTAAAAGGCTATCCTAGACACCCTTAAATTGACACAAACAACTTAATTAAACATTGCACATGACAACCTTAATATGATACAAATTCAATACATTAACAGCCTTAAACAATTTTCTCAAATTACTCAATGTGATACAAATTCAATACACTAAGAGCCTTAAACACTTATCAAAAAGTTAGAACACAAATATTCCACAAAAGTAATAACAAATAATGGTAAACGATATATTATAGAAGCTCTCAACTTTGAGCAGATAGCAATGGGTAAAAATGAATCAAGTCAATCAAGTCAAGTAAACCCACCAGCAATTTTTGTTCCATTTTAATAAGAAGCGAAACATGATAGAAAAGCGAGGTTGACTCATTTGAGAGGCGTGAACCATTAATGTCATCCTTATATGGATAAGTTCACATATTCATGAGTATGAACATGCATATTAGTACTAATCTTGAATAATAATCATGGAAAATCAAGACCACAAAAGCTAAAACAATAATAAACCAAAATTCTCACAATTCTATGCCTCATATCCTATAAACGACGCAAAAATGCCACTATGCTTGGTCTTTCAATTCAGTTACATTCCTTCATTGGCATATTGATATTAAACATGCTACTGCATCATTCAACTATCATCCGATCCCATCAATAATATTGGTCCATAACTGAAGCTTTTTTTGGCAACTTTTCAAGTCAGTCTATCATCAATTTAAAAAGCTCAGCTTCATCAAAAGGAGCCATCACCAACATGTTTATGACTAACATAAAATGACCCCGAATGTGTGGGCCTTTTGGCTCCAACTAACCCTACTTGATCTATTGCAAATTTCACAGGTAACTTTTGCAAATCTTAATCATGGACCACTTGATCATACCTCTTTGCAAAAACGAAGAGTAAATTGCACAAAATGGTTTAAGTCCTTCATACGCTAATCCTGCAAAGAATGTGACCACATGTTGTTCTACATTCCCGACATTGAAACACCGAGTAGAGAAGCACGGTTAAGCTATATCTGATAGGAATTATGGGACCTTGCGGTTAAGCTATATCAGTAAGTTTAACATACCCCTCTACAAAATATAATAATCTTTAAAAGGCTGAAATGTTAATAACATGTAAACAACCCAATCCTTCAAAGAAGAGGGGATATCATTATTCCCGCATATAGAAAGACCACTGCAATATTTTACCCATCAAACACTCTCTCCAAAAGTATATGATTTTGACGAATCAAGGTTGTATTGATCAAAACAAAGATTAAAGTTGTAAAATTTGAATCAAAATAAAATAAACTCACTAAATATGTAAAAACTAAAAACTAATATAATTTGTCAAAAGGGAAAATTGTGTAAATGGATCGTGCAGTGTTCATTCCGGGCTTTATTAGATTTGAAATTTTCTCTTTCCAAAATTAGATCGAGCCAATTGAACGACTGGGCAACTCTAACATATATGCGATACGTGACATTTTTATTATTAAAAGACAAAAAGGAGGAATGTATTTGTAAGGTATGTGTAAGTATGTGAAAGGTATTTTACATAGGGCGACGGGTACTTTTTGAGCGACTTGTATTTGACAACTTTTTATTTCTAACTTTTAACAAATTTTTAAAAATCAAATAAATAACCATATAGTACAATGGCTAACAAATAAACACACACTACGCACTCTCTCAAATTAAACACACACTAAACACTCTCTTGTATTTGTCATCTTCAACCATCACCACGACCGGATCTCACTAGCACTCGGCCTCACCACCACCCAGCCTCACAACCACGTGCCACAACCCTATATTTCAACCAACAAATGTTTATCAAAGTTTTGAGGTAATGTTTTTTGTTGATTAATACTATGACTATTAATCAAGTTTTGAAGTTTTTTCTTGTATTTCTACATCCTTTTGTAGTTTTGACTTTTTAGAATTATTTTTGTTACAACCGCCTTTCCGTTCATCATTGTTGCGATGAGACTTTTGAGAAACTTGGTTTGTCGGTAATCACCAATCGTTGTGCTATTTTTGCGAATGTTTTGAGGTAACTTGTGAATCTGATTGTCGATTATATTGTTCATTTATGTTAAAATTTTGGATCATAAGTTGTGGTAAGCTTACTATATTATTGCTCTTCAGTTTATTGTGAGGCATGCATCAGCATACTAGATGATGGGGTAATTAAATGTCAAGTTTCTAACTGCCAACATCCAAGTGGATCACAAAGGTGTTTAAGAAGCAATAGACTGGTGAGTTTTGGTGGTTCTCTAGCTACACTTTAATTCGACTTCATTTTTTACATTGGTGACAAAATGTGTGGGTTGAATCTGCTCGAACCAAAACATTATTGTCAAATATATTTCATTACAACTAATTGCCCTTTAGTGTGTCGATTTCTTTAGTTATTTGAATAAATTTATGTATGAGGTTTATAAATACACTTTGGGCGAATTTTAACCTGTTACGATAAATTTTAACCTATAACGGCCCATATATAATAGATGAGGCAAATTTTCCCACCACTAGAGTTATGGTATCAAGAATGCTTGTCTTAATTATTTTTGGAACACATCTTCTGTATGGTTCTATGGTTTTCTAGGTCTTTGGATTCATCACCAGCCACTGATGAACCTTTAAAGTTTCCAACAAGATACAAATTTTCTGTAGTGGTGGACTGTTCATGTCTCAAAATTTCATACGGGGTTTGTTGTGATATCTTTGGCCTTAGCTCTCATAATAATTACTATTTTGTAGCATGACCGAAAATGTCAATTTTCTGTAATGAAATATCTTACTAATATCTAACAGCTGAGTTTGGTATGTTTAAAACAAAGGGCAAATGTTTTTAAAAGGTATCATACTTGCCATCATTTGCTTTTATGGGTAGCGAACAACATGCTTTGCTTTTGTGGGTACTTTTATTTCAAATTCATCCTTTTTAGGGTACTATGTGACATTTTTGCCCTTCGGGAAAAAAAATTTCATTAGCTAAGAGGGGCCAAAATGTCCAAATATTTCGCAAAATACCCAAAAAGGATGAATTTAAAAGAAAAGTACACACAAAAGCAAAAAGTTTTGTTTGCTACCCACAAAAGCAAATGGTGGCAAGTATGATACTTTTTTAAAACATTTTCCCTAAAACAAAATGTGAAAAACAATAAGGGAGGTTGAATCGTTTTACCGTTTTAAAATTATTTTGATTTGAATAACAATGGGTGAATTTAAACAATATAGATAAACAAGAATAAATAATATGCAAGTAAATGAAGAAACGGTCAAACCACAACACGGTTGTTATATAGTGGTTCGGTCTACAAGGACTCTTTTTCCTTGCCCTACTCCACTCCCCGAGTGTCCAACTCGAGAGTTATCTCCAATAATCAACAAGCTCCTTTAACCGACGGAGAAAACCTTTACACGTCGCTTACACAATATTTCCGACACAAAGCTAGATGTCGAGTTCTTTTACAAGGGCACAACCACACCCGACACACTAAGTATTTTAAGGACTAAAATACTAACCACTCATACTCAGAAGTTTATGATGATTTTGTACAAACAATGATGTATGAATAATAATAATTGACACAATAATAAGCAAACAAGACTTGCAACAATTCGTTGAAGCTTGGAATGCCTTGATCTTCTTTGCTACAAAAGATGATCACTAAAAATGAAATGAGAATGCTTTAGATGAAAGAGAATGAGAGAATGTATGTGTTTTATCCTTAGAAGGGATGAGTAAACAACTTGGTTTGGCTTGCTATTTATAGCCAAATGTCTCAGCAACTCACGGATCAAACGGAACCAAACATTTGGTTCCGTCCTTGTTAATTTATGGTTCCGTGTGTCTGACAGAAAATCTCAACAAAATATTTTCCATATCTTATTAAGATCTTAACATATCTAACCAAAATTACATTTGATATGTTGAGTGAGAATCTAAACAAGATATCCAATAAATCTTTCAAGAATTTTCATGATGATGCAACACATGATGTAATATACATTTTTCATTTTTAGTTTTATATGTTTATGTAAATAAGCATTTTAATGTACATGTTAGCAAACTTTGTGTAAATACTAATTTGCTTGTAAAAGACTAGAGATGTAATGTGTCTCTTTGTTTAATAACCAAAATGACAAACTACCATTTTGTTAACAAATATTGAAAACATTTTGTGTTTAAAGAAAAATTTGTAGCTATATGTAAAAGTCTTGACTTGATTTATACTTTTGCTAAAATGAAATTTATTATTGTTAACAACAAAATATAGCAAAGATCGTAAAATATAAATAACATTTTTTAGACGATATTTGTATTAACACAAATGATTAACAATCGATTAAAAAACATTAACACTATTAGGCATCAAATTCATTTACACGAACCCGAAATAGAGATATTATAGATTTTAAAACTATTCCTTGTAGTGTACCTAAGTTGAACTTGAAAGTGCAAAGATTGTAATAGGAACATTCACACTAATAGCCATCCTTATTCAGGCTAGATTGTAATTGTTGAACTGGGACAAAAAATATGCCAAAACCATGCTTTTCATTCTATTTTGGTGTGATGTATACCGATATAATTGATGATTTTGGAATATATATGACAAGTATAAAAAAGGAATGATTATGTAGTTTAACAATATCAGTTTAGGTTGAATATGATGTTATTATGTAACAAAGTGAAACATGTATGCTTATGTCTTTCTGGTTACTATCAAATTTTGTAGGAACTTAAAAAGAAACCCAAATTTTTGTTAGCCACCATTGTTGCCATCTTTTTCTTCCCCAGATACAAACCCTATTAAACATGTCTTCATCTTCTTCCATCTATTCGAACCCAAATGAACTTGTTGAAAACGAATGTAAATACCATCTTCCACTTATGAGCCTCACCTCTTGGACCAAAGAAAACCCTTGTAGAAGATCTCTTGTTTGTCCTAACATATATAAAACTGGAATCAAGAAATGCAAGTTTTGGGATTGGGTTGATCCAGAGTTGGATAATGATTGGTACAGAGATCATTTGTTTGAGATGTATACGCTTTTAATCCATCGCAAAGATAAGAACTACAAAATGCAATAAGCAGCAACTCAAGAATGATTTGAAGAAAAGTAAAAAATCTTTTTATACGTCATATGTCATAGTATTTGTTGTGTTCTCTTGGTTTGTATTGGTAATGAAGTAGTGTTTATTTGGACTGTGATATTTTTGTAATCAAGAAATTAGTTGTATGATGTATTTCATGTGTGTATAATGGAATCTAGGTTTTTATAATCAAGAAACTGGTGTACATGTTATGCATTTGTTTATGCATATGTTTCATTTGTTTAGACTGGATGTTTGTTGTGATATAGCTTTATGGATATGTCCATTTAGCCGTTGAATTCTTGTAACTTGTTTATGCATATGCATATGTTGCATTTGTTTATGCATATGATGCATTTGTTTAGACTGAATGTTTGTTGTGATATGGCTTTATGTATATGTCCATTTAGCCGTTGAATTCTTGTATATTGCTGATTCAGTCATAATTATTAAATCACCATTTGAGAAAAAAAAAAGAATATTGCATTTGTTAATCAAGAAAGTATTTGTATGATATTGCACATGGACTACATTTCCATGTCTACACATGGAGTGCACAAAGACGCAAAATAACACAAAGACACAACACACATATGACTTGAAAACTAGAATATAAGATACATTAAATACTTCATTTCCATAATTCAAGGTGGTCAAAAGCAATAGTTTACTAAATATGCAACAATAATTGTGTTCATATGCCTTTGTCCAGGTACATTGTCCAAAAGAAAATCCATGAAATGCAGTTTAAGTTCCTAATCATCCACCTAGAATGACTTAAAACATTCTTAACCCACATTACACTTCCAAATCTAATCACAATTAGAAACATCAAAAGCTTTTTCAGGAGTTGATCCTGTTTCAAATTGGTCAAACTTATAAGCCCCGCTCATCTGGATGTTTTTTATTTTTTCTGATCTCTGACAATTCTTGTGATAAATTCTTTGACCATCTATGTACGCCTTTTCCATCCACTTATGATTGCTCCATTTCCTTTTTGGTTTTGTTGGGTTGATATTCTGTTTCTTCACCTACTTGTTCTTTGCCTTTTCCATTTTCTGATTTGTTTTGCCAACAATTAGTATTTACCTTAATATAAAACACACATAGAATAGATACAGATGGTACTCTATAAATAGTGAACATCGTCGCTGCAAGCATATTCCAGCGACAAAAAATCAACCCACTTCACACAACCATATAGCAGTCCTAATTACCCCCAAGATACAAAATGTATATGCCACAACCGGATCCACAAAAGGACCTGATCAAATAATATATTGCAGTTCACAAAGAAAGATGAGAAACAAAAAGGATGGTGCGAAACAAAAAACTGCACCAAATTAATTGTCACATCATTCTCTTTGGTTTCACATCTTTCTTTGGTGGAACGCACTCGTTTCACATCTTTATATGAGACTGAATATGACACAACATCGTTGCGCTATTTGTCAAGTACACACATTATTTTGTAGATGGTGGTTGAAGGTCATACAAAAGATTAGAATTCAAGAAAAGAAGTTTATACTAGTCATAAAGCATGTTCTCCTAAATTCCAGTCTCATTTACAAGCTTAAACCAGTCACCAACTAAGTAATGGGGTACCCAATAAATAGCTTAGATCGACATCAAGCAAGGATCACTCGTAACAGAGACTTATCTATAGAATGATAAGGAAAAATAGGATATGGCAAAAAAAATGTATTTGCACCAAATACACTTCTACGACGTCCTCTCTTTGCTTCTTATCACTCTATATTAATTCAGTATGCTTTATCAATGATATTGTCATTGCTTCGATGCTAGTTGAATAGGATGCACTCATAAGGTACCAACCGATTTCATTAAAAAACTGTAATATGTATAAAATAAAAAATGGAGAAAAGGGAAAAAGAAATTAGATCTTTACACACATTATTTCGTAGATGGATGGTTTAAGGTCGTAAATCATGTTAGAATTCACAAAAATTATTTAAGGCTTTTTTTAAATTCCAATCGAGTTATGAGGTTAAACTATCCACCTACAAAATAATGTGGGTAAATAATACATAAAAAAGGGTAGCTTTTTAGGTAACCAAATACATTCCAGTATAACATCATGTCTGACACAATGTCAAGATGTACTAATGACGAACGTAATGGATTTTAAAGTACATCACGTTCTTTATTTGTCAATATTTTCACACGATATTACATGTATTACAGCTTAGTTCCTACAACTGTAATAGGCTAAAATCAACATATTTAACCCTTCTGAGGCCCCCTTACAATTCCTTTTGCTTTTTCAACACTCTTTGGGCAAAAGCTTGCACCAAGCGAATTAATAGATTGCTGAAATAACAAAAGGAACTGTAGTGGGAACTCAGAATGGATAATTATGTTGAACATCGTTTGCCAATATTAAGAAATGACGAACGTGATGGACTTTAACGTACATCACGTTCTTTATTAGTCAATATTGACACACGATGTTACATGTCTATTACAGCTTAGTTCCTACAACTGTAATAGGCTAAAATAAACATACTTAACCCTTCTGAGGCCCCCTACAATTCCTTTTTGCTTTTTCAGCACTCTTTGCGCAAAATCTTGCACCAAACGAATTGCTAGATTGCTGAAATAACAAAAGGAACTGTAGTAGAAACTCATAATGGGTAATTATGTTGAACATCGTTTGTCAATACTAAGAAATGAAGAACGTGATGGACTTGAAAGTAGAAATATTTTAGTTAATAAAGCAACACGCATAACATAACATCGTTGCGCTATTAAGGTAATTAAGATTACCTAAAGTATGATACAATTGTCGATTCTAGAAAAGAGTGAGATTATTAGGACTCGTGTTGAATGGGATGATGAAGGAGTGTGAACTGTCATGAACAATACACACTATATCATTATCTCAATCAACACACCTCAATGATCAAGGCCGATGTATATAACGTTGTTGATGGTTTCGGTTGCTTAATTTGAACACCGTCCCTAGTAGCATTTGTGTGCTTGATCTTGATCACAAAGTTTGGTACAAAAAAATCCAAAAGTTTTGATCAAGAGGAAGCACACAAATGATACTAGGGACGGTGTTCAAATTAAGCAACAAAACCATCAACAACGTTAGATAGATGGGCCTTGATAATTGAGGTTTTCGAGATGAAGTTCAATGTAGCAAGTTGTGTATTGCCGCATTACTTGGTGGATGGATGGTTTTAGATCGGGAAAAGAATGGAATTCAAAAAATAGAACTTTATAATAGTGTTAAAGCACACTTTCTAAATTCCATTCTCATTTATGAAATTAAACCATTCACCCAGCAAGTAATGCAGGCACCTATTACATACCTTGATACTTTGACCTTCTCATTTAAACACTTTTATAGAATCCACAACTATACCATACTGAACCTTAACTTTCTTAAGTAGAGTTTATATTTGTGAAGGAGTTAGTTAAAAAAGTAAATGTGCGAGTAGTAGGAAACGTGTAGAATGGGATAATGAAGGAGTGTGTTTTATCGCAGTCAACACGATTCATACTATTCACACTTTTTCTCGAGTCATCGAGTCTATCATACTTTCCACCATTGATTATCTGTGGTCACACTTAGGTACCTTGAGCCTCCCTTCGAAATCCCATTGCCATGACGACGTAATATGTGCAAAGATTTGCACCAAACCCATAGCTATGACGTTGACATAGGAACAAATTTTCGAGGGGAAGCACAAAGTACCAAGGTGTGCCAAAGGAAAAGTTATGGAGCAAGTCAAGCAATTTAGGTAATTAATATTACCTAAAGTATGATACAATTGTAGATTCTAGTTAAGAGTGAGTATTAGGACTCGTGTTAAATGGGATAATGAAGGAGTGTGGCATGTCATGAACAATACACACTATATCATTATCGCAATCAACACGCCTCAGATTATCAAGGCCCATCTATCTAACGATGTATGGGTTCCATTGCATAATTTGAACACCGTCCCTAGTGCCATCAAGCAATGGAACTCATTTAGAGATGGCGTTCAAATTAAGCAATGGAACACATCTACATCGTTAGATAGATGGCCCTGATTATTGAGGTTTTTTAGTTGAAGCTCAATGTATGAAGGTGTGTATGGCCGCATTACTTGGTGGATGGATGGTTTTAGATCATGAAAAAGAATGGAATTCAAAAAAATAGAACTTTTTAATAGTGTTAAAGCAGGCTTTCTAAATTCCAGTCTCATTTATGAAATTAAACCATTCACCCAGCAAGTAGTGAGAGCACCTATTACATACCTTGATACTTTGACCTTATCGTTTAAACACTTTTATAGAATCCACAACTATAACATATTGAACCTTAACTTAATTAAGTAACGCCTTCACCTATATAAACTCTAACTTTTCGCTAAGTGTTACAACTTACTTCTTACACTACTCGCTACACAATAGTGGATACAAATTACTTCAACTACTTTAGGCATGTTACCATAGTATCCACCAGATAAACAAAATTGGTTCGCAAACGATATCACTACAGGTTCAAAAAAATTATGTGTGAAACAAAAAAAAATAAAACTAAAAAACTTTTACTCAATATTTTTTTTATTTGTACAACTAAAACCAGCAAAGTGACTAACTCGGGAATATACATTTCCTTGTTACTGGACATGACTTTTTTGAACGTGTATTAAGGTCCTTTCAGAAACTATTTAATGCTTTTGGTAGCTATTATGGTAAGATGCCTAAATTGTTAGAAGTTCTCCTTGAAACCCTTTTGTAGCAAAAGTAATATCTCTACACCAGGATATTTAATGAGTGAAAGAATTCATCAATATAATCATAACATCATCTTGAAGAAAATCCCAAAAACTTCTTCAGAAACGAGAAAGTTAAACACAACAAATAAACCAAGCAACAACTAAGCACTCAAACGAAACAAACAAGCAATTACAAACAAACTAACAACAAACCAACAAATCTCAACTTCCAAGACTGCCCAGATCCTAAACTCCTGCGACCTAGACTCAAAACCAATACTAAAAGTAAAGAAATTAAAACTCACACCCAGGACTAACTTAGCCCAAGTCACCAGACTGTGGTTGGCCAAAGCATGTATTCACACCACTCGACGGTGGCAGATCAAGTAGTTAGCCAACCCGTTTGCACCCACTAAACTTAAAGCTAGTTAATCTTAAAAGAATAAACCATTTACTTATAGTGCTATAGCCCATAAGCAACGAAAGACTACCACAATACTCTATATTCACTTAGTCTAGAGATATTGTGACCAAGAACTAACCCAAGAACAACAGAACCACAAGATCTTCAAAAACCCCAAAATTCTGATCCGGCGGAGAGGCGGCTGTATAAAAACACGATCATAAAAAAAATTAAATAACTCAAATCTACAAATAAGTTGGTACAAATGTATGAAAAAAACTTCAAAACTTGATTAATAGAAATTGATCTATTAAATAACTAAAAACAACACCTCATACCTTTGATAACCTTTTTTCGTTTAGATCTCGGGTCAACTTTCATGCGAGACGGCAGTGGCGGCGGGGATGCGCCTATAACAATAGAAAACAGAGTTTTAAAGAAAATAAAAAAAACTCAGATCTACAAATACGATGTACAAATATATGAAAAAAAACCTTCAAAACTTGATTGAGACCTCGGTTTGTGGCAACGTCGGGTGGTTGTGAGGTTGGGTGGTGCTGAGGTCGAGTGGTAGTGAGATCCGATGATGGTGATGGTGGAAGATGATCATATTCGTGAGGCGAGAGATTGGGTTTTTTTTTTTTACTTGGAGGATGTAAAATGATGTGAGATGGTGATTGTGGAAAATAAGTATATAGTGTGTTTATTTGTGAGGTTTGTAACAAAATTTATTATAAGTTGCCCAAACACAGTTGCTCAAAAAGTATTGGTTGTCTTATACAATATACCTTACACATACCTTACAATACATATCACTTTTTGTCCTTTAATATTCAAAAAATTTGACACGTGTCAAATTTTCATTGAGTTGCTCAGTCGTCTAATTGCCCTGATCGAATTTAAGAAGGTGATAAAAAATTATCTAATCATGACATACTGGCATTGGGCGGGATCCGTTTAGAGAATTTTCTTTTACAAAAATGGATGTTGAATTAAAGAGCACAAAATGTTTAAAAATATGATGAAATTAGATCATTCAAAAATTAAATAGATAAAAAAAATATTTCAATTTGATAATAAAAGTGATTTTTTAGTTAAGAAGTGACACATTTATGGTTGGAGCTCTTTATCTTAATTTTTTATGGAGTCTGCAACTTAAATGCTTTATATAATCAAATTGTATGCTACAGTAATATATAACTAATTAAAGTTTGGGTGAAAACTAAATATCGCAACATAGTTTTTCAAAATGCAGACGATGTCGAATGAACTTTGAAAATTACCATTTATCGCAAAATACTTTCAAATTTGGAGCGAGCGTCTTAATATGATTTGGTAACTAGTAGGTTACCGGTCACAAAGTTTGAAAATGATGAAATGGTCCTTGTGGCTTGCGTTGACTTTCACGGTCATCCCTTGACTTTACTTTCGGTTAAAAAGTTTGATAATGGTCCTTATGGCCATTGACTTTCAGATTTAGTCCGTTTTCATCCGTTTTGTCCGTTTTCTTACGTTTTATCGGTTTCATCGTTTTCTTACATTTTCTTCGATTTTGTCCGTTTTTATCCGTTTTTCTTACGTTTTGTCTATTTTCCTTCGTTTTTGCCCGTTTTTTATCCGTTTTTGTCCGTTGTTTTTACGTTTTGTCCGTATTTCTTACGTTTTTATCGGTTTTCATCCGTTTTTCTTACATTTTATCCATTTTTCTTACGTTTTTGTTCGTTTTTGTACTATTTCAACATATTGAAAAAAATTTCCAAAAAGAAAAAATAAATTGGAAAAAAAATTTCCAAAAAAAAATTGAAAATTTTTCGCAAATTTGAGAAAAAAAATCCAAAAAAAATTTGAAAAACTAATTGGAAAAAAACGTTTCCATAAAAAATTTGAAAAAGAATTCCAAAAAAAATTTTCTGCAAATACTTTTTTTCAAAATTTTCAAATTTGAATAAAAAATTTCAAAAAAAAATATTTTTAAATATCTTTTCTTTTAAAAAATCTTAAAAAAAAGTTTTTTTGAAATTTATTTTTTTTCAAAATTTTCAATATGTCGAAATACTTTTTTTGTTTCAAAACTTTTTTTTTCAATATTTTTCAAAATTTGGACATATTGAAAACAAAAAAAGTATTTCGACATATTGAAAAATTTGGAAAAAAAAAATTCTAATTTTCTTTTAAGATCTTTTTTTTTCTTTAAATTCAAAAAAATATTCAAAGAATTTCGAAAAAAATTCCAATTTCGTTATTTTTGAAGAAAAAGGTACTTGCGGTTTTTTTTTTTCAAAATTTTTTAAATTTTTTTCTTTTTCAAATTTTTAAATTTGTTGAATTAGTACAAAAACGTAAGAAAAACAGATAAAATGTAAGAAAAACAGACAAAAATGTAAAAAAGAAGACAAAAACGGATGAAAACGGGCAAAAGCGTAGGATAATAGACAAAACGTAAGAAAAACGGTTAAATACGGACAAAAATCTAAGAAAAATGTAAGAAAAACGGACAAAAACGGATGAAAACCGATAAAAACGTAAGAAAACTGACAAAACGTAAGAAAAACGGACAAAACGGATGAAAACTGGCAAAAACGAAGGAAAATATACAAAACGTAAGAAAAACGGACTAAAAGTTAAGAAAAATGTAATAAAAACGGATGAAAACCGATAAAAACGTAAGAAAAACGGATACAAACGGACACAAATCGAAGAAAAATGTAAGAAAAAACGGACAAAAATGGATGAAAACTGATAAAAACTTAAGAAAAACGGACAAAACATAAGAAAAACGGATTACCTTTGAAAGTCAACGCAAACTACAGGGACCATTTCTGTCATTTTTCAAACTTTGTGACACAGTAACATACTGATTCTGGGTCGTATTACGTCATCGTTCCAAATTTGAAAGTATTTTGCGTCAATAGTAATTTTCAAAGTTCATTGCGTCATCGTCTGCTTTGAAAAACTATGTCAATATCTTTAAACTTTCACCCTTAAAGTTTCACACACCTTGACTCCTAATAACTTGGTAATTGGTATATTATGCTAGATCTTAAGACTTAAGCAATGGAAGGTACAAAAGTGCAGACTAACAAGTGTTGGGTCAAAGAGTTTTGGATCCCAATATTCACTGCCCCATGTGACAAAAATCAGACCATTGGCTGAGCTGGTGTGTTTGGTATGAGTATGCAAGGTTGGGATTGTGTTCAAATCAAGCATTTGGTTGTTGTGTGCATGGTTTTTGGATCCACCCATGATGCCCAAATATTTTCCATACCCAAACCCTTGTTATATGATCAGGTTTTTATACTAGCTTTACATTTTTCTACATTAATTTTAAAGGATTAAACGAGAAAAAAATATTGCTAATCATGTAAAATTAGTACTCATTCAATAGGCCTTTTTGGCTTTCCAATATTTATTGCTTCATATTTAACTACGATATCTAGTTATCTAATTAGAAAAAAACATGCACACTCAAATAAATCATAGGATTTGTAGCAAATTATAAAGAAATTCCTTAATAATGCAAAATCTCCTTTTGGGGCCAAGAAATAAAACGTGTGTTTTGACTTCTGAAAAAAATATATATTTGGATGGTCAATACGTAGAAGAAAAAGACTATGGGTAGCATAAAAACCGAAAAACCGAATGAAACCAAAAAAACCGAAAAAACCGCCTCATTTGACAAATCAATGGTGGTGATTTTGAATTTTATAAAAACCGATTGTTTGGGGCGGTTTTTGGTTTTATAAGAAAAACCGAACCGAGAAAACCGCCCAGTCCCACCTTTATGTATGTTTTATATTTATCTATATGAGAGATATGCTATTTAATTTTAAAGATTTGAGTATACATGCAACTTTATCTATTAGAGGAAAAAAAATAATAGTGTTGTTTATTATTAATACATTCAAATATGTTATATTAATATATATTATATCTTTGTTTTCGAGCAATATTGTTCTTTGAATGTTTTTGTGAGCGTAAAAGTGCAAAGCCGTAAATACATGCAATTTATATTTTAGATTCATGTTTGGTTGTTTTGTACGTTTTTTCGAAGCTTTGGATTGTTAGATATTATGCTATTATTGGTATTTATTTAAATATTTTTGCTTGAAATCTAGGAATCGTAAATACTATATAAGATTAAAATAGCTTGTTTTCCGGTGAAAAAACCGAATAAAACCAAAACGAACCGATTCAATGTCAAAACCGAAAACCAAACCGAAAACCGACACTAAACAATTTGTAATTTTCAAAAACTGAAATATATGATTCGGTTTTTGGTTTTACCATAAAACCGCCTCACCTCGCCCCATGCTCACCCCTAAAAAAGACTATAAAGTTAAAAGGAAATGGATATCTACACGACTACACATAACATTTTGATCATACACTAAAAATTAATATTGTTTTGCTCCGGCATAATTTATTACCTTTTTCAGAACCTTTGACAATGAAATATAGATTCTGAATTTTCAACAATGTACTTTGAGTTTCACCATGAACTTTTTATATACTGTAACATTTTTGAGTGGGGCCAAACATCACTATATATTATTCATCAATCAAATTATATAAGATGCTTTACTAGAGGTGTTCTTTGATTAACATCTTTATTAACTATTTTTCCAGATCAAGTTATTAAACTTTTGAGTGGGGCCAAACATCACTATATATTATTTTTTTGAAAGGTGAATTTTTATTAAGTGTTTCGTGTCGCGGTTCGACAATGAGATCTAGACTACGTTATTTAAATCGGTCCGCTTGAAAGCCCTCGAAGCGAAATCTTATTTCAATCTCCATGGAAACCCCTCTTAATCCGCCCGGCGCGACAATTAATAGTGAGTAAACATCACTTTATATTATTCATCAATCAAATTATATAAGATGCTTTACTAGAGGTGTTCTTTGATTAACATCTTTATTAACTATTTCCAGATCAAGTTATTAACTAGTATACCACCAATACTAGCTTATAGTAATTAGAGTAAATTACACGTTAGTCCTTGTGGTTTGCGTTGACCGCGAGGTTTAGTCGCTTTACCAAAAAATTGACCGTGCGTCCTTAAGTGTGAAACGTTATGCATGGTTCGTCCTTTGACCAAACGACGTTAAGTTTGACCGTTAAACTCCCCTCATGTGACTTGTACATGAGGGTAAAAATGTCATTTCATCTACTCGTTAAATGCTTTGTGGTCAATACTCTTCCACATAAACACAAAACCTATCCATATGATGATCTTCTTCTCTCACAGATCCAACTACAATCCTTAAACCACCCCACCACCACAGATCCGACTACAAACCACGGATGCAATAACGATCACGCCGCCACTCACCACCATCATCTAGCTGCCACCACAAATCCGACTACAAAACTCTTTTTTATTTATTTATTTATGCCCCCCACCACCACCAACACTTTATCCAACTTCATTACCACTTTTCTTTTTCTCTTTGATACATCACCATCTCCTTTCTCTCTTCCCCAAAAAACCATCATGGGATCTCTTTGATAGATGAACTTTGATGTAGATTGTTGCCAAGATAGATCGAGTCACAAGGGTGTCCTCAAGAAAGTAGAGTCAAATTGTTCTTCTTATTCTTCCTTATATGGCTGTCGAACCACAGGGAACAACGCAAGTTCACAACCAAATCTCATCTCCAAAACAAGATCATTAATCAAGCTGAAGGATTTTTGGGTTCGATGGATTTTGGGTTAGATAGATTTTGAGTGGTCTCCTTTTGGTTCCTTGTTTCCAAAATCGACAGCCTATATTTTGTGTAAGGAACTTTTATTTTTTTTGAACTTTGTATATTCTTGATTTTGTTCGATTAATAAGACTTGTTATCTGATAAGTTATAAATTTTGTAAGTTTTGATTTGTGTTCGGTAAAAAAAAAAAAAAAAAAAGTATCGATCTATATGTAAATGGGTTGATTGATTTTGGTTGTTGTTGATCTTAGTAAATGGGTTGATTGATTTTGGTTGTTGTTGTTGTTGATCTTTGTAATTTACTCTTTTAATTAAAAAAAAAAAAAAATAGTCACTTAGGCTTTATATGTAGAAAAGGAATAATATGCAGATGGTGATTAGAGATTTTTGATAAAGAATTGATTTTTGGATTTTTTTTTTTCATGGTTATGATGGATTTTTGATAAAGATGATATGATTAGGGATGTAGATGTATGAGAAGATAAAGATTGAATTTTGATGCGGAGAAGTATGAAAATTGAGGTGTTTTAGATGTTAAAGCAATATTTGGTTGCTTTGTTTTATCAAGATTGTCTGAATTTATCAAGATGATCTGTGAGAGAAGAAGATCATCAGATGGATAGGTTTTGTGTTTATGTGGAAGAGTATTGACCACAAAGCATTTAAGGAGTAGATGAAATGACATTTTTACCCTCATGTGCAAGTCACATGAGGGGAGTTTAACGGTCAAACTTAACGTCGTTTGGTCAAAGGACGAACCATGCATAACGTTTCACACTTAAGGACGTACGGTGCAATTTTTTTGGTCAAAGGACTAAACCCTGCGGTCAACGCAAACCACAAGGACGAACGGTGTAATTTACTCTAGTAATTATGTTTTGTTCTTAAACTTGTGAGTTAAAGTTAACAGAAGGCTAAGAAATGGATTTTGTTGTTTTTTTTTTCTTCAAAAAAATCATGATCCGGCCGTGTTTATCAACCGGCTCGACCCGGGTAAAAAAAACGCTTGTTTAATCCGGTTTCGCAGCAAACGAAAACCCGGTCACATCCGGCCCGTCCTTCGTACCGGTTCAACCCATGTTTACAAAACATTGATTTTGAGCCCACATTTCTTTCCCACTAACAAGAAAAATGTTTTTTTATCGTTTGATCTTGCTTTTGGTAACAACTTTAAAAGTTCTGTTAGAAAATGTATTTTTATCATTTTATGCATGAAAATAGCATACATATGATATGACACAATGCATCATAGTTTATTCCAAACAATGAATTTTCGTAACTTTGGCATAAAGTGGTAACAAATTTTCAAAACTTGGCGAAGACAAACTATAGGAATATATACAGCAATTTCATCACATAAAATGCAGGCTATATAATGGTATTGACATATAGCTACCACATATAAGAGGGGCATTACATGATGTATTGGGTGCAGGGGCAGAACAAAGAAGACATATAGGAGAAAAAAGAACTGCTTATTGCTCTAGCCAATGACCGTAAAATTTCCGAAATTCCCAAAATATTCCGGGTCAACTCCTTACTATCAATTGCGACTCATTTACACTCGTATTCTTTTACGTTTATTATTTTTGAACACACACAAATGTGCCATTTCATAATGCAACCAACGAAAATAATTTGGGGTGATAAAGATCAAGTATCCTGTAGATTGGGCTACAGACAGAAAAGGTTTGACTTTCTTCAGTACTACATGTTTTGACTTTTAAAGTCAAAGAGGTTAAAAACGACTAATGGTTTTATATTTGATAAAAATGCAGCCATTTGGGTGGTAAAAGGTAGAGGACATGCTTATATTGTAGAAAACCAAAGGAATTTTATAAGCACCTAAAGTCGTTTTTAATCCCTCAAGTTCCTCCTATACCTTAGTTAACCACACCACCTACTGCCGCCACTCCCACTATCACAAACGCCCCAACCAACAACCACGACCTTCATTCCCACAATAATGGCTCGGTCACTGTCGCTACCTAATTCTTAATGGTCTTAATGTTTAGAACAGTAACTTTTAATGTTGTATTAGAGTATCGATAGGTCAACCCAACCAGGCGTGTTTTGACCCGTTTACCTAATGTCCTAACCTACCCATTTTGTGTTTTTAACTTCAAGTGAAACAAAGTAATGGTTGAATATGACAACCCTTTCAGTAACCTAATACAGAAGTTGCATGCAAGGGAAAAACAAGTGAAACTTTACAAAATCACATCACATGAGCTATGTGTATATACCAATGTTTCATGAAAATTCATGACAGAACAAAGTAGCGAACATATATCAACAGAAGAAACGAGTAAAGACGAACTCTGCAACAAAGTTTTACATCTGTAATACTGACTATAGAGTATAGACTTAAGGGGATGTTTGGTACGATGGAATCACAGAGAATGGAATTGAAGCAGAGAATGAAATTGTAAAGAATGAGAATAACCTTTGAGAAAGAAAGCCTATTCCATTGTTTGTTGGCTACAGATAATCGATCAATGAAACAGAGTAGCTTATTGACTCTTGTGTTTGGTGTGAACAGAGAATGAAATTGCCGCGGAATCAATATGTGTCTAATTGCATCTTTATCCTATTTAACCTTTTTGCTGTCGGTTTGTAATATTTAAACCATTGTATAAGCTGGGATTATGATAATTACTTTGCTTTTAGTTGACTACAATAGAAAAATAAAGATCGAAGTTGCTAAAAGAGAACAAGAACTGAACATGACAACAGGACTAATAATCAACAAAACAATGTTATTTACAAAACAACATGAGTTGAGTAATTACATATTATAAGTTTCATTTTGCCGTCATGTCTTTATACAATTACTACTAAAAGTTACACTAATTAAAGTCGACACACTTTCTTCTTTTTTGTTTATGCTCAGACCTTATGTAGCTCCATTTCAACTTCATTGGGTGACACAATATCTCTTCCACAACCTTGTGTGTTGCTCCTGAGGCGGCCATCACAGTTACTCGCCAAATTTGGATGATTGATCCATTGGGACAAAGTTGTTATATCATCTACAAATTAAAATAAGTGGGCAATAATCTAGTATAAAAATGAGTAGGTAAAGCAATTGAAAACACAAACAACGAAACCTCAAAAAAGAAGTTGCCATGTGACCTGATTATATACTAGCTAAAACAAGTCTTTATGCAGAGTAAAAAGGTTTATCAACCTGATTATTCACTAACAAAAGTTTTCTTAATTACAAACTATAATTATTTGAAGAATACTTTGAGTCTCAACTTCAAAGTGATAATTATATATATTCTTATGTAAATTGACCCATAAAACAATATATTTTGATGATTCATTTAGGTTTTGTAATCAATAACTAGCTTCATATAGCAATCAAAGGTTGATCACCAAGTCAAAAAATTATCAGAGAATATAATATTTTTTACCAAATCGGCTAGGGTTTGTTCATATATTTCGATTACTGTAGCAGAATAAAACAAAATGGAGCAACGATGTACCTTATTTAGGATGGGAAACGACTTTCACAAACACCAGATCGATTAGGGTGATTATATAGGTTGATAAAATACTGCCGTCCAGAGCAAAAGTGATAGGTTTTTAGAATTTAATGTGTGGAATGTGCTTTGCACGTGCAATGGGAATACTTGTGTTCCTTTTTTGTGTGGTCTTTTGATTCTCACGAGAATAAGAAGGGGGAAAGACTCCTTTGTTAATTTTTCATTCTTTGCATTCTTTAGTTTTTTAAAGGAATTAAAATCAAGGGGTAGAATGGAATCGACGACCCCGGTTTCTATTCTTTATCCTTACCAAACATTAGAAATCATTCTTCCTCTCTTTCCCACCTTTCCTTTCCACCCTACCAAACATGCCCTAAGTTTCTTTAGGTACAGAGAGTTTGAAACAGGCCTTACCTTCCTTAAGATTCTCTCCACTATTCTTAATCGCCAGGTTTAAATTCTCAGGTCCTTGAGGTTCTTATTCAGTTCTCCTGCTGTTTGATAAATAAAATTGAACAAATAAGAATTTTTGTTGACTCTATCATGTGTGTCATTGAATAATCAAAACTAGCACTCAGTAGAAAATAATCAGTGTATTACAAATAAGAATTTTAGTTGACTGTATCATTGTTATATCATTTCTAGTAACGCAGTTTATATAGACTGAACCTGAAAATTATTCGACAGTATAAACCATATGGGAATAAGACTTACCAAAATCTACCTCATCAAACCATGCTGGTCGGGGTGGGGGTTGGAGGCATTCTTTGTCATCATCTGTAGAATCTGCAGTCCAGAGATCACTCTTTTTCTTCAACTTCCGGATTATTTGAGTACATTTCTTGTAGGACCTTAGATCCAGGGTATGGAGTTCAGGAGTCGCATCTTTAATCGCCTTTTTCGCCACATAGGTAGCCCTACAAAATTTCAAAAAAGATTAAATGAAACTTTGGCTGTGATTCAAGTTAGCATTAACAGTACCAAGAGGAAACTATTTCGTCCCTTGACTTTGACTTGTGTGGTTAAACAAACTACACTTGAGTGTTAAATTCAGGTCTACATCAGAAGAATGCAGTAGGAATGACACATTGACATACCTTTCAGTATCGGCGATTATCTCATAGAGAAAGACCGAGAAGTTCAAAGCCAAGCCAAGTCTAAGTGGATCAGCAGGCGAAAGACCTGATTCAGCAATAGCAGTTGCAGCCTGAAACATGATTAATAAGCCAACTATTTAAATGATTGAAAATCACAAAATATCTATAAAAAATCCTAAAATTAAAATAACCTCATAAGCTTCTTGTGACTGAGATGCAGCAAGTTCCCGAAAGTCTTTGTCGCTTACTTCAGCCACATAGCTGTAGTAATCACCCATCCTGTTGTACAAATGTACCAAAACGGTGTTATCACATATCACAAATGTTTTGCCTTTTAAAATGTATTAGAATCTATAAGAAACTCACATCCTAAAATAGAAGACACCAGCTTCTCCAGTGTCGGATGATGGGCATAAGTACTTGTCAAGAGTTACGAGTATCTCGTCGCATTTTACAACAATCTGATTTCCAAGCCTTTCCAGATATTCTTTTGCCAAAGCAACGAAATATTCATCACCACAATACTTGATCTTAGAGACGATCCTCCATCTGGATAGCTTTGCAAGAATCAGTTTCTGATACTCACAATCCAATCTTTTTCTTTGGGATGCACGCAATCCATGGCCTAATTTTGCGCCAGAATTCAATACTTCTAACAAATCTGAGCCATAAACAGAGAGATTATAATTAAAAAAATCAGACATTAGCAGAGGCTTTATCTAACTTAAGTTAGGCATTAAACTCTTTACTGCCGTTATCAACAATTTAAGCCTCTATGAAGCCCAAGCAATGTGTATACTTGTTCAAACGAAGAACCACAAGTTAACTGAGAATTGAACGGACATCACAAAATAGAACATAATAACCGCTAAAATCACAAACGTAAACCTAATTTGATACTTCTAACACCTAAAAATCGTCTCAAAGCTTCATAATTAACACAGCCGTACACCTATTAATCATATCGATGCGTTCAACTGCATCATAAGGTCGTATAGTGATCAGTTATGATCAAATTTAAGCATAGTGTATCTAAAAGCTGTAGGACAGCTTAATAATCAAGTAGAAGCTTCAAATGACATATTAACCGTCAAAATCATAAACGAGAGCCTAAAACGAGCTTCGAACGTATGAATTATGAACATATTAATCATATCGGAGCTACAAAACTAACTAAAACTGTACGGACATCTTCAAATTATTTGATAATGATCAATCAATAATGAACAGAATTTCAAAAACTAGAACATAATAACTGACAATGTGATAATAAATACTAATGATTATACCTTCGTGGTCCTTAGTTAGATCAGCAACGCGAGATATGAAGTCGAATTGACGTTCCAGCTCGTCCGCCATTTTTCTTCAGTTATGGAGGGAGTATTTTGTTTTGAAAATGGGAAGAAAGTGGTCAAACTTTTCTATTTATAGTGGCGGATTTGATTCACTTTTATTTATTTTACTTTTACGCGGAGTTTGTATCCGTTGGCAAGGGGATGATCATTCTCGTGTTAGATCGTTTTTAGGGTGTGTAAGATGGACGACTGATATGGGTTTCAAAATTTTTAGAAATGTTTCAAAAATTTTCCACTTAATAGTTATATGCAGGTGGTGTGTGCATGGTTCGGTTTGGGTCGGTTTTTGGCTAAAACCGAAACCGAACCACAATTTTCGGTTTTTGTAGAACCCAAAATCAAAACCGTTCGGTTTTTGGTGGTTCAGTTTTTTCGGTTCGTTATCGGCTTCGGTTCGGTTTTTTGGTCTTTTCGGTTTCTAACCGTTAATATTTGGGTATGGCCAATTTATATCAACAAACTTGTTTTACGTAGAAAACTAGTTATTTTCTTTACTTTTTGTCAATCTAAGCAAAATAATGTTTATTGCATAATTCTACAATTACAAACATGTAAATGAGACACACACACATACAAGTAAACATACACGTAATGTGGACGTATGGTCCGGACTGGGCCAGGAATGGGTCAGGCCCGGCAGATGCGGCCCACTCTACGCCTAAACCCTAATCCATGTCCTATATATACATAACAGGTTATCTCTAAACCTAAGAACTTATGTGATGCTACATCGCATACTAACTTGACCGTCGGAGGTGGACCCGGCTACGGCCGCAGTCCACTCCTAACGAGTTCTCTTTGTTGGTGGTCTACTGGGGCTGGAAGGCGACTAACAGCCAGGAGAGTCGTTGAATCCTGCCCGCCCAGATTATGCTTCAACACGTAATATAATCATTATCGTATGCTTATTGATATATTCACACAAACACCCGACACGACAAAAACGCATATACATATAAACGTTAAGATATATAGATTATAAATCCACTCAAAAAATGAATATTAATTTATAAATTTGATTTATTTAGTTTTTTATTCATATTATATTAATTAGATTATATAATAAACCGGTTCGGTTTGGTTTTTGCGTTTCGGTTTTGGACGAAACCTAAACCGAACCGTATTTTTTGGTTTTTTAAAAAGTAAAAATCGTATGATCGGTTTTTAGTTTCGGTCGGTTTTTCGGTTCGGTTTTTTCGGTTTGTTTTGCTCATCCCTAGTTATACACATATGTACATTATTTTTCACGAAATAAAATAAAATATATTTAGATGAGAAAATACTATCTTAAATGCGTAATATCTTGAATGTTTAGATGACTAATCGCATTATATCTTAAAAACGATGGCATTGTATATATCTACCTATCTAGCTATTATATAAAAAGAGGTTCTCTTTTACTGTAGCACCATTGAAAAATGAATTTTGCTACATCCACATAAGAATCTCACTAAAAACCTCCACTCGCTGACGTGTCAGGGGATGATTGGTTTTTTGTGAGAAGTGGATCCTACAAAATACCAATCACCCTCTGACACGTCAACGAGTAGGGTTTTAGTGGGATCTTATGTGGATCAAGGTTGTAAAAATCGCTCGGCGGTACCGTGGCGGTTGACCCTCGCCAAGCGCCATAGCCACCATAGCGGCGCCATGGCGGTGACCCTAAATTACAAAGGAATTTATTAAAGAAATGAATATTAGCAAGATTAATTATAAAAACTAGCTTAAATTAGAACAAAATCAATAAAATTGGAGTTAATTGCCGTGAATTTGAAGAAGAAAAAAAAACCCATATCTGAAGTTGACCGTCGTTGACCGCAGTTGACCGGCGTTGACCAAACCGCCGCCAAGGCCGATTTTGACCGCCAAGCTCCGATTTTGACCAATTTTGACCAAAACGCCATGTTAGACCGATTTGAGAAATATCGTGGCGGTGGACCACCGATATCCGCCATGGCGCCGCCTAGGCGGCCGCCATGGCCGATTTTTACAACACTGATGTGGATGTAGCATAACTTTAAAAAATTCACGTTAGCATCAAATAGTGTGAGACTATTCACTCACTTTAGACTTCTTTGTATACATAAAAGTCTTCATTTTCTTGCTCATTAGCCAATTCTTTCACATTTTCTCTCCTTCATGCCTCAATGGCTAGGCTAAACACAGTAAGGTAGTCGACCGATTAGACGATCGATCCCCCTTACTGTGAGGTGTCGATCGGCCTTCGGTCTATCACTTTTTTCTTTTCTTTTTTTTCTTTCGATTTTATCATTAAATAATAACTTAAACCTTGAGAATAGAATACGATTGTAATATTCTCGTAGCGAAAATCATCACTTTTACGCCGTAACCCATGTAAATGGGTTACGACGTAACCTTTTTTACCACTGAATTCTTTTAAAAAACATGAGCCATACAATAAATTAGTGACACTCAAAATATATCAAACATGTTCATGAACTCATTCTTTGTGATCGATACCAGTAACAAAATCTTCAAAACTTACCTGCTGGTAACCATTGAATAAAACAACTCGGTAATGAATCAATATAAATCTTAGAAACCAATTTACAGTTCTAACTATGGCCTAAAGGAATCTCCAATAAAAAACAAACTAGCCATAAAAAAGTCGTTGTTTAACTTACACGTTGAAACTATTAAACCATATAGAAAGATATCATTGACTTTGAATCAATGAAACGTCCACATACATACCGTATTGTTACACAATGTAAATCAAACTCTTTGCCGCTTTGAGACCTAACGGAAAATACCTAAAACACAAAGCTAAGCTAAATAATAATCGGTTTACGCTTAAAGCTATGGTTGATTATGTATGAAGGTTTTCGATCGAGCCTCAATCCATCTATATTGATACAATTTGATTTAGGATTTTTTCTGCATCTATGATTTGAGTGGGTGTATGTGTGTGTGGAAAGTTTTGGGTGTGTGTGGATTGTGTAACCTGAGGAGAGAATACTACGTGTTTATCCCAAAGTAGACAAACCGAGAAGGGCACATGTTGGGCCAAATAAGGCTGCTAATGGATCATCAAAACGACAATTTTTTCGTCAAAATGACGTCGTTTTACACGTGGTTTAATATCTATACTACTTATAATGCCTTGTACCTTCCATCCTATTAATTTTTAAGATTTCCTAATATATAACTTTTAAGCAAATACAAGTAAAAAAAAACATAAGTTACAACTATTTGAAGCACAAATAAAACTAAAAAAAAACTATTCAACATATACAATTAATATACTATTTAATTTACCCCTTCACAAAATATACAATCATTTAACCACAATGTACAATCTAATCGTTTACTGCCAAGACTTAAAAATAAAGCCATTAAATTGCTCATGATGGTCGGTCGACCGATTCGATCGCCATTCGTCGACCGAGTCGCCGCCATTCTTGACATGAGGGTCGAACTAGGTCGGTCGGCTCCAAAATTGACGAAGGTTCATCCCCCGACCGATAACTCACTCGACTAAAAAACAAAAAAGTAAACCGTTACATTATTAAAATGACATTTTTAACTTTGGAAGATTTTATTTTTTTTATTTTTTTTTTGTTAGGCTACCCAATAGTCACTCCCCAACTCACAGTAATAACAAAGATCTACCTAGACTCGAAAACGAAAAGGAAACTAAACAAGATCTCCGTTATTATTATTTCTAAATTACTTGTCTAGAATTTAATCACGGTGCTATACAATATTTTTTGACATGTTTGGCTACTTAATCATCTCGATATCAACTGCCACTACATCAGTTTTCATAGGACCCTCCATTAGGGGTGTTATCGGGTGGGGTTAAGTCGGGTTGTAAATTTTAAAAACTCACCCGTAACCCGACCCGATAAAGAATCGGGTTATCGGGTTCGGGTCAGGTTATGTCGAGTCGGGTTATCGAGTTTTGCTAGCGTCTCACATTTATTGATCTCTATCTTTTTGGAATATTGGCATTATGATGCAGAAGCAATGTCCACTGCATAACACTTCGTTATATAGAAAAAAACAATGTACACATATTAATAATGGATTCTACTTCATCGCGTTTGTAATATAAAATTATAAATTAGGAAATATATAACAGAATACAAAACACCCTTTTGATAATGTAAATACAAATACATATACATGTAGTAAACACATTAAGTGTTGTTTGTTTGTTAAGAGACTCTGAATCTGAATCTGATTCGCACATTTGAATCTGAATGTGTGGTTGAGAAATCTGAATCTGATTCCAACTTAATGTGAATAAGTGGTTGAGAAATCTGAATCTAATTGATATAAAAGTGTTTGTTTTGTAAAAGTATCTGAATGTCTTAGATTATTAATGTTTACAATAAAAATATCTAACAATTTTTATTAGGCGTGAAAAGTTTTCACCCGCTAAAAAATATAATTTGACACGTCACAATAATAAACAAGTTATAGTTGTGATTAAATGGGTGGTCGACACGATAACACGTTTTATAACGAGTCGGGTTTGGCTTGGCATTCTCAACACATCAAAACATGTTTAGGTTGTGATTTAATATTTTAACACGAATTATCACCCTAGTTATTATTATCTTGTACATTCTTTTTTGTGCGATGATCCTCCATAAACGTACATTTTTCAAGAAAGCGAACAAAATAAACAAAATGAAAAGAAAACCAACCAAGTATAAAAAGATTATAAAAAATAAAATAGAATTATGAGACATTAAGAGGTGTTAAGACACCTCTTTAATATCTAGTTCAACAAGATGTTTTTACCTCTTATCGTCTCTTAATGATTAGAAAAAATCAAACACTCTTAGGTGTTGTTTATTTGTTAAGAGGCTCTGAATCAGATCGATTCAGCATCGAATCTTAATGTATGGTTGAGAAATCTGAATCTGATTCCAACTTAATCTGAATAAGTGGTTGAGAAGTCTGAATCTGATTGATACAAAAATGTTTATTTTGTAAAAGTATCCGAATGTGATAGATTATTAATGTTTAAATTTTATTAGGCGTAAAAAATTTTCACCCGCGACAAAATATGATTTGACATGATACAATAATAAACAGGCTATGGTGGTCGACACGATTAACACGTTTTATAATGAGTCGGGGTTTGGCTTGACATTCTCAATACATCAAAACATGTTTATGTTGATTTCACATTTTAACACGAATTATCATCCTAGTTATTATTATCTCTTACATCCTTTTTTGTGCGATGATTTTTCTTAAACGTACATTTTACAAGAAAGCGAACAAAACACAAAATGGAAAAAACCAAGTTAAAAAAATAATAAGAATTATGAGACATTAAGAGGTGTTAAGACACCTCTTTAACATCTAGTTCAACAAGATATTTTTACCTTTTACCGTATCTTAATAATTAGAAAAAATCAAACACTCTTATTCTTGATTGCCTCTTAATGACAGGAAAAAAACAAACATACTTTTTGACCTAAACATCTGATTGCATCTAACTGAGTCAGATTAAGATGTTATCAAGAGGTTTTTTAGAAAAAACAAACACAACCTTAGTATTTGAGACATCACTACAAATCAACAATAGTTATATAATTACTTCAAGTAATATGGCCGTAGTTTATTACATGCAGTAAGGTCATATATTGCGAGCGTAGGGTAGGAAGCAACCAGGCTAGATCTGTCTATTGTGTAAAAAGTGTTTAAGAAAGGCAATATGCTTATAAAACTTACTAGTTACTAGTACTGATGTCGTAAATTGGTAAGTAAGTTTTATAAGCAAATGACCCATGCAAATTGCAGTACTAAGCTTTTCTAGTTATCTGAAAAGGAAAAAAAAAAAAAAAGATAATTAAAATTTGATTTTGGTCTTATCGGGTTGACCCGATAACAAAAAATTTCTAACCCTAACCCGACCCGATAACAATGTCGTGTTATCGGGTTCGGGTAAAACTAACCCGATAAGCTTTTTAAACCCGATTTAACCCGACCCGATAAGACTTATCGGGTTCTGGCCGGGTCAACCCAACCCTACTGACACCCCTACCCTCTACACATAAGAGCATGCACAACAATAACGCCGGATCCGGCGTTAGTGCCGCGCTAACCGGCGTTATCCGGTGTTATCGTTGGAGACTCGGCGTTAAAGCGGTGTTAAAGGGCCGGTGTTAACACACCAACGCCCGTTATTTGCTTTTTTTTCTTTTTTCATTTATGCCCCTAAATGAGGGATTGTTTTTGTAAATTGTTGGAGTGTTAAAGTTTAACTTGGAAATGTTATGATTGTGGGTGTTTTTTGAGGATGTTAAGGTGAAATTTTAAAGCTGATGTGACGCTGACGTGATACGTTGTTAAACTTTAACTTGTGTTATTGATGTACATGCTCTAAGGTTTTCAAAGACGATCTTGGATACAATCAGTTAGCCCCATAATCAACCGTTTCATACTTTGATTTACATAGACAGTTTGGTGAGCCGCTCCAAACACACAATAAGCCCAAAACAAGGGGCCATAACATCAACTACTAACAAAGTAACAAGTAGGCCCAAAATTTTATTCCCTTTTCTTCATCTTATTCCTTGACTCAACAAAAGCTGCTGCTCTTCTTCATCCTTCATCTCCAAATTCAATCGGTACAAAAACCTTCATCTATCATTACATTCAATCTAATTGTTAACTTATATATATATTTCATTCTTTTTTGCATATTCTGTATGTAATTGAACTCTTTATTGTAAAACCGCGTTTTAACAATCTCCTAATTGATCTTAACAACGATATCGTAACGCTAGTTTACCTGTTAACTTATTTGTTCGTATTTCCGCATCATCTATTTGTAACTCAACTTGTACATTCTTTTTAATTCATGACTGTTGTTAAGTGTTAACTGATTTGCTAAAATTTATGTGTTTAGATATACTTTTGATGTTGAATGGTATGCAAGTGAGATTGTATTACGCTATCGGTTTTATTTGTCGGAAGTAGGATAACTGATTTAGTTTAAGCTTGTTAACTGATTTGTTTTGATGGATGGAACTATAACCGGCTTGCAGTAGGGGTGTTCATCGGTTCAGTTATCGGGTTATTCGGTTCGGTTAGTTCGGTTAATTTTTTTTTCTGGGTATAACCGAAAACCGAACCGAACCGAAATTAAATTGATTCAACGAACCGAATAACCGAAACCGAACCCTTTATAACCGAAAACCGAACCGAAAACCCGAATTACATAAATTTAATTATTTTTTATTTAATTATATATATTTTAGCACAAAATATTTTTTAAGCTTAAATAATGTTATATTTATACTAAAAAGAGTTTTAGTGATTTTTTTCATATATATACATAGAAAAATATATATTTTATATGTATTCGGTTTTCGGTTCGGTTTTAGGTTTTCATTGCCAAAACCATATCCAACCCGATAACCAAATATTTAGTTCGGTTCGGTTCGGTTCGGTTTTGACCAATTCGGTTCGGTCACAAATTCGGTTCAGTTATTTTCGGTTCGGTTCGGTTTCGGTTTTCGGTTACTGTGGATATTACCCAATCCGTGAACACCCCTAGCTTGCAGGCCAAGTTTTATTTGATTTGGAAGTATTTTATTTAACAAGTATTACAGAGTTTTTAGTTTCCGTTTTATCAATTTATATTTCTTCGGGCATACTTTTTGCATTCTTAGGTATTATTGAATTTGAGTAGAAAAGAGTCGAGAACTGGTCTTCTCAATCACTGCACTGGTGTGGTAAACCATATTACACACCTCCGACAATACATATTTGTAACTGAACTTGTACATTCTTTTTAATTCATGATTAGATGGTGTGGAGAGGTGGAAGAGGACGTGGTCGTGGTGGTTTTGGTTCCAGTCAACGTTCTTGCAAAGAAGAACCCTATATTTTGTTTCCTGTAAGTCTTTTTCTTTTTTTTTTTTAAATAATGTTTAGTACTAAAGTGCTTGTATCCTAGTGGTACCTTTGAGATGATGCTCGTAACCAAATGGTCGTGGGTTCAAGTCCTGTCTATGAGATATTTGTTATGTTGTATATATTGTGAGATTGTTAGTTTGCTTTTTCAATACACAAATTATTACTTATTTCTTAAAAAACATACAACTATGATAATGTAATGGGTGCGTCTCGGTCGGACATCCATGGATTTTTTTTCTTTTCTAAATGCACCTAGTACGAATAATAATTGTGTTTAACACCTAGTCAATTGTTGTCCGTCCATGATAATGTACTTGATGACTACTTGATTAAAGGGTATGTTTGCTATTGCTTATTAAAACTGCTTGTTGTGTTTTGAAATTATCTGATAAGCAGTTCTGATGTTGTTTGAGAGTAATTATTCAAAGTTTCAAACTGTTTTTTTGTTCACGTGAGGGTGAAAAAAGCAGTATTGCATACTCAGTATGGGAGCTGCTTATTCGAAACTGCTTATCTAATTATTAAAAAACAATATATTACTTCATAATATTCTACTTGATATTTGATTTAAAGGGTCTTCTTGATTGGTTATTAAGAGGGTGTTGGGGATTGTGGTTTGGAGTAGATTATGGTTATTTCATGATTGCGTTTGCAGATAATTGTAAACAGTGTTTGAGAAATTATATGAACAAAGTGAGTGTTACGCAGTTTGAAACTCGTAATCTGTTTTAATAAACCAATCCAAAGCACCCTCTATAATTGTTTTTATTGCATTATGATACATCAGATTATAGTTTGTGGGTGTTTGGGATCAATTATCGAAACTGCTTTTTGATTGAATGAGGGTGAAATAAGCAGTTTCTTTGTAATCAGTAACGGAGTTGCTTATTCCAAACTGCTTATCGGATTATTTAAAAAAGCTTAAAGCAGTTTTTATACGCAATCTCAGATGCATACAATTTGATAGTATCTAGTAACTGAGAATATTTAGTTTTTGTCCTACACCATGAAAAAATTGATTTTTGAGCGTCGGCTGAAATATTTTGTACCCGAGATTGTGTTTAATCGATTTCGTTATAGCATGAAACCGTTACAAGTCTTGATCTTTTTAGTTGTGTATTGACTCTGAGATGATATACATGCATTGAAGAGGTTATATAGATTGCATGATCTTCTATGCTTTGGTGTTTAATATTAAAAACTTATATTTGTCATTGCAGGAAATCAAGGAATTCCCTGCTGTCAATCCTCAAGAAATAGATGAACAGTTAAGGAAATTAGTGTCATGGGGTAACGATTTGCAGAAGTTTTGGACTTCATCTTCATATCATTTGGACGATGCCCGTCAAGGAGCCGAAAGTAAGCTTCCATTCCTTAAACTATTATTTTTTATACACAGGACTGATTCAGCGTCAGTTTTGGAAGTTGAATAGTTGTAATTATATTTACTTAGATGACTTCTGTTTGGTTTTCAGGAAATATCATGTTATTTATCTCCTAATTCTTTCTCGGACTCCATTTTTTATTTTATGTTTTAGCTATTTTAAAGTCTAATAAACCATTTTATTAATTGTGGTGGCAGAGAATGGAGGTCTAAAGAGGCGCCCACTTTCGGACTTTATGATGATGACTGATGACTATGTTCCTTCAGAACTAGGTAAACCATCGGTATTTAGTAAAGCATAATGGGTAAAGGTGTCAAATTATTTTGTTTCACATGTTATACCTTATGGCTTAATCGATTAAACACCAATAAGATACCTTTTTTTTTTTTAATTCTCAAATAGTTGCAAAGAATGCGAGGCGTAACAACAAGAAGGTTCGATGGGATCCACAGTCAGGTCTGTTTTGAAGTTATGATTTAACTAACTAGTGAATGAACAAATCTACCCTTCTAAGTTTTGATTTATGTCACGTATATAACAATACTGTTTTTTGGGGGCAGACCTACAGAGATTGGATCTCTTTGAGAAGCTGGATCAAATAAAGGTAATTTTCCATTTAAAGCTATTCAAATTTAAATAGGTTTATAGAAAGAAATTGGGTATTAATTTTTGTTATATGCTTCTTTTGCTTAGGGTCAAGATGATGATGACAATGTAAAAAAAGAGGATGAATATGAAGATGGGGAAGAAGAAGACGAAAATGTTGAAGACGACGAACAAGAGGATGGATATACAGAGGTTCGTAAAAATAATCTACTCTTTCAGTAATAATTAATAGATTATTAGATTTTTCTTTCTTTTACCTGTGTAACAAACTGGATGGATTGGGTAATCAGTCAAAACTGATAAGTTTTATGTAAGGTCAAAAGGGGAAAACGGTGCCAGGTTAAGCTAACAGCACAACACTAAACACTCCTCCCAAAATTCTGAACTCTTATAAGTAAATAATTATGGTCCTAAACGATTTAGAGGTTGCACCTATAATTCTGATTCTGTTGGTCAGATGGAGCTAGTTAATGTTAATTCTTGAACTGTGCAGAATATAGGGTTTGATGATGATGAGGACGAGAACAACCCGGAAGATGACGGTGGTGGTAGTCACTCATTCCATCTCTAATCTGTGCATTATTAGCCTACTAGTTTAATATGTGGATTATTAGCCTATTAGTTTAATCTGTGCATTATTAGCCTACTAGTTTAATATGTGGATTATTAGCCTATTAGTTTAATCAATCTGTGCATTATTAGCCTATCTAGTGGTGGCAATTTTGACCCATTTGTTAATAAATGGGTCGATTTGGATTATGCTTTTAATAAGCGGGTTGAATTGGTTGCAAGGATCAAAACTCAAAAGTTCCCCCAAGTGTATTAGTAATTTATAAAACCTCATTATATTAAAATAAGAAAACATATCTTATAATCAAAATTAAATGATTTTTAACAATCGATATTTATAATAAACTTCTTGGTTGTGAATCGTGTGTTTTTGGGTCAATCTCTATACCATTTTGAACTGCCTGCCTATTTTGCCACCTTCAGTTTTACATGTTTCGGTTTTGTGAATATAGTACATTTTCCATTAATTTACGTCTTTCATTGCAGATGAGGAGGGTTATTACTAGGCGATGCTACTCAGGAGGGCTCACTCAATACGTATTGGTACATAGCTTGATTTGCTTTGGTTTAGTGACTTATATTTGGGAGCCCTAAATTTACTTTGTTAAGAAATTGGTTTATTAAACTGATCTTTGATTTCTGGATTTTAGATATTTTGGTTGCAGTTTGATGTTTTGTTTCTTGTACCTAAATTCTATGACCTGTTGAGGACATTTTCTGAAGTATATTGATGAAATACTGAAAATCATGGAATTTAATTTTAAGGATGTTAGATTGAAAAGGTGCTGTAAAACGCGAATGACAGTGATTAGCCATAATCAAGTCATCTGGGTTTACCATACAATTCATTTAATTAACAGGAATTGAATCAAACATAACTTAAATTATGTGAGAGGGTCTTAATCAGCATACCAGGTCATACAAATTCTGGGGAACAATTTTGATCCATTTCTGTGAAAGTTAAGCGTTATCATAAGATATAAGTATCAGTAATGGGTATAATCAACTAAATATGTAGTGGGTTAAACGTAATGAATCGTTTAAGGAGTTGGCTTTAAAAATAAAAATGAACAGTGGTTGATGATTTGACCAACTAAAATTGGTTACACGTGGAGATTTGAGTATACCACAGTCACTTGATTTTCTCACAAGTTCAAGAATTCAAATGTAGGTGACCAGGAAGTGTCAAAAGACTCACCCTCACCGGACAACCCCAGAAGGAGAAAACATCATTTGTTTACCCGTTTATGAGCCACATAGTCATGAGTTGTCTTTCAGTATAATTTTAAGTTGAATGAGCTTATCGAGTCAATTTATTATTTTCGATTTTACAAATGGTATAGTGATGCCTCTTAAGGTGTGATGAAGAAGACTTGCAACTCCTGAGAAAGTATCTAGTTGGAAAGTTCGTAACTTGCTTAAAATGGAGAAAAATGAGCATCTTATAAGTTACTATAAGCTGTAAGTTGGTTTCTATAGCTTCTTGTGATGGCCACATGGTTTAAGTCTCCCAGTACATTTACGGACTAAATACACAACCCGCAATGGCCAACAAGCCATTCAGCGGACGATGACGCGCCTATGAAAGGGTAAGGAATCTTCTAGATCGGAGGTGCTATGACCTGCGGTCCCAAAAAGGAAAGGGACAACTCCGCCCGAAAACATCACCATCACGCAAGCGGACAACCTCTGCGGTGACTTACGTCCACCAACCTGCCTCTCTCAAGACCCGTGACCTGAGAACATGACAAAGGTCAACCATATAAATAAGAGGTCTCACCGCTCAAACGGTAACAAACACACACATACTCTCTCTAGAAATTCATCTCATCTCTAAAACAGCTTACTTACTCTCACGGAGGTTGATGCGGAACCCCGTTCCAGCGGTGAGGCTAATCGGTGTTGATTTTCTTAGCGCTTAGCAACAGAAGATTTCACTTAATACAGATCTATTCTCCGAAGAGTTAGCTTAAACTAATCCTCGGAGGAGAAGCGCCAGATTTGTATTAACAAGTTGGCGCCATCCGTGGGACCAAGAACACAATCAAGGTCTCTTGTTCTTTTAAGAAAACACTAATGAGCAATCCGGTAGAAAATCCTTCCCGTCCCCAGCCGTCACGGTCGAAACACGGGGAACGAGACAAAGGTCTGAGAGAAAAACCACCCTAATACCGCGACGCACGCGTCAATAAGGAGTTCGTGAAAAGCACTACCATCGATCTTGCCCTTTATGGCGTAAAAGGTCCATCGGAGAGAAGTCGGACCGGGTCAAAGCCCGTCTAGATTTCGACGATGAGACTAGAGATGAGATCTCGAGAACACGCCAGAGTACCCGGTCGAGCAGAAAGAAAACGGGCACCTAAAAGGAGGCGAGGCCGGCCCAGTGTCGTCGGACCCTTCGAATACTCCAAGTCAAGGAGTGTCTTCGAGACTCAACAAATAGAGATAAGGGGCGTTCTAGAGAAAGGACCGGAAAGCCAAAAGCCACGACCAGATGTCTTCTCCAGACTGGAAAAGGAACGTCCACACGTTTCCACAAGACTCGGTAACCGAAAACCAAGTGTATTCTCCAGACTCGGTCAAAGTTACCCCAAAGAGTAACATGAGAGAAAATGAGGAGCAAAGACACCAGCGAAGCCGGAGTGTTACCCGCGGCAGTACTTCCCACTCGAAGTCGGGCGGGGGAGACACATACCACTCATGCCGCAGCAGAACAAAGGAGGTATCTACCCGAAAGTGGGGAAAGCACCGAGGACACCGAGGTCCACTCCGGAAGAAGCAAGCGAGACGATGATTTATCTCTATTCCCGTATGACGTGGCGGACAGACCCTTCACCCATCGTGATACGGAATTTTGAGTTCCGGAAAGAACAAGAATGCCACCACATCAAAGCGTATGATGGGACAGAGATCCGGAGGATCACTTGAAAATCTTCCGACATCACAAAGTGGAAAGATGGGCCATGCCCACATGGTGCCACATGTTTAATTCCACCTCGTTGGACACGCCCGCTGGTGGTTTGATGAGCTAAGTCCGGAAAGCATCGGCGGTTTGAGGAATTAAGATCACGTTTCCTTTCGTACTTTCTACAGCAGAAGAAGTATACGAAAGATCGAGTCGAATTGCACCATATAAAGCAGCGGGAAGGGGAATCCACGGAGGCATTCGTGGAACGCTTCAAGACGGAGAGCATGTATGTGAAGGGAGCTCGAGTGCATGAGAGTGTCTGGCTTTATGCACGGAATAACAAACCCGGAGCTAATCAAAAGGCTTAACGACAACATTCCCCAGTCACAGGATGAAATGTGGAAAGTTGTGAAGGCATTCCTCGAGGTGAAGTGGCGCAGACCAACCGGTCAAAGAAGAACACCCACGGCGCTCCTCGAGGTGAGGTGGCGCACCAGCGTGGAGGAACCAGATCCGGACAAAAAACATCCGGATCTCCGAACGGAAGGGAGAGTTTAGGAACCGTTCCAGGCCGGAGAGGAAGAGAGGGGACAGGTTCACACTCCTCACGAAGACACCGAAAGAAATCCTAGCCATGGATATGGTGAAATTCACAGCCCCTCCACCAATGTCCAGCCCGGCAGAATCCAGAAACAAAGACAAGTACTGTGACTTTCACAGGGAAAAGGGGCACAACACGGACGAGTGCTATCAGTTGAAGAAACAGATAGAGGAGGCATTCAGGTCCGGACAGCTCGCACATCTGGTCAAAGAGATCAAGAATGGAGCACAAAAGAATGGTGGCCCCAAAGGAGGAAAGAAAGAGACCCCACCGAAGAAAGCCCATGCCATATACATGGTCAACACTTGGCAGCGTTCGGTCAAACCCAAGCTGTTTCCAGAAGGAGTCTTGAGCATGGAAATATCTTTCCCTCCCATATCCGGGGACGACTGGGATGATCATCCGCTAGTGATCAAAGCGGACGTGGAAGGATGCACAATCCACAGGATGTACGTGGACAATGGAAGCGCCTCAGAAGTACTTTACGAGCATTGCTTCAACAAGCTAAGTCCAGACATCCGCAAAAGGCTAATTCCTGCCACGACGCCGCTGTTGGGTTTTAGTGGAGAACTCTCGTGGCCATTAGGACAGATCCTCCTGGAAGTTACGTTGGGGATGAGAGAACTCGGCCAGTAGCTTGGATGAATTTCATGGTTATGCGGTCTCCGCCCCCACAATGGAATCATTGGACGTCCGGGATTAGGTCATATGATAGTGCCATCCACAGCGCACGGGATGCTAAAATTTCCTACCCAAGGTGGAATTGTGACTCTGCACAGTGACAAGGTGGTTCCGGTTGAATGCAGAATGATCGTTGAACCAGAGCCCGGCCATACAACCACAGAGGTGAAAGAAGGAGTCGCCGTGGCAATTAACTCAAAATTCCCCGACCAAACGGTCGCAATAGGGGGCGGGTTGAGCGAAGAAGGAAAGAAGAGCCTCTGCGACTTACTCAAGAACAATTTGGACATCTTTGCTTGGGAACCTTCCGACATGACGGAGTCCCGGACAATCGCGAATATAAACTGAACGTCCGGAAGGTTATAGCCGATCTTTACGAAAGAAGAGGCCAGCCCCGAAAGAAACAAAGAAATCAACGAGGATGTCACCAAGCTAGTGGCGGTGGGATCATGAAGAAGTACACTACCATGATTGGTTGTCCAACCCCGTACTAAATCAAAAAGAGGACGGAGCCGGAGAATGTGTGGACTTCAAGGACCTAAACAAAGCACCTAAAAGATTGCTACCCCTTGCCGGAAATTGACTGGAAGGTTGAGTCCCTCTGCGGATACCCGTTCAAATGCTTTACGGGCGATACAGCGGTACCACCGATACGAGATGGCGGGGGATGAAGAAGACAGGTTTCACACAAACCAAGGCATCTTCTGCTACACGAAAATGCCCTTTGGCCAGAAAAACGCCGGCGCCACATACCAAAGACTTGTGGACAGGGCGTTCGAGAAACAAATTGGAAGAAACTTGGAAGTGTACGTTGACGATTTAGTAATCAAAAGCCATTTGGAAGAAGAGGTGCTCAGAGACATAAAGGAAGCATTCAAAACCCTAAGGAACATCAATATGAAGCTTAACCCCAAAAGTGCACATTTGGGGCGAACAAGGAGTGTTTCTAGGTCATGTGGTAAGCAAAGAGGGCATCCGCTGCCCGGACAAGTCATGCGGCCGTGGCGCCTCAAATCTCGACTACCAAAAGTGCGAGTCTACGAATGGAAAACTAGCTGGATCTCAGTGTTTATGTCCAAGTCGGTGAAAGGTCTCTCCGTTCTTGGGACATTGAAGAAGTGCATCAAAAGAGCGACTTCTATTGGACAACAGAGCGGAGCAAGCATTCAAAGAAATAAAGCGACACATTGCTAACCTACCAATGGTCATAGCTCCACGTGACGTAGGAAGAACCGATTATGTACCGGCGCGTCTCGAGAAGTCAGAGCGCGGTTTGTTAGCAACAAAGAGAATCAAGGCAACACCCAGTGTATTTCGTCGGCGCGCTTTAAAAGGCCTTAAGCGAATTATACTCAATTGAGAAGCTCATCCAGCACGGTGTATGCGTCTCGCGAGTTGCGGAGATATTTCCAGGCACACCCGGTTGCGGTGATCACGGACCAACCATTAAAACAGGTCTTGATTAAGCGGAAAGAGTGGAAGAATGAGCGGGTGGGCAATAGAGTCGGGCGAGCATGACATCACCTTGGACCTCGGACTGACCATAAAGGGACAAATTGGCGATTTCATCGGCGAAATCCTGAAGGAAGGAACCTTGACAAGAAAAATGCAGACCGGCAACGATGCGGAGCCATGGAGCCTATTCACGGACGGATCCTCGTGCGTAGAAGGGTCGGGCGGGCTTAATCTTAACAAGCCCTAAGGACGAGGAGTTCACCCACGCCCGTTTCGAGTTCGAGGCATCGAACAAAGAAGCCGAGCACGAGGCAATCGATCGCGGGACTAAGGATTCTGCACAAATGCGGTCAAGGACTTATCGATAGCGTTGACTCCGCCTCGTGGCAAACCGGATAAGCAGACATCTGAAGCAAAGGAGGAAAGCATGGTGCGTTATCGGCAAAGGCCAAATCACTAGTGCGGGGTTCCTGACATTCTCGATCAAACAAGTTCCCGAGTCAAAACAAGCGGTGGCGACCGAGCAAGATAGCATCCACGGCTTTGTTCACCGACAAAACAGTCCTCGTGGAAATCTTGAAGGAGAAGTCCATTGAAGAAAAGGAGAGTGCGGCAATTGTAGAAGACGGGGATACGTGGATGACTCCACGATCGAGTATCTGCGGGACGAAACACTTCCAATGAGCGACAATAAGGCAAGGAAGTCATGGATCAAAGCAAGGCAATATCGTTGAAAGAGCGGAATCTTGCTCAAAATCTTTCTAGAACCTTGGCTCCGATGTAGGCCCACCCAAGCCAACTTCGTGTTGCGGAACCACGAAGGATCATGTAGCATGCACTCCGGCCCGCGGCGGTGGTCGCCAAGCAATCGCATCCGGATACTATTGGCCGACAATGCACAAGGATGCACGCGAACTAATTGAAGTCGCGAAGATTGCCAAGTCCACCGGTAGGTACCCAAGAATCCGCAATGAAATTTGACCCCATTACTTCCCATGGCCTTTTACAAGTGGGGTATCGACATCTGCGGACCTTTCCCGAGGGTCCCAAGGTTAAATTCATGATTGTCGCGATAGACTACTTCACCAAATGGATCGAAGCCAAGCCCTTAGCATCCATCACGGGAAGGCAAGTGAAGAAGTTTGTTTGGGATAACATAGTATGCCGCTTGACTTGCCGGGGAGATAGTGTCGGACAACGGAAGCGCTTCGCGACAATCCATTCAAAGATTGGTGTCGAAGCTTAACATTAAGCAAATGGGTTTGCGTCGGTAAAGCATCCGCAGTAAATGGGTTGGTTGAAAGCGCCAACAAGAGCTTGGGGGCGGCATCAAATCAAGATTGGAAAGAGGAAGCAAGGATTGGGTGGAGGAAGTGCCACATGTGCTCACGGGCACATAGAACTACGATCAAAGCGAGCGAGAACTCCATTTTCTCTTACATACGATACCGAGCGGTTATCCGTGGCCGAAATTGGAATGTTGCTCTCTGTTCATGCAGTACACCAAGTCTCCAACGACCAGCAGCTTCGCTTGAACCTGGACATCTTGGAAGAGAAAAGGGAGGCCGCGGCCATTGAAGAGGCGCCTAGCAAAGCAAAAATGGAGGGATACTACAACTCTAAGGTTCGAAGCAAGGCATTTAGACCCGGAGAATTTGTCTACCGGAACAACGAAGCTAGGAAGTGAAGACACGGAAGCTTGGCCCCAAATGGGAGGGCCGATGAAGGATCAAGCAATAGGAAAGGAACATACAAACTCCGAGCAGCGGATGGGAGACACTCCCAAGGACATGGAACATCCATAACTCAAGAAATGTTACATCTAAACGTAGTAGGTTTTCCCATCTTTTGTAAGTTGATTACGGACGAGATCCTGGACAACGGGAACGTTAACTTTTATCTCTATTGTAATATTTTATAAATGAAATGTAGATGCAGCCCGCTCTACAAATTTTCCAAAATACATATGCAATTATTTTCTTTTAAGTATTAAAACACATGCATAATTCTCACAACCACGATGTGTGTTGTCGCCATGCAGACAAGCAACCTCAAAATTGACTCAAGCATGTAAGTGGTATTAGAAACCCATTGTTCATTCTGTGATACCCGGACTTCTTAAATCGGCCAAGGTACAAAGCCCTAATACTCCACCCGGCAATCAAACAAAAACGTACAAACAACTCCAGCGGTTTCATTAAATATGAAATAAGCTCGGTAAATACACGGGGCATACCCGGATTACAAAAAAGGGGCACCGCAGATGTGACCCCAACGGAAATAATTAAAGCTTCACGATAGATAGCAAGGGCGGCATAGTCTAAATGCGCCCACAAAGAACAACCTCAAACATTCTTGGAACCATCAAGCACGCTAGTGTCGAACATGTCATCATGGTGACTCCTCCTCCTCTCATCCTCCCAGTTGGACCACGATGGCGCGGAAGGGTCGGGCGAAAGGAGCAATCACCATAGAAGGTTCCCGGTCGAAGTGATTTGGTGTTCAACCTCGAAACAATCAACTCGGGGTTCCATACATCAAATTTCTTACCATAGGCCCGATGTTTTTTCCTTATATGCGGCAATAGTCGGCGGGCGCCTAGTAAGGGTTTGAAGCGAGAGAATTGGGAAGGGCCTCTTCCACCACGGAGCGTTAAAACAAACTCCCACAGTGTGCTAGGTCGTTCCTCTTGAAGCACAAGTGGGACATAAGAATTCGAGGACTAATCCTTGCAAGCTTCTAAGGAGTCAAGGCGGGAAGGGAACATCGCTAAGGCGGATGATGACTCACGATAAACCTCCTTGGCCCGCTGGTTATGCGCTTTGATTTGCTCCGGCGCCGCCCTTTAGAACCATGGACAATCCCAAACCTCAAGCCTTGTCTTAGCCCTTCATGATGGCCTTGCCAATACAATCCCCAACCTTATCCGAAGCTCATCCATTGCTGAACGCCATCCAAGCCCGGCGAAAACCATGACCAATCACCCACCTCTTGCCTCAATAGCCATCGTAGTACTCGGGAAAAAGCTCCTCATCAAAATCTTGGTTGAGTCTTTGCTAACCTCGATCCAGCTTGCGAGTTGACCATCATACTCACGCGGACTCTCTCCTCGCATTCTTTCAATTTTCCTCTAATAAACCAAAGGCCTTAACTTTGCTCCTTCATTTCGTCACGCATGGTGAAGAAGCCGGTAACCTTTCCTTCAACTCGGCATTTTCCACGGTCAAACCGCAAGCCGCTCATCCTTGGGTGCGATCATACCTTCCAAGCTGTGCCACCCGCTCGCAATTTCCTCACCTCCTCCGACTCGGACTCTAATAAACCAACACGCTCACGGAGAGTCCGAAGTTTCATGACATCGACTCGATACTTGAATCTTCCCTAAGAGCCTCTATCTTTTCTCCTTCCTTCAAGTCTCTGTTCAACTGTTAGTTTGATTGAGCTCAAGCTGCGACGCATGACGCACCTCGGAGAACATACGCTTTCCGAGCAGTCATCATGTTGTACCGCTCCGGCAAGTCCGTGTGAGGCATATTACGCAGGGTAGAGAGGTATCCGGGAGTGGCAAAATTGTCTAGCATGCTCTGGCAAACCCAAGGGTCATCCATTCGAAACTCGTTGGTAGGCAACCACTTCGGAACATATATATTCTTTGCCTCCGCAGTGTCCACGGACAAAGACTCGTAGAAGTCATCATCCGAGGTCATGGGTGCAGTGACTGCAGGGATCTTGCGAGAGAGACCCGTCACGAATGAACTCTCTGTTGCAAAAAGGCGGTTCGAAAGGTCGGACATATCCACACCCAAATCTTCCCGATGGGCGTGGTGGATGTCTTTGAAGCGAATCGGGTTGACTTGAAGATCCGGAGGAGCATCGGATGACGATGGGTTACCTCACATGGATGGGGACTGAATCGGACTCATCGCGAAGCTCAAAGTGGGTCCCGGTCTTGTCCCCGCATAACAACACCCGCCACTAAAAAAAAAAAAAAAAAAAAAAAAGAGGGCACAAGACAACGCGATGCCATACCGGTGATAGAATCGGCGTCCTTCAGCTTTCAGAATCACGAGTCTCTTCTTCCTACCGCTTGGTAGGAACATTAAGCGGACTCTTTCTTCCCGCCGCTTTCGCCTTAGCCACTGTACTTTGTCCATGAGTCTCTTGGACTAAGGTAATGAGATTCTCAGAAGGCTCTATAACTTTCGGTTGGCGGCCATCAAGCGTGACTTCTCACTTCTGAAGAGTCCTTTCCTGGATATCACCTAAAAGGATCCCCGCCGGGTTAATGAAAGCGAAGAGAGACATATCTGCAAACAAAATTGCACAAATTAGCAACAAGACACAAGGAAGGCAACAAGACGCACAATTACCCACCCTCATTATCCGAAGACCTAAAGGTAGGTCGTGCCGGCATCATCCCAAGCACGGCTAAGTCCAGGCATAGAAAAGGCTCGGCAATTTTTTGAAAGGAGCGCGCATCGTGTCAAGACGAGCCTTGATAGCTCAAAGTCAATATCATCGTCGGTCGGGAGGTGGATCACGGTCAGCGAAGCGTTCTCGTTCCACGAGATTGATAATGGAAAAAATCGCGTCGCCCGTAAAAGAACTCCTTCCGGTTCTTCCGGAATCGAGGCGGTAACACCCAAGACAATCAAGGATTTAGGACCTTACGCTTCTGGCGTCATCGAACCATCCTTCATCCCGAATAATAAAATTTCCTAAATAAGAAGCGGTGGGTATGCCACCGTGAGCGCGCAAAGGATCTCAAAGTGGCTAATCCTAGCGGCGGCTAGTACGGACATAATGGGACAAATTGATCCAAAATACTCCAAAACCCTACACAAAAGGCGGAAGGGTATCCTAAAGTTGCAAAACTCAAAGAACCTAGTGTATACTCCTATATTACCCGACGGAGCATCCCTAATAGTGGCCGGGACTAGGAAGAAGGGGTGCAGTAGGTGGGATATGATATTTTAGCAAAACTCGTTAAGGTCCTTACGTGTCAACTTACAGGTGAAATCGCTTAAAGTTTTTAGCCATGATACTATAAGGAAGAAAGACCTAACTTTGGTGAAGTCGGACGCCTTTACACAAATCTTAGTGGAGGATTTCTTTTTTTACTTGCGAAGAAGAAATGGCAACGATGAATCGTAAAGTAAAAAGCGGTATTTATACCCCAAAAGTAAAATGACGGGTCAATCGAGCGACCGACAACACGCCACGTCGCCGCCCATAACTAACGCCCGATTGGCCCGGATCAGCGAATCGAGATGGAAAAAGCGAAGCGTCCATCGATCCGAGAATATGCGGTGAGGGCGATTCGCGAACCCAACAGACGGTATGCGCACCTACGCCACGTGGCAAAAGCACGACCGACAGCGGTTCGGTTCTCATGATACAACCAACCGCGGTTACACTAGCAAACTTAGTCTAGCAATGCTTGCAATGAGACTAACAAGCACAACTAGACGGGGACTTGATCACGTATGACCCCGAAACACAAGTACGGTCGGCCGCGGACTTTAGTACTAGCATGTAATACTCCCAAGAATGGCCACCAAGCCATGCCGCGCTTAAACTAACCCGGCAATAGGCCACCAAGCCATTCCACGGACTAAATACACAACCCAAGAATGGCCAACAAGCCATTCGCGGACGATGAGACGCATACATGAAAGGGTAAGGAATCTTCTCTAGATCGGAGACTGCAACCGCGGTCCCAAAAAGGAAAGCGGGACAACTCCGCCCGAAAACATCACCATCACGAAGAAGCGGACAACCTATGCGGTGACTTACGTATTTCAATCATGTTTCACTTCAAATGGGATCTTTTATTTCACTATATAGTTATTAGTACGATTAAGTACTTTTTAAAGTTTTTCGCAGTGTACGTGTGTTTATAAGTTTGATATGTCGTTTTATAGTTTTAACTTTTAACGCATATAATAATTTTTTCTGCTTTTTCTTGTATACTTATTACAATTTATTTTGGTTGAAAAATTCAACCCGCTGTTTACTATAATCATATTGGTTTATTTTAATCGTCAAACTATTGTTAATACAAATCTGGGCGCTTCTCCTCTGAGGATTAGTTTAAGCTAACTCTTGGAGAATAGATCCTGTATTAAGTGAAATCTTCGGGTTGCTAATCTAAGAAAATCAACACCGTTAGCCTCACCGCGAACGGGGTTCCGCGATCAACCTCCGCGCGAGAGTAAGTAACTGCTTTAGAGAGATGAGATGAATTCTAGAGAGAGAGTATGTGTGTTTGTTACCGTTTGAGCAGAAAGTGAGACCTCTTATTTATATGGTTGACCTTTCCGTCATGTTCTCAAGGTCACGGGTCTTGAGAGAGGCAACAGTGGCGTAAGTCACCGCAGAGGTTGTCACGCTTCTTGTGATGGTGATGTTTTCGCTGAGTTGTCCCGCTTCCTTTTGGGACTGCAGTTGCAGCACCTCGATCTAGAAGATTCCTTACCCTTTTCATAGGGCGCGTCTACTGTCCGCGGAATGGCTTGTTGGCCATTGCCGGGTTGTGTATTTAGTCCGTGGAATGGCTTGGTGGCCTATTGCCGGGTTAGTTTAAGCTGCGGCATGGCTTGGTGGCCATTGCCGGGAGTATTACATGCTAGTACTAAAGTCCGCGGCTGGACCGTACTTGTGTCGGGGGTCATACGTGATCAAGTCCCCCCAGTCTAGTTGTGCTTGTTAGTCTCATTGCAAGCATTGCTAGACTAAGTTTGCTAGTGTAACCGCGGTTGGTTGTATCATAGGAGAACTGAACCGTTGCTGGCTGTGCTTTTGCCACGCGGCGGGGTGCGCTATACCGTCCATCGGGTTCGCGAATCGCCCCTCACCGCATATTCTCGGACCGATGGGACGCTTCGCCTTTTTCCATCTCGCTCGTTGATCCAGGCCAACTGGGCGTTAGTTATGGGCCGCGACGTGGCATGTTCGGTCGCTCGATTGACCCGTCCATTTTACTTTTGGGGTATAAATACCGCTTTCTTTTTACTTTACCTACATCGTTGCCATTCTTCTTCGCAAGTAAAAAGAAAATCCTCCACTAAGATTTGTGTGTGCCCAAGCCTTTCACCAGTGTTAGGTCTTCTTTCTTCCTTATAGTATCATGGCTAAAAACTTTTAGCGATTTCACCCGTAAGTTGACACGTAAGGACCTTAACGAGTTTTGCTCGAATATCATATCCCACCTACTGCACCCCTTCTTCCTAGTCCCGAAGCCACTATTAGGGATGCTCCGCTCGGCAAAGATAGGAGTATACACTAGGTTCTTTGAGTTTTGCAACTTTAGGATACCCTTCCGCCTTTTGTGTAGGGGTTTTGGAGTATTTTCATCAATTTGTCCCTTGTCTCCGTTTCAGCCGCCGCTAGGATTAGCCACTTTGAGATCTCTTTGTCACTACGGTGGCATACCCACCGTGCCCTTATTTAGGAAATTTTATTATTCGGGATGAAGGATGGTTGGATGACGCTAGAGAAGCGTAGTGGTCCTAAATCTTGATTGCTGCGTGTGTTACACCGCCTCGATTCCGTGGAAGAACCGGAAGGAGTTCTTTTTTCGGTTGACGCGATCGCTTTTCCATTATCAATCTCGTGGAACGAGACGCTTCGCTGGCCGTGATCCACCTCCGATCGACGATGATATTGACTTTGAGCTCTCGTCGTCTTGACACGATGCGCTCTCTTTCAAAAAATTGCCGAGCCTTTTCTATGCACCGTTGGACTTAGCCGTGCTTGGGATGATGCTACGCAGACGACCTACCTTTAGGTCTTCGGATAATGAGGGTGGGTAATTTGTGCGCCTTGTTGCCTTTCCTTGTGTCTTGTTGCTAATTTGTGCAATTTTGTTTGCGATATGTCTCTCTTCGCTTTCATTAACCGGCAGGATCCTTTTTAGGTGATATCCGGGAAAGGACTCTTCGAAGGTGAGAAGTCGCTTGCTTGATGAGACCGCCAACCGAAGTTATAGAGCTTTCTGAGAATCTCATTACCTTAGTCCAAGAGACACGTGGACAAAGTACGGCGCGCTAAGGCAGAAGCGACTGGAAGAAAAGAGTTGCTTAATGTTCCTACCAAGCGGGGAGAAGAAGAGACTCGTGTCTGAGCTTGCCAAGGACGCCGATTCTACATTGGTATGGCATCTGCGTTGTCGCTCCTCCCCATTTTTTTTTTTTTTTTTTTTTGAAAGTAATCAAGCGTGTTGTTATGCAGGGACAAGACTGCGGGACCCGCACAGAGCAGGATGAGTCCGATTCAGTCCCCATCCACAGAGGTAACCCATCCGTCATCCGATGCTCCTCCGGATCTTCAAGTCAACCCGATTACGCTTCAAAGACATCCACCACGGCCCATCGAAGATTCGGTGCGGATATGTCCCACCTTCCGAACCGCCTTTGTGCAACAGAGAGTTCATTCAGCTGGGTCTCCTCTCGCAAGATCCCTCCGTCACGCACTCCGCTGCCCTCGATGATGACTTCTACGAGTCTTTGTCCGTGGACACCGCGGAGGCAAAGAATATATATGTTCAAGTGGTCGCCACCAACGAGTTTCGAATGGATGACCCTTGGGTTTGCTGAGCATGCTAGACAATTTTGCCACTCCCTGATACCTCTACCCCTGCGACATATGCCTCACACGGACTTGCCGAGCAAGACAACATGATGACTGCTCAAAGAAGCGTGATGTCTTCCGAGGTGCGTCATGGTGCAGCTTGAGCTCAATCAAACTAACAGTCGAACAGAGACTTGAAAGGAAGGAGAAAAGATGAGGCTCTTAAGGGAAGATTCAAGTATTGGAGTCGATGTCGCTGAAACTCTGACTCTCCGTGAGCGTGTTGGTTTATTAGAGTCCGAGCCTGAGGAGGTGAGGAAATCACAGAGTGGTGGTGGCAGCTGGAAGGTATGATCGCACCCAAGGATGAGCGCCTGCCGGTTGACCGTGGAAAATGCCGAGTTGAAGGGAAGGTTACCGGCCTTCACCGCCCGTGACGAGCCGAAGGAGCGTGTTAAGGCCAACGTTTATTAGAGGAAAATTGAAAGAATGCGAGGAGAGTCCGCGGTGAGTACGATGGTCAACTCACAGAATCGGATCGAGGTTAGCAAGACTCAACCAAGATTTTGATGAGGAGCTTTTTCCGAGCACTGATGGCTATTGAGGCAAGAGGTGGGTGATTGGTCATGGTTTTCGCCGGGCTTGGATGGCGCCTGCAATCGGATGAGCTTCGCATAAGGTTGGGGATTGTATTGGCAAGGCCATCAAGCGGCTAAGACAAGGCTCGAGGTCGGGATTGTCCATGGTTCTAAAGGGCGCACCGAGCAAATCAAAGCGTATAACCATGGGCCAAGGAGGTTTATCGTGAGTCTGCCATCCGCCTTAGCGATGTTCCTTCCCCTTGACTCCTTAAAGCTTGCAAGGATTCGTCCTCGAATTCCTTATGTCCCACTTGTGGCTTCAAGAGGAACGACCTAGCACACTGTGGAGTTTGTTTTAACGCCCGGTGGCGGAAGAGGTGCTCCTTCCCAATTCTCTGCTTCAAACCCTTACTAGGCGCCCGCGCGCTATTGCCGCATATAAGGAAAAAAAACATCGGGCCTATGGTAAGAAATTTGATGTATGGAACCCTGAGTTGATTGTTTCCGAGGTTGAACACCAAATCACTTCGACTGGGGAACCTTCTATGGTGATTGCTCCCTTTGGCCCGACCCCTTCCGCTGCCATCTGTGGTCCAACTGGGGAGGATGAGAAGGAGGAGGAGCAGTCAGCTCATGATGACATGTTCGACACTAGCGTGCTTGATGGTTCCAAGAATGTTCGAGGTTGTTCTTTGGGGGCGGCATTTAGACTATGCCGCCTTGCTATCTATCGTGAAGCTTTAATTATTTCGCTGGGGTGCCACATCGCGGTGCCCCTTTTTGTAATCCGGGTATGCCCTCGCAGTATTTGTACCGAGCTTATTTCATATTTAATGAAACTGTTGGAGTTGTTTGTACGTTTTTTGTTTGATTGCCGGGGTGGAGTATTCCGGGCTTTGTACCCTTGGCCGTACTTAAGAAGTCCGGGGGTATCACAGAATGAACAATGGGTTTGCAATACCACTTACATGCTTGAGTCAATTTTGAGGTTGCTCGTCTTCAGATGCGAATCATTCTGTCATGCAAGTTGTGAGAATTATGCATGTGTTTTAATACTTAAAAAGAAAATAATTGCATATGTATTTTGGAAAATTTGTAGAGCGGGCTAGGCATCTACATTTCATTTATAAAATATTACAATAGAGATAAAAGTTAACGTTCCCTGTTGTCCGGATCCGGTCCGTAATCAACTTACAAAAGATGGGAAAACCTACTTACGCTTAGATGTAACATTTCTTCAGTTATGATGTTCCATGTCCTGGGAGTGTCTCCCCATCCGCTGCTCGGAGTTTGTATGTTCCTTTTCCTATTGCTTGATCACTTCATCGGCCCCTCCCATTTGGGGCCAAGCTTTCCGTGTCTTACTCTTTCTCGCTAGCTTCGTTGTTCCGAGACAAATTCTCCGGTCTAAATGCCTTGCTTCAACCTTAGAGTTGTAGTATCCATCCATTTTGCTTTGCTACGCCTCTTCAATGGCCAGCGCCTCCTTTCTCTTCCAAGATGTCCGTGTTCGCGAAGGCTGGGTCGTTGGAGACTTGTGTACAACAGACAATCGGAGGCTCGCATTCCAATTTCGACCGGGATAACCGCTTCGGCACCGTATGTAAAGAGAAAATGGAGTTTCTCCGCTGCTCGCTTTGATCGTAGTTCTATGCGCCCAGAGCATGTGGCACTTCCTCCACCCAACCTTGCTTCCTCTTCCAATCTTGATTTGATGCCGCCCCCAAGCTCTTGTTCGCGCTTTCAACCAACCCATTTGGTCATGGATGCTTTACCGACGCAAACCGCTTAATGTTAAGCTTCGACACCAATCTTTGAATGGATTGTCGCGAACTGCTCCGTTGTCCGACACTATCTCCCCGCAGTCAAGCGGCATACTATGTTATCCCAAACAAACTTCTTCACTTGCCTTCCGTGATGGATGCTAAGGGCTTCGCTTCGATCCATTTGGTGAAGTAGTCTATCGCGACAATCATGAATTTAACCTTGCCGGACCCTCCGGGAAAGGTCCGCAGATGTCGATACCCCACTTGTAAAAGGCCATGGGAAGTAATTGGGGTCAAATTGCTATGGATTCTTGGGTACCGGTCGGTGGACTTGGCAATCGTGACTCGAATTAGTTCGCGTGCATCCTTGTGCATTGTCACCAATAGTATCCTGATCCGATTGCTTTGGCGACCACCGCCTGGGCCGGAGTGCATGCTACATGATCCTTCGGATTTCCGCAACACGAGTTGGCTCAGGTGGGCCTACACATCGGAGCCAAGGTTCTAGAAAAGATTTCCGGAGCAAGATTCCGTCTTTCAACGCATATTGCCTTGCTTTGATCCGCAGCTTCCTTGCCTTATTGTCGTCTGCTGGAAGTGTTTCGTCCCGCAGATACTCGATCAGGGGAGTCATCCACGTATCCCCGTCCTCTTATACAATTGCCAGTACCTCCTTTTCTTCAATGGACTTCTCCTTCAAGATTTCCACGAGGACCTGTTTTGTCAGGTGAACAAAGCTGGTGGATGCTATCTTGCTCAGCTGGCCACCGCTTTGTTTTGACTCGGGAACTTGTTTGATCGAGAATGTCCGAACCCCGCAATTAGTGATTTGGCCTTTGCGATAACGCACCATGCTTTCCTCCTTTGCTCAGATGTCTGCTTATCCGGTTTGCCACGAGGCGGGAGTCAACGCTATCGATAAGTCCTCGACCGCATTTGCGGCAATCCTTAGTCCCGATCGATCGCCTCGTACTCGGCTTCGTTGTTCGATGCTCGAACTCAAACCGGGGCGAGGAACTCCTCGCCCTTCCCGGCTTGTTAAGATTAAGCCCGCCCGACCCTTCTACGCACGAGGATCCGCCCGTGAATAGGCTCCATGGCCCGGTATCGCTGGTCGGTCTGCTTTCTTGTCAAGGTTCCTTCCTTCGGGATTTCGGCGATGAAATCGCTGAATTTGTCCTTTATGGTCGTCCGAGGTCCGAAGGTGATGTCATGCTCGCTCCGCTCTATTGCCCACCCGGCCATTCTTCCACTCTTTTCCGCTTTAGTCAAGACCGCTTTAATGGTTGGTCCGTGATCACCGCAATCCGCGTGTTCGAAATATCTCCGCAACTCCGCGAGACGACGACACCAGCTGCCGGACGAGCTTCTCAATTGAGTATAATTCGCTTCCGCCTTTTAAGGCGCTACTGACGAAATACACCGGCTGCCTTGATTCTCTTTGTGCTAATAAACCGCGCTTACGACTTCTTGAGACGCGCCGTACATAATCGCTTCTTCCTTCGTCGTGAGCTACGACCATTGGTAGGTTAGCAATGTCGCTTTATTTTTTGAATGCTTGCTCGCCTGTCCAATAGAAGTCGCTTTTTGATGCACTTCTTCAATGTCTCAAGAACGGAGAGACCTTTCACGACTTGGACATGAAACGGCCGAGATCGCTAGTTTTCCATTCGCAGATCGCACTTCCTTTTGGTAGTCTGAGATTTGAGGGCGGCCACGGCCGCAGACTTGTCCGGCAAAGCGCGGATGCCCTCTTTGCTTACCACATGACCTAGAAACACTCCTTGTTCGCCCCAAATGTGCACTTTGGGGTTAAGCTTCATATTGATGTTCCTTAGGGTTTTGAATGTTTCCTTTATGTCTCTCGAGCACCTCTTCTTCCGAATGGCTTTTGATTACTAAATCGCCAACGACACTTCAAGTTTCTTCCAATTTGTTTCTCGGCGCCTGCCCACAAGTCTTTGGTATGTGGCGGGCGCTGTGCCAAAGGGCATTTTCAGTAGCGTAAGATGCCTTGGTTTGTCAAGGTGGAACCGCCTTCTTCTTCATCCCCGGCCGCCATCTCAGATCCGTGGTACCTTTGTATGCGCCCGTAAAGCATTTGAACGGGTATCCGCAGAGGGACTCAACCTTCCAACACTTCCGGCAAGGGTAGCAATCTTTAAGGTGCTTTGTTTAGGTCCTGAAGTCCACACATTCTCCGCCTCCGTCACTCTTTTGACTAGCACGGGTTGGACAACCAATCATGGTAGTGTACTTCTTCATGATCCCGCGCCACTAGCTTGGTGACATCCTCGTTGATTGCTTTGTTTCTTTCTCTGGGCCTGGCCTCTCTTCTTCTGTCGTATCGGGCTATAACCTTCCCGGACGCTCAGCTTTATGTTCCGCGATTGTCCATGGGACTCCTATCATGTCGGAAGGTTCCCAAGCAAAGATGTCCAAATTGTTCTCGAGTAAGTCGCAGAGCTCTTCTTTCCTTCTTCGCTCAACCCGCCCCTATTGCGACCGCTTGGTCGGGAATTTTGAGTTAATTGCCACGCGACTCTTCTTTCACCTCGTGGTTGTATGGCCGGCTCGGTTCAACGATCATTCTCATTCAACCGAACCACCTTGTCACCGCAGAGTCACAATTCCACCGGTAGGAAATTTTAGCATCCCGCATTGTGGATGGCACTATCCTTAATACCTAATCCCTGGACGTCCAATGATTCCATTGTAGGGACGGAGACCGCACAACCATGAAATTCATCCAAGCGCCGGTCGAGTTCTCCTCATCCCCAACGTAACTTCCGTGAGGATCATCCTAATGGCCACGAGAGTTCTCCACTAAAACCCAACAAAGGGCATCGTGGGGAATTAGCCTTTGCGGATGTCCGACTTAGCTTGTTGAAGCAATGCTCGTAAAGTACTTCCGAGGCGCCCATTGTCCACGACATCCTCGTGGATTGTGCATCCTTCCACGTCCGCTGATCACTAGCGGATGATCATCCCGCCGTCCCGGATATGGGAGGAAAGATATTTCCATGCTCAAGACCCTTCGAAACATTGGGTTTGACCGAACGCCAGTGTTGACCATGTATATGGCATGGGCTTTGGTCTTTGGTGGTCTCTTTCTTCCTCCTTTGGGGCCACCATTCTTTGTGCTCCATTCTTGATCTCTTTGACCGGATGTCGAAATGTCTCGGACTGACCGCCTCTATCTGCTTTCTTCAACCGATAAGCACTCATCCGTGTTGTGCCTTTTCCCTGTGGAAAGTCACAGATTTGTCTTTGTTTCGATTCGCCGGCCGGACATTGGTGGAGGGTCGTGAATTTCACCGTATCCATGGCTAGATTTCTTCGGTGTCTTCGTGAGAGTGTGAACTGTCTCTCTCTTCCTCTCCTACCGAACGGTTCCTAAACTCTCCTTCCGCTCGAGATCCGGATGTTTTTTGTCCGGATCCCGTTCCTCCACCGGTGAGCAGCCCACCTCACCTCCCGAGGAACGCCGGTGTGTTTCTTCGATGGTTGGTCGCGCCACTTCACCTCTCGAGAATGCCTTCACAACTTTCCACATTTCATCCCGCGATCGGGAATGTTGTCGCGTTAAACTTTGATTAGCTCCGGTTTGTTATTCCGCATAAAGCGAACACTCTCATGCACTCTGGAGCTCCCTTCACATACATGCTCTCCGTCTTGAAGCGTTCCACGAATGCCTCCGTGGATTCCCCTTCCCGCTGCTTTATATGGTGCAATTCGACTGGATCTTTCGTATACTTCTTCTGCTGTAGGAAGTACGAAAGAAAACGTGATCTTAATTCCTCAAAACTGTCGATGCTTTCCGGACTTAGCTCGTCAAACCAGCCGCGGGCGTGTCCAACGAGGGTGGAGTTAAACATGTGGCACCACGTGGGCATGGCCCATCTTTCCACTTTGCCGCGGTCTGGAAGATTTTCAAGTGATCCTCCGGATCTCTGTCCCATCATACGCTTTGATGCGTGGCATTCTTGTTCTTCCGGAACTCAAAATTCAGATCACGATGGGTGAAGGTGTCATGTCCGCCACGCCATACGGGGAATAGATCGCCATCGCCTACGCTTCTTGCTTCTCGAGTGGACCTCCGGTGTCCTCCTGCTTTCCCACTTTCCCGGTAGATACCTCCTTTGTTCTCACTGCTGCATGAGTGGTATGTGTCTCCGCCCGACTTGAGCGGAATCATCGCCATGGTAACACTCCGGCCAATGTGTCTTTGCTCCTCATTTTCTCTCTTCAGACTCACGGGGTAACTTTTGACCTGAGTCCGAGAATACACTTGGTTTCGGTTCGAGTCTTGTGGAACGTGGGACGCCTTTTCCAACCGAGAAGACATCCGTCGTGCCTTTTGGCTTCCACCGGTCCTTTTCTAGAACGCCCCTTATCTCTACTGTTGAGTCTCGAGAAGACACCTTGACTTGAGTATTCGGCGGTCGACCGACACCTGGGGTGGCCTCGCGCCTCCTTTTAGGTGCCCGCTCTTTCCCCGCCTCGACCGGTACTCTGGCGTGTTCTCGAGATCTCTCATCTCTAGTCTCATCGCCGAAATCTAGACGGGCTTTGACCCGTCCAGATTCTTCGATGGACCTTTTACGCCATAAAGGGCAAGATCCGATGGTAGTGCTTTTCACGTAACTCCCTTATTGACGCGTGCAGCCGCGGTATTAGTGGTTTTCTCTCAGACAGACTGCCTCGCCCCCGTGTTTCGACCGTGGACGGCTGGGGACGGGAAGGATTTTCTACCGATTGCTCATTAGTGTTTTTCTTAAAAAGAACAAGAGACGCAGTTGCATCGGGTCCCACGGATGGCGCCAACTTGTTAATACAATCAGGCACCTCCTCCGAGGATTAGTTTAAGCTAACTCTTCGGAGAATAGATCCCGTATTAAGTGAAATCTTGGTTGCTAATCGCTAAGAAAATCAACACGTTAGCCTCACCGCGAACGGGTTCCGCGTCAACCTCCGCGAGAGTAAGTAACTGCTTTTAGAGATGAGATGAATTCTAGAGAGAGTATGTGTGTTTGTTACCGGTTTGAGCAGAGTGAGACCTCTTATTTATATGGTTGACCTTTCACATGTTCTCAAGGTCACGGGTCTTGAGAGAGGCAACAGTGACGTAAGTCACCGCAGAGGTTGTCTCGCTTTGTGATGGTGATGTTTTCGGGCGGAGTTGTCCCGCTTCCTTTTGGGGATCGCAGTTGCAGATACCTCGATCTAGAGAAGATTCCTTACCCTTTCATAGGCGCGTTCATCGTCCGCGAATGGCTTGTTGGCCATTGCCGGGTGTGTATTTAGTCCGTGGAATGGCTTGGTGGCCTATTGTCGTTAGTTTAAGCCGCGCATGGCTTGGTGGCCATTGCCGGAGTATTACATGCTAGTACTAAAGTCCGCGGCTGGACCGTACTTGTGTCGGGGGTCATACGTGATCATCACAACTTTGCAATAATCTCTTGTTCAACTACCCACCATGCTTGGAACTTAGGAGTGTAACTAAAAGATTTGTTTCTTCTACATTGTCTCACATTGATTGGTGACTTAAATAAAAGTAAGCTTATAAACACAGGCAACTTTAATATATTTAAATATGTTTTGATGACCTGAAAAATATAAAAAAAAGTTTAGATTCATATTTTCAAGAATGTCGAATATGTTTTTTTTTTTCTTTTTCTGTTATATGGTTATATCACAGGTTAATGATTTTTTGAAAAAAATCTCGGATTGTGATTATAAGTTCAATATGTCGTTTTACAGATTGATAATTCTTTTTCTTACATAGTCATTACAAATTTACAATTAAGTTAATAACTTTATGAAATATTTCATATTATGTGTTTATAAGTTTAAAATGTCGATGTACCAAATTTTAGTGCAGAAAAAAGTTCTTTTATAGTACTTGTTGAATTTCTTTTTCTTATATACTTATGTTAAGGACTCTTCGAAAAGATTTTCATAGTGTATGGTTATAAGTTCAATATACGAGATCACGTCATAAAACAAGCTTGCTGTAATAATAGGTTTCTTTGAATGTTACAACATATGATATTGCTGCAAATTGTCCCATATTGATTGTTGACTTGAATAAAAGTGAGTTTATTAAGACAAGCATCTTTTACATACTCGAACAAGTTTGTGACCTTCTTAAAAATGTTAAATAGTGTGTTTATATGTTTAAGATGGTTGCTATCTTGTTTTTTATGCAAACTAAATTCTTTTTTATTTCCTTAGATATTATTATTACAAGTTAAGTACTTTTTTAAAGTAATTTGTAGTGTACGTATGTTTATATGTTTTAACGCATATATTTTAATCGCCGAACTATGAACATAAATATAGGTGGTTTGACTTTATGTTACATAAACTTTATCTAATACATTGCATATATTTTCTAGCGAGTAGTGAAATCATTCTCTACAACTGTATATCAAAATGCATTATAATGGAACTCCTTGATTATCCGGTTGGTCACTATGGAACCACTATTAGGTGGTGGCAGGAGCGGAGCCAGAAATTTTGGTCGAGGGGGCACTTTAATAAATTTTAGAAGGGGGAGGGGGGCGAATTACGAAAAGAGACAAATATTTACGAAAATTTACACTACAATTTTTTTCCTTAGGAGAGCACTTGCCCCTTGTGACCCCCCTTTATCTGCGACCATGGGTGGTGGCCTCCACCACGTGCATACCCCATAGCACACTCACCACCACCGCGCGCTTGTACCCTGTTAGTCTCAACCATCGAACATTTTCGAAGGAAAAGGGGTGTTTTTATTATTTTTATTTTTTTGGTTTGTGAATGTTGTGAGGTATACTTGCATTAAGTGGTTTATTTTTATATTTTTGTTTGGTGGTGATCATAACACCTATTTGTGATAGGTTTGATGGTGTGTTGAATGGTGATGTTGTGCTGACGTGTAGGTGAAATTATTGATCGGATGTGTTTGTGATTAACATTGGTGAAATTATTAACATCTTGAAAATCCATGGTGCTTTTGTTATCAACTTTGGCGATAGCCGTCCTTCAAGATGAGCGAGGTGAGCGGTCGCCTAGGCCCTAAAATTATTAGTTTACGCAACTTCTACTACTCTTAAAAGATCATTGATAGGATACGAAAGCCTCGTGAGGGCTAGGCTTTATTTCCAAACCAATGTTCAATATATAGGGTAGTCCATCAAGTTATATTTTGGCTTTGAGATTTATCTTTCACCAATGTGAGATTAAGTTTGCACCCAAGACAAATGAGTTATGGTTTAACTTCCCATCATGCTTCATATCCCCTCTTTCTTAGCCCATGTTCAGCCTAAGAACAACCCAAGAGGTGAAATATGGCACAATTGTTGAAAAGTACATTTTAATAAAAAACCTGTAAGAAAAGGCAATCAAACATACGGTCGAATATGAGTAGAATAAACCATTGGAACTTGGAAGCGTAATGTCGAAGTTACCATTTGGGTTAGGTGCATCATATATATGCTTCTAAGAAATAACGAACAAAAGGAAAGGTCAATAATTGTTAGAGTGTCGAAGATCCATACTTTGGGAAAGATGGAGGCTCGTAACTCCTAAAATAGCAAATACATAACGGAAAATCATAGCTTGAGTCATATATGGAGCTTCTAGCATATAATTACATCATTTGCTATCTTGTTTGTGGATTATTATGTTTTTCTTATTCAACTCAGTAATCACACGAAGAAAATCTTCAAGGGGTACCCCGAACACAAAAACGAGAAGAGAAGGCCACAACCACAAACGATGCCAACACATAAACGAGAATTTGGGGTGGTATACATATGGTGGCATCACACATTTGTCACAACTTTGCAATAATCTCTTGTTCAACTACCCACCATGCTTGGGACTTATGAGTGTAGCTAAAAGATTTGTTTCTTGTACATTGTCCAACATTGATTGGTGACTTAAATAAAGTAAGCTTATAAACACAAGCAACTTTAATATATTTAAATATGTTTTGATGACTTGAAAAATATAAAAAAGTTTATATTCATATTTTCAAGAACGTCAACATGTCTTTTTTTTTTTTTTTTTTAATAATGGTTATATCACAAGTTAAGGATTTTTTGAAAAAAAACTCGGATTGTGATTATAAGTTCAATATGTCTTTTTACCGACTGATAATTCCTTTTCTTACATAGTTATTACAATTAAGTTAAGAACTTTTTGAAATATTTCATACTGTATGTTTATTAGTTTAAAATTGGAATGTGCCGAGTTTTAATGCACTAAAAAGTTCTTATATATATACGAGATCACATCATAAAACAAGCTTGTTGTAATACTTCTTAATAAGTTTCTTGAATGTCACAACATCATATTGCTGCAAATTGTCTCTTGAATAAATTTTAGCAACTACATTATAAATTGGTACTTGGGGGAGGGGGAGGGAATTACGACAAAAGCCAAATATTTTCAAAATTTTACATTACAATTTTTTCGCTAGGAGGGCACTTGCCCCTTGTGACCCCTCTTTATCTGCGCCCATGGGCGCGGGTACCTTGTTAGTCCCAACCATCAAACAGATTCAAAGGAAAAGGGATGTTTTTATTATAATTTTTTTGGTTTGTGAATGTTGTGAGGTATACTTGCACTAAGTGGTTTATTTTTATATTTTTGGTTAGGTGGTACCCATAACACCTGTTTGTGGTAGGTTTGATGGTGTGTTGAATGATGATGTTATACTAACGTGTAGGTGAAATTATTGATCGGATGTGTTTGTGATTAACATTGGTAAAATTATTAACATCTAGCAAATCCATGGTGCTTTTGTTATCAACTTTGGCGATAGCCGTCCTTCAAGATGAGCGAGGTGAGCGGTCGCGTACGCCCCAAAATTTTTAGTTTACACAACTTCTATGCTCTAAAAAGATCATTGATAGGATACTAAAGCCTCATGAGGGCTAGGCTTTATTTCCAAACCAATGTTCAATATATAGGGTAGTCCATCAAGTTATATTTTAGCTTTGAAACTTGTAAAACAGTAAAAAGTTTTTTTGATTGAAACTGTTTGTGATTAACATTGGTGAAATTATTAACATCTCACAAGTCCATGGCACTTTGGTTATCAACATTGGTGATACATTAAAGTTTTATGCTAGATCTTAAGCAATGGGAGGTACAAAAGTGCAGACTAACGAGTGTTGGGTCAGAGAGTTTCGGTCCCAGTATTCACTGCCCCACTCTCTGTGGCAAAATTCAGACCATTGGCTGAGTTGGTGCATGCCGCAAGAAGGGGTAGCTCGATATAGAGAACTTATTTGTTTGCCTTTAGAATGCCTCATTACCAATCTTCCTTGATAAGCTCTATGAATATTATAACATCATATTGTTAGAGCTTCGTGACTTACAAGGCTAACTAGAAGATTTTTTCTTCCAAATTGTCCCACATTGGTTGATGACTTAAATAAAACTAAGTTTATTAACACAAACATCCATCATATGCTAAGATGATTTTCGACTTTCGTGAAACTATAAATAGTTTGTGTTTATAGGTTCAAGGAATTCGGAATGTTCTTTTTCGTTTTCTCTTATACTAGAAGGATACACGCGTAAAGCGACAGTTTATAACGGTAAATAATTATACTTACGAACAAGTATTTTGGTGTGACTTTTGATGCAACACTTACGAGAAAGTTTGAGAATTAACTAATATTTAAACTATGCTTAAACTATTAATTTAAAGTGAATATTGTTATCATTTTTAATCAATTGTATTTTTAAAACTTTCCATTTAAACCGAATGAATTAGAGTGAGTAAAACATGTCATTTTTAATCAAGGGTAAGTTTAATAAGGTGTATTAATGGATATTTTAGACAAAACATTTTACTCATTTTTAAGCTATTTTAAGTTACAATAATATGTATAAACTCTTTATAAATAGTAGATATATAGTTATTACAGGTTAAGGATTCTTTGAAAAGGTTTCATAGTGTGTGTTTTTTATAAGTCGTTTTATTAACGTTTTTGTTTTTGTTTTATTCTAATATAGTTATATCGCAGTTTATTTTGGTTGAAAGTTCCAACCCAACTATTTATTAAAATCACGTTGGTTTATTTTGATCGTCGAACTATATATGAATATAAATAGGTGTTTATTGAATAGACATGCTTCAATAAAAAAAATTCCATTAATACTCCTATTTTGTACTTTTCTCACTATCGTTCTTATTTTGAGTCACACACTTCCTTCTTTTTCATAGGTTATGATTAAAAAAACAAAAAAAAAATAAACAATATTAAGCTATAGATGCATTTTAAGAGCCTGTATGATTTGGGGGTGTAAAATAAAAGAATGGGATTAATGTGGTCTCCACATCTATAAAACAATTTTGGTTTATGATTTGGCTAAGAGCACTCACATTCATAACACCATAACACCAATAACACCGCGTCGCGTCATCGCCTTTAACATTTAACATTAACATCCCAAAACACCCACAACCATAACATCCCAATAACACCATAACACCAATAACATTTCATATTTTCAATTTCAACCCTAAATTAAAACAAACACGTTTATTACTACTTTTATTAAACACCTTTATCATTACTTTTATATATATATATATATACTAGTTTTTGCCACTAAATTATGGTAGTGGCATGACTTATAATTATTTATTTGTTATTTTTGTTAACTAAAATACATTTTTTAGAATTGTCAAACAATATTGTAAAACAATTGTTTCTTTGGTTTTTAGTTGTTGGTTTTATTTTTTTTGTTTAGAATTATAAATAATTGTATGGTTTGCGTGGATGTAAATTATAAAACATATAAACTATAAGTAACAAAGTTTAGTGTAATACATATAAAGATAATGAAATAATTAAATAATATTAGCATACCGGCTTTTGTAGAAACAAACCAATCTGGGACAATGTTTGACCTTAACTTTTATTAATCGTCATAGCAAAATAAAAAAATGGATGATCATTTTATTCATATACAAAATTAAATTTCTTTGTACACGACATTTGTTGCGAAGTTCGTGTATTAATCGTCTTTTTCACAACAAATAATCTTAAAACCTTTTTTCGTCTTAACTCTTGAAAGACCAACATGAAGTTTTCCGGTCTTTGTACCCAACTTGTGATAATGTTTGAGAGCCAAATATATACAGAGTTTTCTATAGACATGAAGTAAATACAAATAACATCTATGCTGCAGTAGTATTTTTTTTGTTGAAAATTTCAAACACTTGGTGAACCAATTCAATATTCATCGATAATCAATATGTTACAAAATATTATTAGAACCTTTTTTTTGCCAAAAAGAGCTTAAATTTTGTTAGTCCAACAGCTGTCTGAAACCTTTGTTAGTCCGGCATTGTTTATATGTAAAACGACAGAGTTACGAATCAAGAAACTAATGTACGTAAGTACGTTCAGATATCAATTTGCATGAAGCTTTTATGTAGATAAAGTCAAAATTGCTCACCCAAATGTCTATATAACCAAGTTCATTGACATCAAAATTGGCCAAATTTTTAACATCATTAGGATCACAAACATCACATGATAAACATATATATTGTGAGCGAGATGTTCTGAACTATCACCATTGTATAAACAATTTAAGTAACAAATATATACATTAAGTAAATTGACTATTTACATTATATATATTGTGGTTTGTATTACTTAATGAAAACATATATATTATGACCATCAACATATGTATCTCTTTCTTGGTGAAAAACTGGATGAAAAGTTTGGTGAATGTAAGCCCCATAATGTGTATGAAGAGGATACCTACAGACAAAATTAACTCTTAGTCGAAGTGATACCATATAAAATATAGATGTATCTGTAATAACTTCAACTCATCATAAGCAGAAACCGACCAACAATATAATAGATTCAATCCAAATATTAGGCATGCTCTAATAAAAACCAAGTTGTAATTTTCTTACCATCCTTTACAAAAGTCATCACCTGTTCTTTGAGTTTTTTGTGGAACTTGATTTTCGGGAAAACGTTGGTTTTTAAACTCATCACTCAACGCATGGATTAATAAACCCTCCTTTCACAAGATTCTAAAGACAAAACCATTCTATCTTGACTCCAACCAAACAGACCATACTACCGTACGCCCATAGTACTACTCGTATCACTTTCTACGTAAAAAATAGGAATATGCGTTTTTATAATAAACAAATACCTCCGCCTGAAGAATCTTTTCATCTTTGTTATTTTCCTCCTCCTGCTCTTTATCATCTTGCTCCTTCATCTCTTTATCCTTTTTCTTGTCCTGATTGATGAATTAAAAACAAACCAAAAAGGGTCATTTGGCTGAAAAACATATATTCATCAATTAAAAAAAAAAATCCTTTTGTTTATACCTCCTTAACTAAGGCATTCAGCGTCGTTTGGTTTGCTATCTGAAAAGCATATTTGATCAATTAAAAAAACAATTAAAGTAATCAAAATTAACACAATAAACAACATTAAATGTTTAATCAATAACAATGAAAGTCTTTGGTAGTAACGCAGTTTTTTCTTACTTATGAGATTTGGGCAACGCCTACATCCATTATTCTCTTTTGAATTTGGAATTTGGGGATTTTGTTGCTCATTCCGCTTCTTCTAGAGTCCATGCTATGAGGTCTTTTGGTCGATACCCATGTAGGGGTTTAGCTTCTTTCTCGTCGGTGGCATTGTTCCATGTTGTGCTTTTTCTTCTTTGGCAATTGTTTCTTCTTGTAGGGTTTTGAGTTGTACCAACTTAAATACAATAATAGAAAATCGACTAAGTATGTTGTAGCTCGATTTCCCAATTGTAGTTTAAAATTTTAGGAATCGGATTACCCTCGAGTTAATGGATACGTAGATTGGTGGATCTTTTTAACGATCGTATTTACTAAGTGTGAAAGCTAATACATTACGTCTTAGTCTATAACCCGGTAGGACTCTCACATGCATAGAAGAGTTGAAATAAACTCAATCACATCCCGAAATTGTGATATGAAGATGAATCCAAGCATGGCAAACCTAGCCTAAAATGTGAACAGATAGATATAGTTTTAGACCTAAAAGCTAGATAAATGTTAATGAACAAAGATTCATACTTGTTATGAACAAAGAAGACGACTGAATAGCAAAAGAGTTGTTGCTTGGTAAGTTACCAGAATGAGCTCAATGGTTTTCTAATCAAATTTACTGTTCACATTACACGTCTACTATTTTTTTCTGCAGTACTTCATCCTCTTTGGAAATCGACTTGAAAACAATTATTTTCATTCATTTTCATAGAAAATAATAACTTTTATCTAATGGGTCCGTTCACATGAATTATTAGTTGCTATATCCATTTCCTTTACTTGCTCCAAAACTATATCGTTCTCTAGTACTTCATCATTTTTTTGTGTTCTTATAGTCATTCGGTTTCACAGGAAATGGAAACTTTTTATCTAAAGGGATCCATTCACATGCGCGGATTCCTAGAGTACACCCCTTCCTATAAAGCTTAGGGTGCGTTTGGTATACCACTATCAGAATGCGTCAATCACAATGATTATCATTGCAAATGTTTGGTTACTAAGTTGGGGAATGAAACTATCATTTGATACCCATAGACTCATAGAAGGGGGAGTAGGCACCTTTGCTAACTCATTCCCGTAGGACCCACCACTAACATATAAAAACCTTATGCCTTTCTAAAAAAAAGCATGTGATAACAATAGCCTAAAGTTCACACCAAACAATAGAAATGGAATCGGTATTCTCAATCCCATACTACCCTCTAATCAATGTCATATCGATTGTGATTCCGGATACTATGCCAAACACACCCTTAGTTTCTTTGCTTCACGAGATTATTGAAGGTAAATTCGCGTTACTAAGTAAAGACTTCTTTAAAGGAACAAAAGTTATATATACTGGATTTTGTTTGTTTGGTTATTGGAAATGGGTTTTACTATGGAAGGAGTTCGCAATAATAGTGACCATTAAGCACCACTCCTAAGATTGACCAAAACCAAAGGTTAATGCATGATATATGTATAAGCATTGTAAGTCGTAGTTAACTTGATAATCCGGTTTATAATCTAAAGTACATGTACTCACAATATCTACCATAAATATCCACTCATACCATTAGGCCAAACACCATTTGTTTCACACGGCAATATTGATACAATTAAGATGAAAACACTACCAGCGACGTGCCTTTTGCTCCACTTATCGGGGTTATGATGTTATTGGTCAGGTATCCTTAGTGGCACAATTATCAGGTAATCATTTCACTTCCTGATGTATCCTTTGATATATCACCCCCTCATTTACAACAGATGATATACACTTTGATCATTAGCAATGTATCCCAAACACCACCTCTGATCCTTATAACCCGATTCGGTTTCAACCCAATCGGGCTTAGCCCGATTAACATCATCTCGATTTGTACTCGGCCCTTATTCATCGTGGGTTGGTTCTAGTTCAATGTTTCGTTTACACATTTATTTTCGACTAAGCTCAAATACTTGAAACCTCTCGTGTTTGGTTTTCAGGACGGTTTTTCAATATCTTTGATTCTTTTCACTTCTGGTTAAATACTCATTCTCCCAAATACAAATTATACCCACCGATTCAAAGTTCATTTGAGCATTGATTCTAGTTTTACTTTTAATAAAATTCATGTCATTAAAAGCCACATGTGAAACATACACGATTCGAGGTAGTCAATAATATTGTATGATTATCACTAATTATTGCTCCCAAGCAGTGACCCGTTTGAGATATAACATAACTCAAACCGACCCATTCATAAGTAAATGGTTCAAATTGCTACCTCTTGTATTATTCCTATTAGGTATAACTATATAAGAGGTTACCTGGAGTGTTAGCAATGCTACATTATCAGGGAGACTGTATGATGGGTCCATTCCTGTAAAGATCGATACTTGAAAGGTTGTTCCTTCATTTCCATCCTATAAAAAATCGATCAACTTCATAATCAAGCACTTATTTAAAGATTCTCATCACAACAAGAAATGATATTTATGTCACTGTTTGAGTGAAGGCCATGTTCTTGAGTGAAATTTTATTGCCTTTATACCTACTTTACTTCTACGCATCTATATCCACTTATAACTTTGGTTAATTGATATTGATGGGATACAATAATCACCAAGAGTTTGGATTTATAGAGTAAAATTAACAATCCAATTAAAGGTGTATGCCACATATCATTAGATCCATCTAAACAACCCTTAAGTTATATATAATGGCTTATAGAATAGATATTCCTAGAAAACATTGAACTGCAAATAAAAGGATCAAGAAATTACCTTAAGATTCCGAAGCCCCTGTGAAACACTTTTATGATGATTATGGTTTATGAAAGGAAGGGGTGGTTGGTATTTGTTTTTATTCAGCTTGTGGTTCCTTATTTTATTTGAAATACACACATTTAATGATGCACATGGATAAGTGCTTATTTCAGCCCACGTTAATCCTAAGTTTTTTTTTCATTCAAATGTTTGAATCTACTTTTTTAATACAGAAATATTTACGTCCCTATGAAAATGAACAAATTGCACATAAAAGACATACTTCTCCACACTTGCGATTTGTAGATAATTTACAATCCTTATTTTTGCTTACTAAAACTTTTAGTTAAGTGCCATATTTTAATTTATATATCATGTTTAACAAATATACAACTCTTCTATTTTTATTTAAATGACAAATTTTACAACCTACACCACCTATCTCATAACTAACCGTGTACCTATTGTAACACCTTAACTCGCAAAACTAAAAGAGAAAGTCCCTTTAACGATGTGAACCTTTATTCTTTCTTATGACATTTGCAAAAGATGCCAAAATCGCTACACTAATCGGACAAATGAGTCCCAAACAGTCCTTTTGGGTTATTTTTAGCTTAAAAATAAGCCTTCTAACCTAAAAGCTAAACCCTACAAACTATAAGACATCCTAGACAGCATACCTAAGTCCTTGTAAAGCCAAGCTAAAGCTAATTTGGAGCTTGTGATAAGCTTTTATAGGGGCTGCAAAAGGCCATATGGGAAGTTCAAGTTTGTTTGATAACATAGATCTGAGGCTGCAGGCACTACGTTTTTGTATGGTTACTGTTTATTCCATTATTTCCTAGATTATTAGCAAATGTGATAAATTTGAAGCTAGACGACTTACCGTGGAAGACGCCAAAGAATCCATCACCTTTTTGATCAATTCATCAATAGGCAAAGCAACAATCGATTCATCTTTGTCTTTGTCCTAATAACGCAGATGAAGGGTACATGTTGGTCCCCATTCCAAGCCGGCCCTGTTTATTTTCCTATTGCTAGTGATCACCTATTCAAGATTGGGAAGGTCATGTGGATGATAGTTAAACTTTACATATCGTCGAGTATATGCAATGAAAATCGAGATGATTTGATTAAGCTATAAAAATAATTATTGATTTAACTTTCATCCTATGTCATAAGGTAGCTTCAATATCTCTATAATACTTTTACAATCAGTAAATAATAGAAGAATCCACACTGTGATCATCTTAACTCTCACTCCGAGATTCAAAGCCCTTCTAATTGTCTCTGCTGCCATGTATGTCTCGGGTGGGTCAAAGAGAGGCATGAGACCGATAAACTCCCATGGACCTCCGGGCTTTCCTTCTTTCCGTTAGGGACTTCTGTTAAAAATGTTAGAATACAAAGAAAACTTGCGTTGAAGGGTCTTTTGGTCTTGGATAACATTTTCATACAGTATGCTACCGCAGGGATCTCAAACCACGTTCAAAGAAATTTATCTATTACGTGATGGACCCTATGCTCAATGTCCGATTTATTGTGTGCGAGATTCAAAATCGAGAACCATAATAAAGCGTGTGTTCAATGTCGAGTTATTATGCTCAAGATGCAAAATCGAGAACCATAGAACATGTCACGGATGATATACTGCTCGGGGCACCCTTACTTACACGATGCATTCTATGTTCACCATCAATATATGTCAAAGTCATCGCTTGTCGGTTGGATTGAATGGAAGGAAATGGACCTCCGGATGCCGACCTTGCCTAGATATAAAATTTTGATATTATTATCGCAAACAACTCAATGCAAGATCTAAGTCTTCCGGAATATGATATTATTATATGCCCCATTTATCGTCTACAAGAATAACATTTGCGTGAAACTACATACCTCCTTTGGGTCAGCCAACATTCCTACTATAGCAGCATCTATTGCGTCTTGGTTTTCCACTCTAGAGGCTCTTGCAGCCATCAACACCACCACGAGCCTTCTCTTTCATGTCGTCTAAATCAGTTAACCAATGGATGAGGTGGGTCATACTGCAAGCAACATATTTGAATATTAGTACATAGGATACCATCAGAATTCAAACTTTTAATATTTTGCTACTATCCTACCTGAACTATGCAATCTACGCCTGGGATGTCAAGTCCACGTGCTGCCACATCAGTGTTTTTTTATACCTTAATGTTGGCAGTTTATTGTGTCATATGGACAGTACTTTTTACCTTAAAAAGATTGTTTTGTGCTTAAAAAAGGATTGATCTGTGTACTGTTAAAGTGTGTATGTGATTCTCTGTTTAGGGTTTTGTTGGTTCAAGCACATTATGTCAACTAAAAGTAGTAAAATAAATAGTCTATGAGCATGTATTGCCTACACATTATTTCTACATATACAAAAAAGACAAAAATTTAATAAATCAATATTTAAAGACCATACCTGATCTTGGATGAAATCCTTTTTTAAATGAGCTATCACATTATCATCGGAAACCGCCTTGCATTGGTATATGTGGTTTTGGTCGATGTTAAATTGACTAACACACTTTGAACAGAACTTTTCCCCACCATTACATTCAAATCACCGGAAAGTTAACATATTACATGTTTTATCCTCGGTCGTTCATTATTTCATGAGCATTTGCTCCAGACAACATATTGACATTATGATCAAACACGACCAAAGAAGCTGAACCTGTCTTGTCCATCTTATAATGACCTTAAATCTGTAATCAGAAAAGATATTACTACATGGGTATATCATAAATAAATATGTATATTTTTATTTTGTGTCAATGAATTTGTTTAATGCATATCGTCAATTACCTTGCACAACCTCGGTAAATGATTTCGTGTTCATCACATTTGCATGGTCGCTTGGCGCTTGCCATCCTTGTTCTAGGTTGCATCAAGGAAGAAGCACCACTTTTGACAGCTTCGCAAACTATAAATAAACATTATCACATCAAAAAATATTTTATGATTTTAGCTTTTGGGTGCACACATACCTCAATATGAAGGCCTGAAGGCGTTTTTCAGGTCAGTCCACTTGCGATAGACCCTTACACGTATGGATTTACCAATATCTAATGGCTTCATGTCTGGCACCCCTACGGTCTCCAATTGTGTAACAGGTCTTTTTCCAACAGATTTTGGTATCGCAGCTAATGCAGCATATCGGCCATTTTCCTGCAAAACAATTAGTAGATCGTATCTGTTAACATGCATATATAGGTGAGTTCAACAAACGAATAATATGAGGAGAGAAAAGGTACAGATGCACGGTTCATATAACCAATCTATGGATGTTATTTACATGTACCTGGAGCTAGCCTAGTGTACGTTTACCTGGGTGCGAAAAACATAGTGTCAACCCTAAGAGCTCCAAAAGATGAACATAATGCAGAATGTGCATTGTGTGTGCTAGAAAGTGGTGTTGGAATGTGCAAAATCTTGTTGAGCAATGCAGAGATGAGATAAGCATGCAAGGCGTGTGGGAGACAAATAACACAATCTGATAGAAAGTGTGAGCTGTGCAAATAATTGCAAAAGCCTCTGATGAGTATCTTACCATATAAGTCTTGGTCTCAATCTTTGTATAGCCCGATCTGACGACCCAAATCCTCCAACCAAACACCACATAATTATTTTTATGTCCTTTTACTACTATAATGATTTATAATGAATAGTTAACATTGAAATTTTCTGATTTATATAGTTTAAACTACCTATATTTAAGGAGCAGGGCCATGGGATTTCCTAAAGATCGAACTTATTGAGGATATAGATGTTCCGGTCTTTGAGATTATGTTCTTTGTTTTCTCCTTAAAACTTCTTAATTAAATGGAATTCTCGAAATAACTGTTGGCTACCAAGACTATATTCTTATTTGAGCTCTACCTCTTGGTCATGCATTGACTGCTGCTATTTAAACATGCCAACTAAAAGAATAGGCCATTTTAAAGCAAAAGCATAACAACCCAAAAGTTTAAATTGAAATTTGAAGTTTTATAGTATTAATATAACTTTTACTATGTATACATTAAGCGAAATATGGACAACAAAGTTTTCTAGGTTACCCGACTCCTTTGACCCATTACCAACCCGCTCATGTATATACGGTATATATTCTAAATAGATCTTAAGCACGTGAATATTTGCTTGTGAGTAGGTTACATATCATCCAAACACACCTCGTGTGCTTAAAGGGATTACTCTTAAACATTCAAGGAGGAAAAAGATAAGTGTTGTTGGTAGATCGTGTGCTTAAAGGGTTTCATCCATATATTTAGATACAAAAGTGTTGAAGCCAGGTAGCGGACCAAAATGCCTAATAGGTCGACTCACCGGACTCTTGTTGAATTTTGTCTTGGATGGAATCTTGTCAAAACCGATCCCGAGGTCATAACCGAATCAAATTTGGAAGGAATCACAGTTGCGGGATCCTCAAACGACCGTTCATTGGAAGCACCAAAACCATCAGACCGCAACATTCCTAAACTTGTATCCCACTCGGGTCTTGCGAAATCTATTCCCAACAAGTTGAATTTGGAGAAGCCATTTCGATTATTTCTTCCTCTCCTACCATCCATTTTGATGTGTTTGGTTGTGCAAGTCCCAAACGCATATTTCCATTAACGAGATGGTTGTGCAAGTTCCGAATCTGCATATTTCCATTAATAGATGATGCGGTGGCTCAAGAGAAAGCACCATGTGCGATTAAGGCAACATTACTTCTAGAAGTAACCTCGATGACAACGGCATTGAAGGTAACACAACAAGATGCTTCTCGTGCGGGTGGCTTAAAGACAATAACCTCATCTTCTTCCTCTTCACCTTCTTCATTCCCGTAACGTTTCCATCCGAACTTCATCGATATCGTGGCTCAACTCCAAAAGAAAAACTTCTTGGATTTTGAATCAAGATAAATTCCTTGGTGTCCAACCAACACTGGTGGTAAGGGCCTGCGTACCGCTAGAATCCGGTGAACTCGTGCATTCTTTTCCTTATTTCCACCATCACCTCCAAAATAATGTTCATCCATGAAAGGATTTGGTCTTTGACCAAATAGGCTTGATGCTAATTGGCGTCTAAACGAAGGATTATCAAATGGATCCCGTCCTCCAAAAAGGATATGCATACCCTCAAAACCAGCAAAGGGGTCACCAAAACTGAAGAAATTCCACTTACATGTGACTCAAAGATAACAAATCACCTGCTTCCCAAGGTTGCAATCATGGTCAGTTAAGGATCTCATTAAAGGGGGATCATGTCAAATATTATTTGATGAGTAAAAGAATATGAAACTTAAAGTTTCACTGCAAACACATCATCCACATCGCCCTCTTGGAGCATCACTTTCCTTTAATTTCAAGTCCTACTAATTAAAAATAGAGCATTAATCCCAGCCCCCCTTGCCCAATATAGAAGCCTGCATCATCAATTTTCATATCTTATCTTATTATCATCTGATTAGTCATTAGTTCCACGATATGCACATAACATACCAAACTTAACTTTAGCTAGATTGCTATAAAAAGATTGATATGATCATTTTCGTGAACATGGAATTGTAGATGAACACATTGGGGACCTTCGATTTGGGTCCCCCTGGTGCTAATAAAAAATTATACTTTGATTTGTTTCTTAAAGACCTTCACTTAGTGGTCTTCTTTTTATGGCTGTTTTCTCGAGCTGATTGTTAAACACATTTTTAGTCAAGCATGCTTCCTATCGAATATAAACTTTTTCGGCATTACATAATAAGCTTAACGACGAATGATTAACACTTTACATTATTCAATTTCCTTCTCTCTTGAATGCCTTGCTTGAAAAAGGTAACTTAATTTGAAGTAGCTTAAATTTTGATGTACACATTTGCTTTAAACAGATAGTTGCTATAGCTCTTTTGTTTCCATCATGGCAACTCGAGAAGTATTAAGCCAAACATGCAAGAAAACATTGATTACCGATAGTTTATAACAATATAATGTGGGTATTATAAGGTTAGAACTGCTATGTATTATAAACAATATTATAGTTTAAAAAGTGTCTTTGAAAGTTTACAAAATTCGCAAGAAACCCTATGCATAAAATTCTATACAATTTAATACAAACACTGAAAGTTTTCTTTAACCTTTCAAATATACTATTAAGTATTAACCTTTCAATTACACGTAATTAAAATATATAGATTTTAATATTGAATTACATGGATCATCTCTTTCAGTGTTTTGATCGTATCAGACGTCTCCACAAGAAAACTTTCAGTGTTTTAATTACGTGGCATTAAAAAATATTTTTTGGCGAATGTCGTATCATACTATTAACCTTTCAAATATACTGAAAAAAAAATCTTGAAAAGGTTATATAACACATAAACTTTCAATGTTTATAACACATATATGTAATACAAACTTTCAGTGATTTTCAAATATTAATAGTGTTAAAAATTGTTTTAAATCATTCCTATTCAGTTCCTATTAACCAAACATCCCCTAATTTTCACAAAAAACTGTCCATCCTTCACAATAATCATATAACGAAATCTATCCGTAATATCACAAACTCAATCATAATTCCCTCACATCCATTAATTACAGATCATTATATCTTATAAATCACTTAAAAACAATCAATTCGATCAAACAACGGCTAACACGTCACCAAAAACCCTAACAACATAAGAATAAATAACATGCATGCATGATACAATATATATGAGCGTAAAATAATAACAATACCATTAAACGTAATACTCTTCAAAGCAACTAAATGCAAGTTAAAGCTCTGCAAGTTATTGAAGATCGACAAACATGGTTTTGAGGAAAAGAGAGTATTTTTTTCCTAGAAAATATATAATAAGTTTTAAAAAAGATAATTACTTAATATAATTTTTGTAAATAAATACATTCCTTTTCAAAATAATCAAACTGGTCAATGATTGGTTGTAGAGATTTATAAATTTGGTTTTCAAGTTATAATCAAAAAATGTGTTGGTCTAGTGGTAATCATGTTTGTTTGTAAACTAATGCACCCGAGTTCGAATCCAATGCATGCATGATTTTTGAATAATAAAAAATGAAATTTTAATAAATAAAAAAATTCAAATTTATTAAAAATAATTATTAAAATCCAAATTTACATAAAAAAAATATTAAAATCCGAAATTTATATAAAATCTAATTAAATTAAAAATTAGTGCTAAAATCCAAATTTACATAAAAAATATTAAAAATCCGAAATTTATATAAAATCTAATTAAATTAAAAAATTAGTGCTTAGGTGGACAACTTATGCTTATGTGGCATGAAATTGAATTCTTGGGCAATGAGGTGGGCGTTTACGTGGCATTATCTACGTGTAACGCCTCCCGTTATATATAATATAGAGATATATATATATATATATATATATATATATATATATATATATATATATATATATATATCGAGATCCTATCTTCTCCTCATTCTCTCTCCCCATCGCCTCCATCACTCCACCATGCCACCATCATCACAGCCGCTCCTCATCACAGTACCTCCTCCATCACAAAGACCACGCCCACCATCATCACACTGAGGGCTACTTTTAAGATTTTCGAATTGTTTTTTTTTTTTTTTTTTTTTTGCCTTAACGGCCGTTAAGTAGCCAACGCCGGCACTCCAACGCCGTTATTTCTCATCGTCTCCAACGGATAACGCCTCCAACGGCGTTAATGAAGCCCTTAACGAGCGTTATGACGTGACGAATGGGAGTGCTCTAACACCAATAATATTTCATATTTTCAATTTCAACCCCTAAACTAAAACAAACACTTCATTTATTAAACTAAAACAAACATTTCATTAAAATTAAAAACATATTACAATACAGATTAAAAAAAAAAAAAAAAATTACAACGAAAAAAACACACACACTTCAAATAAAGCGTTACAACAAATTAAAGAAATACGATCTCGACGAGGTTTCAAGTATCGTCAATGCCTCCGACATTGTTTTTTGCGGTTAGGGAAGTTGAAAGATTGAGAGTGTTGAGAGGATTTAGTAGTTGAAGTGTGGAAAAAATGGTGTTTAATTGTGTATTTATAGTGGTAAAAAGGTTTTGAATTTTTTTTTTTATTTATTAAAACTAGCCGTTAGGGGTGGTTTTGAATTTTTTTTTAAAGTTAACGGCTAGTAGCCGTTAGAGGGACTAAATATGAATTTTTTTTTTTTTTTTTTTTTTTTTTTTTTTGTAACGCGTTGCGTTAAGTAGCAACGACTAGGGACCAACGGCGTTAAACTGCTCCTCTTCCAACGGTATAACACCAATAACGGCGTTAAAAAACCCATAACGGGCGTTATCAAGTTAAGGATGGGAGTGCTCTAACAAAAAAATAATAATCTATCAAAAGTAATTTCCTACTATTATTATGGTGGGATTCACTTTCGTAAATATTGGAATGTCATTGGTAGTGATTTTTGTGATGCGGTTGTGTGGTTTTTCCAACATGGAACATTTGCTAAGGGTTGTAATTCATCATTTATAGCCCTTATTCCGAAAGTTCAAGATCCAAAATTCGTTAGTGACTACAGACCTATTAGCTTGATCGGAAGTTTGTACAAAGTGGTTACTAAAGTGCTGGCTACTCCTCTTGCGTATGTGATTTCGGACCTCATTTCGGACGTTTAAACCGCGTTCGTTCCTAACCGACACATTTTAGATGGTCCGTTCATTATTAATGAAGTTCTATCTTGGTGTAAACATAAAAAGCAACATGCTATGGTTTTTAAGGCTGATTTCGCTAAAGCATATGATTCTGTACGGTGGATTTTCTCGACGAGGTTTTTGAGGCGTTTGGTTTTGGAAATAAGTGGCGTTCATGGATTGCTGGTAGCTTATCATTAGGTATGGCTTCTATCCTTATTAACGGCAGCCCGACATCTGAATTTCAATTCCATTGTGGGCTTAAGCAAGGTGATCCGCTCGCTCCGTTCCTTTTCATTCTTGTTATCGAATCCTTTCACCTATCATTTAATAGAGCTATTGAAGAAGGTATTTTCAAAGGCTTAAGGATTGACTCTTCTCTTATGATCTCTCATTTATTTTATGCGGACGATGCGGTGTTCATAGGGGAATGGTCTGAGTACAACATTACTCGCATTCTGCACATTCTCCATTGCTTTTCGCTTGCTTCCGGTCTTAAAATTAATCTTCAAAAAAGTCATATTTTAGGTGTCGGTGTTTCTCATGAGATGGTTAATGCAGCGGCAGTTTCTCTTGGTTGTTCTGTTATGCGAGCTCCGTTCAAATACTTGGGGGTGTCAGTTGGAGGCAATATGTCTTTGGTCAAACAATGGGACGTTATTATTGATAAATTTCACTCTCGGTTATCTAAGTGGAAATGTAATCTTCTTTTCGTTGAGGGGAGACTTACTCTTCTCAAGTCGGTCCTCAGTTCCACTCCTATATACACTTTGTCGTTGTATAAAGCCCCTAAAGTTGTGCTTAATATTATGGAGTCTATTAGACGTAAGTTTTTCTATGGTATCCAAGATGGTGATAAGAAGATTATGTGGGTTAAGTGGTCTAAAATTCTTGCGGCCAAAAAATATGGAGGGTTAGGAGTGTCCAGCTATTTTGCTTTAAACAGGGCGCTTCTATTTAGATGGGCTTGGAGGTTCGTTACCCATGATGATTCTCTGTGGTATCGTGTGATTTCTGCCATGCATGGACCTAGTTTTCTTCAATGTTCTTCTCGTTACTCACCGGTGTGGGGTAATATAGTACGAGAGATCCATAAGCTCAAGAATAAAGGAGTTGATTTACTCTCTTATTGTCGTATTCGTGTTAAATGGTCTTAAGACAAGTTTTTGGAAGGACCCTTGGATCGATGACTCCCTTTTGTGCCATCGTTATCCGAGAGTTTTCGCTTTGGAAACTAATCGTGACATTTGTGTGGCCGATAAATTGTCAGATTCTATAGATGGATCTCTTCGTCGTTCTGCCAGAGGTGGGAGTGAAGAGCAACAGCTCGTTCAGCTCCAGAATTTGGTTGGTTCATCCGTTTTGTCCTCGGTCGATGATAGATGGGTTTGGTCCTTGAGTGGCGATGGGATGTTTCGTGTTAAAGATGCTAGGACCCTGTTGGACGAGATCTTTCATCCTAAAGATCACAACGCTACTCGGTGGTGCAATTTTATTCCGATCAAAGTCAACGTGTTTGCTTGGAAGTCGAGTATAGATCGGCTGCCTACCCGTGTGAACCTGCTCAAAAGAGATGTTTATATTCGTGATTCTTCTTGTCCGATTTGTAAGGATTCTCCGGAAGATTCTTCGCATTTGTTTTTTACTTGTAGCTTGGCTGCTGATGTTCTTCGATTGGTTTTTCGTTGGTGGGGTCTGAATTGGACGCATATTTCTTCTTATGAGGAGTGGCTTTATTGGATCAAAGATATTCGGCTCGGATCCAAAATTAAGCTCATGCTGGAAGGTGTGTTCTATATCGCTTGGTGGAGTATTTGGAGTTTCAGAAATGGTCTTCTTTTTGCGGCCAAAATCCCTCGGAAGGATATTATTTTTGATAATATTGTTTCTCGTGCTTATTCTTGGTGTCATGCTAGATGTAGTAGCTCGTTTAGTTGGGTTAGTTGGTTACAACACCCTTATTTAATTTCTTTGTAATTTTCTAGCTCCTTGCTAGTTTTCCTTCAATAAAAGTTGTCGTTCAAAAAAAAATAGACGACACTGGTTGAGACTTGGACAGTTGGACCTATGTAGGTTATTTATGTTCTTGTCCATATTGATCGAGTATAATTACTGTATACCAAAGTTTTACCTTAAGGCCAACTCATATGGTAACATAGCAAAACTAAGGTATCGTTTAGTTGTAGAAAACTTTTCTTGTCTTTTAAATTTTTTGAGAATTGAATGGTTTTTCTTCTGTAGAGAAGAGTTGTGAATTTTGAAAACCCGTTTAGTTTGAGTTATATTTTTTTTAAAGATTACCTCGGATTGCGACGGTGACGGAGACGGTGGGCGATGGAGGATGACACGAGTTAAAATTTTGTATTTTTATTTGCTACTTATTGATTTTCAGCAATCACAGTCGTAAAATTATTAAGACCTCACAAGTCATGCTCGCTCCTTTTTTGTGTAATAGTTTCCAATAATATCATATCATTTATTGGAGTAGGATACATGCCCATCAATTACATGCTTCTGCTTTCTTGTGTAATAGTTTTCCAAAGTGACACATGCAAAATAGAAAAAGGGTATTATTGATTGAATATGTTTGTGACTAACATTGGTGAAATTATTAACATCTCGCAAATCTATGGCGCTTTTGTTATCAACATTGGCGATACATTACATACAGAGCCGTCTCTTAGGGTGTACGAGATGAACGGCGATCACCCAGGGCCCAAAAAAAAGGTTATTAGTTTTACACAAGTTCTACTTTTCTAAAAAGATTATTTATAACAAACTAAAGCCTCATGAGAGATAGGCTTTATTTGATACCAACATTCAACATACGAAGTAGTCCATCAAGTTTATATTTTAGCTTTGAGATTTATCTTTCACCAATGTGGGATAAGTTTGCACCAAGACAAGTGAGATATGGTTTAACTTCCCATCATGCTTCATATCCCCTCTTTCTTAGCCCATGTTCAATCTAAGAACAACCCGAGAGGTGCAATATGGCACAATTGTTGAAGATTACATTTTAATAAAAACCTGTAAGAAAAGGCAATCAAACATACGGTCGAATATGAGTAGAATAAACCATTGGAACCTAGAAGCGTAGTGGTGATGTAATAACCAATTGAGCTTTTGCACCTTTTCTTGAATCCGAAAGAATAGAATAAACCTTTGGAAGCGTAATGGTGATCTTACCATTTGGGTCAAGTGCATCATATATACGCTTCCAAGTAATAACAAACAAAAGGAAAACGTCAACAGTTGTTCATTGTCGAAGATCTATACTTTGCAAAAGATGGAGCTTCTAGCATATAATTACATCATTTGCTATCTTGTTTGTGGATTATTATGTTTTTCTTATTCAACTCGTAACTCACACGAAGAAAATCTTTAATGGGTACCCGAACATTAACAGGCCACAGCCACAACGATGCCGACGCAGAAATGAGAACTGGCGTTTGCAAGATAGGGTGGCATCACACATTTGTCACCATTGAAATATATATTTCTTGGAAACACCCAAAACCCATATAGCGTTTGGCACCTTTGGAGACGAACGAATTCTCATTATGTTCCTTGATAAGCTCTACGAATATTATAACATCATATTGTTAGAGCTTTGCGACTTACAAGCCTAACTAGAAGATTTGTTTCTTGACTTTCTTCCAAATTATCCCACGTTGGTTAATGACTCAAATAAAAGTAAGTTTATTAACACAAACATCCATCGTATGCTAAGATGATTCTTGGCTTTCTTGAAAGTATAAATAGTTTGTGTTTATAGGTTCAAGGAATTCGGAATATTCTTTTTTGTTTTCTCTTAGGATACACGCATAAAGCGAGAGTTTATAACGGTAAATAATTATACTTACGAACATGTATTTTGGTGTGACTTTTGATGCAACACTTACGAGAAAGTTTGAAAATTAACTAATATGTAAACTATTAATTTAAAGTGAATATTGTTATCATTTTTAATCAAATGAGTAAAACTTATCATTTTTCATCAAGGGTAAGTTTAATAAGGAGTATTAATGGAAATTTTAGACAAAACATTTTACTCATTTTTAAGTCATTTTAAGTTACAATAATATGTATAAACTCTTTATAAATAGTAGAGATACAGTTATTACAGGTTAATGATTTCTTGAAAAGATTTCATAGTGGGTGTTTATAATACGTCGTTTTATTAACATTTTTGTTTTTGTTTTTTTCTAATATAGTTATATCACAGTTTATTTTGGTTGAAAATTCTAACCCAACTGTTTATTAAAATGATTGGTTATTTTTACATGTCTATTCGGTAAACATCAAATAGGTGTTTATTGAATAGACATGCTTCAATAATAAAATTTCCATTGATGCTCATATTTTGTACTTTTCTCACTATCGTTGTTATTTTTTGAGTCACACACTTCCTTCTCTTTAAGAGTGATTAAAAAACAAAAAAACAAAGGATATTAAGCCATAGAGCTCGATGCATTTTAAGAGCCCGTTTGGTTTGATGGTATAGAATAAAAGAATAGAATCAATTTGGGCTTCCCATTCAAAAAACAAGTTTGGTTTATGGTTTGGCTACCAAAAAAGAAATGAATCTATCAAAAGTAATTCCCTACTAGTATGGTGGGATTCACTTCTTTTTTGGCAGCCAAACCACAAACCAATAGACGGCACTCGTTGAGACTTGGACAGTTGGACCTATGCAGGTTATTTATATTCTTGTCCATATTGACTCGAGTATAATTATTGTATACCAAAGGTTTGCCCAAAGGCCAACTCATATGGTAACGTAGCAAAACTAAGGTGTCGTTTAGTTATAGAAAAAAAATTGTTTGTTTTTAAATTTTTGAGAATTAAAAAGAGTTGAGAACTTTGAAAATCCGTTTAGTTTGAGTTATATATATTCTTTTAAAGATTACCATGGATTGCGACGGTGACGGAGACAGTGGGTGGTCGAGGATGACACGAGTTAGAATTTTGTTTGTTTTATTTATAAAGATCCCGTCATTTTTTATTGAGAAATAAATAAGAACGAAAAAAGTAAGAATGATAAATGAGCTTTTTATTTTTTCTTAAAATTACTGGAAAAAAAAGTAACTATTGCGTTTTTAAAAAATGGAGTATTTGTTTCCGACTTTTTTTAAATAATCCAAGTGATTTTCTCGAAATCGTTTGAGTCGTCCATTTATGACATAAATGTTATAAAGATAAAGCCACAAACAGCCGTTTTTATTTTATATGTTATAAAGATAAAGCCACAAACAGCCGTTTTTATTTTATACAGTGGGTGGTCGAGGATGACACGAGTTAGAATTTTGTATGTTTTATTTTATAAAGATCCCGTCATTTTTTATTAAGAAATAAATGAGAAAGAAAAAAGTAAAAAGGGTAAAATGAGCTTTTAAATATTTAAAATATGAGAATATTAATTTTTCTTAAAATTATTTAAAAAAAAATATGACTAAATGAGTTTTTAAAAAATGAAGTATTTCTCTCCAACTTTTCTAAAATAATCCAAGTGATATTCTCGAAATCGTTGGAGTCGTCCATTTATGACATAAATGGCATAAAGATAAAGCCACAAACAACCGTGTTGTCGTATTGTTTTATTTTCTACTTATTGAAATTTTCATTTTCGGTACTCACATTCGTAACAAGTCATGGTCATTTTTTTTTTTTTTTTTTTTTTTTTTTTTTTTGTAAATAGTTTCCAATAATATCATATCATTTAGTCCTTATGTCCCAATTTGATTGTCCATCTTTCTATTTTAGTATGTCTCAAAATAATTATCTATTACTAAAAATAATACCCGAATTTGTTTAAGTTTACCATATTACATTTTGTCCAAATTATATTTAATTATGTACAAAAATAAAAGAAAACATTAATTAATTATCAAAGGGTAAAAGTGTCTTTCTTTTAGCTTTTTGTAGAAATCAAATCAGTAATTAATGCACATTTTTTAAACTGTGTACTTTTTGTCTGTGGACAATAATTTTAAGACGGAGCCACGGAGGTTGTATTGGAGTAGCATGCCATCAGTTGCATGCTTCTGCTTTTTTGTGTAATAGTTTTTCAAATTGACATTTGTAAAGTAGTCAAAGAGTAGTTTTGATTGGATGTGTTTGTGATAACATTGGTGAAATTATTAAAATCTTGTAAATCGATGATTACAGGCAGACCGTCCATGAGAGTGGACGAGGTGAGCAATCGCTGAAGGCAAAAAAAAATCTTATTTTACACAAATTCTGATGTTCTAAAAAGATTATTGAAAACATAGTAAAGCCTCATGAGAGATAGGTTTTATTATGTTACCAATATTCTATATATGAAGTAGTCCATCAAGTTTATATTTTAGTTTTGAGATTTATCATTCACCAATGTGGGATTAAGTTTGCACCCAAGATAAATGAAATATGGTTTAACTTCCCATCAAGCCATCATGCTTCATATCCCCTGTTTCTTAGCCCGTGTTCAGCCTAAGATCAACCCGAGAGGTATAATATGGAACCATTGCTGAAGATTATACGTTTTAATACAAAGCTGTACGAAAAAGGCAGTCAAACATACGATCGAATATGGTAGAATAAACCATTGGAAGATTGTTCATTTCGTTTACACGTGAATTTTCATTTCTAGCTTTTGGAATAAGTAATATACGAGATCCACCTCATAAAACAGACCTTGTTGTAACACTTAATTACAGTCTTTCTTAATAAGTTCTTCGAATGTTACAACATCATATTGTTAGTTGGAGCTTGGGACTTATGAGCGTAACTAAAAGATTTGTTTCTTGTACATTGTTTTGTGACATAAATAAAAGTAAGCTTTAGAAGCACAGGCATCTTCATTGATATACTTGAAAAATATAAAATAGTTTGGGTTTATAGTTTCAAGACCATCAAACATATCTTTTTATTTTTCGGTTATATAGTTATATCACAGGTTAAGTATCTTTGAAAGATTTCTCAGTTTCTATTTATAAGTTTTGTTTCACCGACTGATAATTCTTTTTCTTGTATAGTTTTTTCCAATTTAGTTAGGAACTTTTTAAAATATTTCGTATTTATAAGTTTAAATTCAGTTTTACCAAGTTTTAGTGCAGAAAAAAGTTCTTATATGGTACTTGTTGAATATTTTTTTCTTATATAGTCGTTATTACATGTTAAGGACTCTTTGAAAATATTTCAGTGTATTTTTATAAGTTCAATATACGAGATCACGTCATAAAACAAGCTTGTTGTAATACTTTTTAATAGGTTTCTTTGAATGTTACAACTTGATATTGGTGCAAATTGTCCCACATTGATTGTTGACTTGAATAAAAGTGAGTTTATTAAGACAAGCATCTTTTATATACTCGAACAAGATAAGTAGCTATCTTAAAAATGTTAAATAGTGTGTGCTTTTATATGTTTAAGATGGTTGCTATCTTGTTTTTTTATGCAAACGTAATTCTTTTTTATTTCCTTAAATAGTTATTATTACAGGTTAAGTACTTATTTTTTGTGTGTTTATAAATTTTAACGCATATATTATTTTTTATTTTTTTAAGAACGACAATTTTTTATTTATAAGTTTTAACGCATATATTTTTTATTCTTGATATTGCTGCAAATTGTTCACCACTATCGTGCGCGGGGTACCGTGCTAGTCTCGACCACTGAATAGATTCAAAGGAAAAAAGGGTGCTTTTTATTATTATTTTTTTCTTTTGTGAATATTGTGAGGTATGTTTGCATTAAGTGGTTTATTTTTATAATTTTGGTTTGGCAGTGACCATAACACGTGTTTGTGGTAGGTTTGATTGTGTGTTTAATGAGGATGTAGTGCTGACGTGTAGGTAAAATTATTGATCAGATGTGTTTGTGATTAACATTGGTGAAATTATTAACATCTTGCAAATCCATGACACTTTTGTTATCAACTTTGGCGATAGCCGTCCTTCAAGATGAGCGGTCGCCTAGGCCCCAAAATTCTTAGTTTACACAACTTCTACTTCTCTAAAAAGATCATTGATAGTAAAGCCTCATGAGGGCTAGGCTTTATTGCTAAACCAACGTTCAATATATTGCATAGTCCATCAAGTTTATATTTTAGCTTTGAGATTTATCTCTCACCAATGTGAGATTGAGTTAGCACCCAAGACGAATGAGATATGGTTTAACTTCCCATCATGCTTCATATCCCCTCTTTCTTAGCCCATGTTAGCCTAAGAACAACCCAAGAGGTGAAATATGGCACAATTGTTGAAAAGTACATTTTAATAAAAACCTGTAAGAAAAGGCAATCAAACATACGGTCGAATATGAGTAGAATGAATCATTGGAACTTGGAAGCGTAATGGTGAAGTTACCATTTGGGTCAGGTGCATCATATATACGCTTCTAAGAAATAACAAACAAAAGGAAAGGTCAACAATTGTTGAGTGTCGAAGATCCATACTTTGGAAAAGATGGAGGCTCGTAACTCCAAAAATAGCAAATACATAACGGAAAATCATAGCTTGAGTCATAGATGGAGCTTCTAGCATATAATTACATCATTTGGTATCTTGTTTGTGGATTATTATGTTTTTCTTATTCAACTCAGTAATCACACGAAGAAAATCTTCAAGGGGGTACCCCAAACACAAAAACGAGAAGAGAAGGCCACAACCACAAACGATGCCAACACAGAAACGAGAAGTTAGGGTGGTATACATATGGTGGCATCACACATTTGTCACAACTTTGCAATAATCTCTTGTTCAACTACCCACCATGCTCGGGACTTATGAGTGTAACTAAAAGATTTGTTTCTTGTACATAGTCCCACATTGATTGGTGACTTAAATAAAATTAAGCTTTTAAACACATGCAACTTTAATATATTTAAATGTGTTTTGATTGTTTTTTAAAAGTAATAACTATTTTAGGTTTATGTTTTCAAGAAGATAGTGTATGTTTATAGGTTCAATACACGAGATCACGTCATAAAACAAGCTTGTTGTAATACATCTTAATAAGTTTCTTGAATGTTACAACATGGTATCGTTGGAGCTTGGAACTTAGAAGCTGTAACTAAAAGATTTGTATTTTGCAAATTGTCCCACATCGCTAGTTGACTTAAATGCAATTGACTTCAATAGCACAAGCATCCGTTACATAGTTGAATAGGAGTTAATAACATCTTAAAAAATATCAAATACATATTTAAGATGTCTATTAGCTTCCTATTATTTTAAGCACATGAGATTTTATTTTTTTTCTTCTTATTTTGGTCGAAAATCCAACACAACAAATTATTATAATCATGTTGGTTTATTTTAATCGTTGAACTATGAACATAAATATAGATGTTTGGACTATATGTTACATAAACTTTATATAATACATTGCACATATTTTCTGACGAAAAAAATCAAATATTTTTAAAAATTTACGCTATAATTTTTTTTGCTAGAATGACACTTGCCCCTAGTGACCCCTTTTATCTGCGTTTATGGGTGGTGGCCTCCACCACGTGCAGACCCCATAGCACCCTCACCACCACCGCGCGCGGGTACCCTGCTAGTCTTAACCATCGAACATATTCAAAGGAAAAGGGGTCTTTTTTTTATTATTTTTTTGGTTTGTGAATGTTGAGAGGTATTTTTGCATTAAGTGGTTTATTTTTATATTTTTGGTTTGGTGGTAATCATAACACCTGTTTGTGGTAGGTTTGATAGTGTGTTGAATGGTGATTAACATTGATTTGGGTGAAATTATTGATCGGATGTGTTTGTGATTAACATCTTGCAAATCCATGGTGCTTTTGCTACACAACTTCTACCGCTCTAAAAAGGTCTTAGTTTACATAACTTCTGCTGCTCTAAAAAGATCATTGTAGGATACTAAAAACTCATGAGGGCTAGGCTTTATAGCCAAACCAATGTCAATATATGGCATAGTCCAACAAGTTTATATTTTAGCTTTGAGATTTATCTCTCACCAATGTGGGATTAAGTTTGCACCCAAGACGAATGATATATGGTTTAACTTCCCATCTTGCTTCATATCCCTTGTTTCTTAGCCCGTGTTGAGCCTAAGATCAACCCGATAGGTAAAATATGGCACCATTGCTGAAGATTACATTTTAATAAAAACTCGTACAAAAGAGGCAACTAAACATACGATCAAAGATGAGTAGAATAAACCATTGGAAGATCGTTCATTTCGTTTAAAGGTGAATTTTCATTTCTAACTTTTTGGAAAATGTAATATACGAGATCCAACTCATAAAACATGCGTTGTTGTAACACTTAATTGCCAATCTTTCTTAATAAGTTATTTGAATGTTACAACGTCATATTGTTATAGCTCGGGACTTATGAGCGAAACTAAAAGATTTGTTTCTTGTACATTGTCCCACATTGTTTTTTGACATAAATAAAAGTAAGGTTATAAAACAGGCATCTTCAATATATTAAAGATGTATTTTGAAATACTTGAAAAATATAAAGTAGTTTCGGTTTATAGTTTCAAGTCCATCAAACATATCTTCTTTTTTTTTTATGTTATGCTAGCCAATTATCCGTGCAAAGCAATGGTTTATAGTGATAAATAATTATATTTTCAAACTTGTAGTTTTTGTGTGACTTGTGGGTTCAATTTATATTCATTGTGAAAAAAGAAAGTTTATGGGTTAAAATGAAGAAAATACAAAAGTTTTAGAATTAAACAGTATTTTAACTATTAAATTAGTGGTAGATGTTTTATCATTTTTAATTCGTGCTCTATATATAATATAGATGTAAGTTAATTATTTTAAAGGGTATTTTGGAAAATCAATTTTACTCATTTTAAAAAATCTTTATCTTATATGGTTATTACAATTAAGTTAAGAACTTTTTGAACTATGTCATAGTGTGTGTTTATAAGTTTAAAATGCCGATGTACCAAGTTTTAGTGCACTAATAAGTTCTTATATAGTACTTGTCGAATTTCTTTTTCCTATACAATTATTACATATTAAGGACTCTTTGAAAAGATTTCATAGTGTATGTTTATAAGTTCAATATACGAGATCACGTTCTAAAACAAGCTTGTTGTAATACTTCTTAATAAGTTCCTTGAATATTACAACATCATATTGCTGCAAATTGTCCCACATCGAGTGTTGACTTGAACAAAAGTGAGTTTAGTAAGACAAGCATCGTTTACATGTTTGAATGGGATGATGACATCTTGAAAAATGTTAAATAGTGTGTGTTTATATGTTCAAGATGTTATTGAATCTCATTTTTGTATGACACAAACGAAATTCTTTTTATATGTTCAAGTATCGTGTGTTTATAAGTTCAATATGTCGTCTTACTAAGCTTTAACGCAGATAATAACCGTTTCAACTATTTTCTTGTATACTTATCACAGTTTATTTTGGTCGAGAAATTCAACACAACAAATTATTATAATCATGTTGGTTTAATTTTATCGTCGAACTATGAACATAAATATAGGTGATTTAACCATAAGTTACATAAACTTTATCAAATACATGGCATATATTTTCTAATGAGTAGTGAAATCGGTTTCTATAAATGTATATAAAATGCATTTTAATAGAACTCATTGATTATAATATTATAATTAGACAAAATGCGTTTAAGGTGAACGAACTTTCATTTTATTTACTTGAGTAAATGAATTTATAATTTAGATTATTTTTCATATATTCATGTTAGTGAATGCATATTTTTTGATAGTTAAGTAATATAAATTTCGTGTTTTAATAAGTTGATTGATGTTTACATATATATTTATAAGTTCAGTGACTTCAAACACCGTATTTCATAAGTTGAATAAACCAAATGAACAAAATGAAAGATGGTAATTTTTAATTTTTCAAAAGGTTTAATAATGTTAACGCCTTTAGAAAAACAGAAAGTAAAGATTATGATAATAAATTAATAACTTAAAAGGATAAAGTGACCTACATTTTTAATAGAACTTATTATTTAAGTTAATGCAGAGATAAATCACAACAGGATCTGTGGCGCAATGGTAGCGCGTCTGACTCCAGATCAGAAGGTTGCGTGTTCGATTCACGTCAGGTTCAAACTTTTTTTTTTTTTTTTTTTTTTTTATTATTTTGTTTTCTTGTATGTTTGCTAAGAAAAATTATGTCCTAACTGTGATCAGTTCCTTCTGTGAGTTAAATCTATGACTCGATGAGGCTCGTACTATTCCATGATCGCTGCTCTACACTTCGTTGTATGAACCGAAACTTTTGTCACAAGGAAATTGTCACCTTATCTAAATCGGGTGGATTTTTTTCTCACCGCGCCGCATGGTCATTCTCAACATTCTATCACACATTGTTTTTGAAACAAGACGTGTGAGCCAGTCAACGTTGTCAGTTATGGTTTTGCATAACGTTTCGTTTCATGGTTTTACTTTTAGAAATTTACACATAATGTAATTTTATTGTTTTCTTTAAATTTTGATATTATTATTCCGAATTCTTCTCTCTGTCTCATTTTCGAAAAAAAACCAAACAAACTCATTTTTCCAAACATTTCTCCAACAACAAAAATTTGAAGAAACATTTTTCATCATTTATGATTCAAACGTATCATTTCGCCTTTTGAAAATCGGATCTATGTCCTTGTACGATATCTAGTTACAAAAGGGTTGGCATTAGCCACGAAAAATGAGATAAAAATCGTGTATGATCTTGTCTATATCTCTATATATGTATTGATCGATATTGAAATCATATTGTTTCGTAAAATGACTCAAGAGGACGAAAATGACATGCCATCGGGTTAGCATCTCATTCTACATTTCAGAGTTTTGTATACAATGAAATCGCACTTTTAACATCGATTTTTCTTACATATACATGCATACGTACGATATTATACTTGTTGATGTGATTACATGAACAGAAAATAGCAACCAACAAATGGTAGCGGACGAGGTACTTAAACAAGGGAATTCAGAAATTGTGGCCGAGGTCTACACTTTTCAAGACCTCGCCCACGCAACTGAAAACTTCAACCCTGATTTGCTCGTGGGCAAAGGCGGCTTCGGGAGGGTGTATAAGGCCCATCTAGGAGACCGAAACAAAGTATGAAATTTTTTGTTTCTGTTGTTATATATGTTTGGGTCGAAAATATTGAAGTCAGTTGTATAACTGTGGTTAATTTCATATAGATTGTGGCTGTGAAGCAACTCGACATGATTGGAGTACAAGGGAATCCTGAATTTTTAGCCGAGGTTCTTACATTGGGTCGTGTTCACCACCCGAACCTAGTCAATTTAACTGGATATTGCGTGAATGGACATCAAAGGTTACTGGTCTATGAGTACATGACTAATGGTTCATTAGAAGAACACCTTTTTGGTAATACTTATTTCATATTGGATTATCGATATATAGCATAAGTCGAAATTAAATACTTTAGTACTCACTCACGCACACAATCTCCACATTGTCCCTGATGCGCGTAAGCCAGCATCTTAGTTGAGACACCTTAACTACACATGACTACCGTTAGGCCACGTATAGGCCCTTTGGTTACTATGTCATTTGACATCGGTTTTTTTTCTTTCTAAAGATTTGGATGAGAGCAAGACGCCCCTCGATTGGCATACAAGGATGATGATTGCTAAAGGAGTTGCCCAAGGACTCGAGTACTTGCACAACGTTGCTGACCCTCCTATTATCTATCGAGATCTAAAACCATTGAATGTATTACTCGACGATGACATGAACGCTAAGCTTTCGGACATTGGGCTCACGAAATTTGGTCCAAAAGAAGGAGAGGATCATATCTCGACAAGAGTGATGGGGACTTATGGATACTCTTCGCCTGAGTATGCAATGACGGGAGAATTAACAACAAAGTCAGATGTCTATAGCTTCGGGGTTGTGTTTCTAGAGTTAATCTCAGGACGGAGAGTCATCGATGATAAAAGATCACCCGAAGAGCAAAACCTCGTTATGTGGGTAAGTTTATCAAGAAAATCATAGTAACATGGATATATTTCTACATGTGTTAGTTGTTTTGAGTACTAGTAAAATACAAGTCATATGTATTATCTATCATTGTAGGCGAAACCATTGTTCAAAGACAAGAGTAAATTTCCGATGGTGGCCGATCCGTTGCTAAATGAGAATTATCCCGAAATGTGTTTAAACCAAGCTGTCGCTATCGTAGCAATGTGTTTGCAAGAAGAAGCAATCACGAGGCCGTACATGAGCGACGTTGTTGTGGCTCTTGACTACCTAGCCACGGTTCCAGATAATCAAGAACCTGGTCATAGTGATGAATAGTTGCTTATAGCTGAATAAATCTATGCCGAATAAATGTACAGCTTTTTAATGCATAATGTGCAAGTTAGTATAGCATAGTTTAGCTAAAGGAAGAATTTACCTTTTTGTTTCCCTTTTATGCAAAGATCAAACATGTAAAAGACAGAGAAGATGTAATTTTTATACATAATGAATATTTGCAAACATCAAATATGAAACCAAAAAAGTGACC
>CM040243.1:8215508-8257553 GCA_022545495.1 Chrysanthemum lavandulifolium
AAAAAATTAACTCAAATCTACAAATAAGTTGGTACAAATGTATGAAAAAAAAACTTCAAAACTTGATTAATAGTAATTGATCTATTAAATAACTAAAAACAATACCTCATACCTTTGATAACCTTTTTTCGTTTAGATCTCGAGTCAACTTTCCTGCGAGAAGACAGTGGCGGCGGGGATGCGCCTATAACAATAGAAAACAGTTTTAAAGAAAATAAATAAAAACTCAGATCTACAAATAAGATGTACAAATCTATGAAAAAAAACCTTCAAAACTTGATTGAGACCTCGGCTTGTGGCAACGTTAGGTGGTTGTGAGGTTGGGTGGTGCTGAGGTCGAGTGGTAGTGAGATCCGATGATGGTGATGGTGGAAGATGAGCATATTCGTAAGGCGAGAGATTGGGTTTTTTTTACTTGGAGGATGTAAAATGATGTGAGATGGTGATTGTGGAAAATGAGTATATAGTGTGTTTATTTGTGAGGTTGGTAACAAAATTTATTATAAGTTACCCAAACACAGTTGCTCAAAAAGTATTGGTTGTCTTATATAATATACCTTACACATACCTTACAATTCATCTCACTTTTTGTCCTTTAATATTAAAAAATTTGACACATGTCGAATTTTCGTTGAGTTGCTCAGTCGTCTAATTGCCATGATCTAATTTAAGAAGGTGATAAAAAGTTATCTAATCATGACATACTGGCATTTGGCGGGATCCGTTTAGAGAATTTTCTTTTACAAAAATGGATGTTGAATTAAAGAGCACAATTTTTTTTAAAATATAATGAAATTAGATCATTCAAAAATTAAATAGATAAAAAAATATATTTCAATTTGATAATAAAAGTGATTTTTTAGTTAAGAAATTACACATTTATGGTTGGAGCTCTTATTTTAATTTTTTTATAGATCCTGCAATTTAAATGCTTTATATTATCAATTTGTATGCTACAGTAATATATAACTAATTAAAGTTTCACACACCTTGACTCCTAATAACTTGGTAATTGGTATATTATGCTAGATCTTAAGACTTAAGCAATGGAAGGTACAAAAGTGCAGACTAACAAGTGTTGGGTCAAAGAGTTTTGGATCCCAATATTCACTGGCCCATGTGACAAAAATCAGACCATTGACTAAGCTGGTGTGTTTGGTATGAGTATGTAAGGTTGGGATTGTGTTCAAATCAAGCATTTGGTTGTTGTGTGCATGGTTTTTGGATCCACCCATGATGCCCAAATATTTTCCATACCCAAACCCTTGTTATATGATCAGGTTTTTATACTAGCTTTACATTTTTCTACATTAATTTTAAAGGATTAAACGAGAAAAAAATATTGCTAATCATGTAAAATTAGTACTCATTCAATAGGCCTTTTTGGCTTTCCAATATTTATTGCTTCATATTTAACTACGATATCTAGTTATCTAATTAGAAAAAAACATGCACACTCAAATAAATCATAGGATTTGTAGCAAATTATAAAGAAATTCCTTAATAATGCAAAATCTCCTTTTGGGGCCAAGAAATAAAACGTGTGTTTTGACTTCTGAAAAAAAAGTATATTTGGATGGTCAATACGTAGAAGAAAAAGACTATGGCTAGCATAAAAACCGAAAAACCGATTTGAAACCGAAAAAGCCGAACCGAAAAAACCGTCTCATTTGACAAACCAATGGTGGTGGTTTTGAATTTTATAAAAACCGAATGTTTGGGGCGGTTTTTGGTTTCATAAGAAAAACCGAACCGAGAAAACCGCCCCGCCCCACCTTTATGTAAGTTTTATATTTATCTATATAAGAGATATGCTATTTAATTTTAAAGATTTGAGTATACATGCAACTTTATCTATTAGAGAAAAAAAAGTAATAGTGTTGTTTATTATTAATACATTCAAATATGTTATATTAATATATATTATATCTTTGTTTTCGAGCAATAGTGTTCTTTGAATGTTTTTGTGAGTGTAAAAGTGCAAAGCCGTAAAGACATGCATTTTATATTTTAGATTCATGTTTGGTTGTTTTATACGTTTTTCAAGCTTTGGATTGTTAGATATTATGCTATTATTGGTATTTATTTAAATATTTTTGCTTGAAATCTAGGAATCAGAATACTATATAAGATTAAAATAGCTTGTTTTCCGTAAGAAAAACCGAATAAAACCGAAACCGAACCGATTCAATGTCAAAAGCGAAAACCGAAACCGAAAAAACCAACACTAAACAATTTGTAGTTTTCAAAAACCGAAATATATGGTTCAATTTTTGGTTTTACCATAAAGCCGCCTCACCCCGCCCCATGCTCACCCCTAAAAAAGACTATAAAGTTAAAAGGAAATGGATATCTACACGACTACACATAACATTTTGATCATACACTAAAAATTAATATTGTTTTGCCCCGGCATAATTTATCACCTTTTTCAGAACCTTTGACAATGAAATATAGATTCTGAATTTTCAACAATGTACTTTGAGTTTCAGTGTTTCACCATGAAAATTTCTTTCTAGTAGTTTCACATTTTGAACTTTTTATATACTGTAACATTTTTTAGTGGGGCCAAACATCACTATATATTATTCATCAATCAAATTATATAAGATGCTTTACTAGAGGTGTTCTTTGATTAACATCTTTATTAACTATTTTTCCAGATCAAGTTATTAAACTTTTTGAGTGGGGCCAAACATCACTATATATTATTTTTTTTGAAAGGTGAATTTCTTATTAAGTGCTTCGTGTCGCGGTTCGACAGTGGGATGTTTAGACTACGTTGTTTAAACCGGGTCCGCTAGAGAGCCCTCGAAACGAAACGCCTATTTCAATACTCCGTGGAAAACCCCTACTAATCCGCCCAAGGCACGACAATTAATAGGAGTAAACATCACTTTATATTATTCATCAATCAAATTATATAAGATGCTTTACTAGAGGTGTTCTTTGATTAACATCTTTATTAACTATTTTTCCAGATCAAGTTATTAACTAGTATACTACCAATACTAGCTTATAGTAATTATGTTTTGTTCTTAAACTTGTGAGTTAAAGTTAACAGAAGGCTAAGAAATGGATTTTGTTGTTTTTTTTTTCTTCAAAAAAATCATGATCCGGCCGTGTTTATCAACCGGCTCGACCCGGGTAAAAAAAACGCTTGTTTAATCCGGTTTCGAAGCAAACGAAAACCCGGTCACATCCCCTTCGTACCGGTTCAACCCAGGTTTACAAAACATTGGTTTCGAGCCCACATTTCTTTCCCACTAACAAGAAAAATGTTTTTTTATCGTTTGATCTTGCTTTTGGTAACAACTTTAAAAGTTCTGTTAGAAAATGTATTTTTATCATTTTATGCATGAAAATAGCATACATATGACACAACGCATCATAGTTTATTCCAAACAATGAATTTTCGTAACTTTGGCATAATGTGTGGTAACAAATTTTCAAAACTTGTCGAAGACAAACTATAGGAGCATATACAGCAATTTCATCACATAAAATGCAGGCTATATCAGTATTGACATATAGCTACCACATATAAGACGGGCATAACATGATGTATTGGGTGCAGGGGAAGACATAGAGGAGAAAAAGGAGCTGCTTATTGCTCTAGCCAATGACCGTAAAATTTCCGAAATTCCCAAAATATTCCGGGTCAACTCCTTACTATCAATTGCGACTCATTTACACTCGTATTGTTATACGTTTATTATTTTTGAACACACACAAATGTACCATTTCATAATGCAACCAACGAAAATAATTTGGGGTGATAAAGATCAAGTATCCTGTAGATTTGGCTACAGACAGAAAAGGTTTGACTTTCTTCAGTACTGTACATGTTTTGACTTTTAAAGTCAAAGAGGGTAAAAACGACTAATAGTTTTATATTTGATAAAAATGCAGCCATTTGGGTGATAATGCAAATATGGTGGTGATAAAAGGTAGAGGACATGCTTATATTGTAGAAAACCAAAGGAATTTTATAAGCACCTAAAGTCGTTTTTAATCCCTCAAGTTCCTCCTATACCTTAGTTAACCACACCACCTACTGCCGCCACTCCCACTATCACAAACACCCCAACCAACAACCACGACCTTCATTCCCACAATAATGGCTCGGTCACTGTCGCTACCTAATTCTTAATGGTCTTAATGTTTAGAACAGTAACTTTTAATGTTGTATTAGAGTATTGATAGGTCAACCCAACCAGGCGTGTTTTGACCCGTTTACCTAATGTCCTAACCTACCCATTTTGTGTTTTTAACTTCAAGTGAAACAAAGTAATGGTTGAATATGACAACCCTTTCAGTAACCTAAAAACTGAAGTTGCATTCAAGGGAAAAACAAGTGAATCTTTACAAAATCACATCACATGAGCTATGTGTATATACCAATGTTTCATGAAAATTCATGACAGAACAAAGTAGAACATATATCAACAGAAGAAACGAGTAAAGACGAACTCTGCAACAAAGTTTTGCATCTGTAATACTGACTATAGAGTATAGACTTAAGTTTCTTTAGGTACAGAGAGTTTGAAACAGGCCTTACCTTCCTTAAGATTCTCTCCACTATTCTTAATCGCCAGGTTTAAATTCTCAGGTCCTTGAGGTTCTTACTCAGTTCTCCTGCTGTTTGATAAATAAAATTGAACAAATAAGAATTTTTGTTCTTGACTATATCATGTGTGTTATTGAATCAAAACTAGCACTCAGTAGACAATAATCAGTGTATCATTGTTATATCATTTCTAGTAACGCAGTTTATAGACTGAACCTGAAAATTATTCGACAATATAAACCATATGGGAATAAGACTTACCAAAATCTACCTCATCAAACCATGCTGGTCGGGGTGGGGGGTGGAGGCATTCTTTGTCATCATCTGTAGAATCTGCAGTCCAGAGATCACTCTTTTTCTTCAACTTCCGGATTATTTGAGTACATTTCTTGTAGGACCTTAGATCTAGGGAATGGAGTTCAGGAGTCGCATCTTTAATCGCCTTTTTCGCCACATAGGTAGCCCTACAAAATTTCAAAAAAGATCAAATGAAACTTTGGCTGTGATTCAAGTTAGCATTAACAGTACCAAGAGGAAACTATATCGTCCCTTGACTTTGACTTGTGTGGTTAAACAAACTACACTTGAGTGTTAAATTCAGGTCTACATCAGAATGCAGTAGGAATGACACATTGACATACCTTTCAGTATCGGCGATTATCTCATAGAGAAAGACCGAGAAGTTCAAAGCCAAGGCAAGTCTAACTGGATCAGCAGGCGAAAGATCTGATTCAGCAATAGCAGTTGCAGCCTGAAACATGATTAATAAGCCAACTATTTAAATGATTGAAAATCACAAAATATCTATAAAAAATCCTAAAATTAAAATAACCTCATAAGCTTCTTGTGACTGAGATGCAGCAAGTTCCCGAAAGTCTTTGTCGCTTACTTCAGCCACATAGCTGTAGTAATCACCCATCCTATTGTACAAATGTACCAAAACGGTGTTATCACAGATCACAAATGTTTTGCCTTTTAAAATGTATTAGAATCTATAAGACACTCACATCCTAAAATAGAAGACACCGGCTTCTCCGGTGTCGGATGATGGGCATAAGTACTTGTCAAGAGTTACGAGTATCTCGTCGCATTTTACAACAATCTGATTTCCAAGCCTTTCCAGATATTCTTTGGCCAAAGCAACGAAATAATCATCACCACAATACTTGATCTTAGAGACGATCCTCCATCTGGATAGCTTTGCAAGAATCAGTTTCTGATACTCACAATCCAATCTTTTTCTTTGGGATGCAAGCAATCCATGGCCTAATTTTGCGCCAGAATTTAATACTTCTAACAAATCTGAGCCATAAACAGAGAGATTATAATAAAAAAAATCAGACATTAGCAGAGGCTTTATCTAACTTAAGTTAGGCATTAAACTCTTTATTGCCGTTATCAACAATTTAAGCCTCTATGAAGCCCAAGCAATGTGTATACTTGTTCAAACGAAGAACCACAAGATAACTGACAGCATAATATAATTAAGTTAACTGAGAATTGAACGGACATCACAAAATAGAAAATAATAACGGCTAAAATCACAAACGTAAACCTAATTTGATACTTCTAACACCTAAAAACCGTCTCAAAGCTTCATAATTAACCCAGCCGTAAACCTATTAATTATATCGATGCTTACAACTGCATCATAACTCATAAGGTCGTATAGTGATCAGTTATGATCAAAGTTAAGCATAGTGTAACTAAAAGCTGTAGGACAGCTTAATAATCAAATTGAAGCTTCAAATGACGTATTAACCGTCAAAATCATAAACGAGAGCCTAAACTAGCAATCAATAACTAAAAACTGTACGGACAACAGTCAAATGAGCTTCAAACGTATGAATTATGAACATAATAACCGCTAAAATCACAAACGTAAACCTAATTTGATACTTCTAACACCTAAAAATCGTCTCAAAGCTTCAAAATTAACACAGCCGTAAACCTATTAATCATATCGACGCGTACAACTGCATCATAAGGTCGTATAGTGTAATAACCGCTAGAATCACAAACAAAAACATCTAATAATCAAATTGAAGCTTCAAATGACATATTAACCGTCAAAATCATAAACGAGAGCCTAAAGCTGTACGGACATCCGTCAAATGAGCTTCAAACGTATGAATTATGAACATAATAATCATATCGGAGCTACAAAAGTAACTAAAACTGTACGGACATCTTCAAATTATTTGATAACTGACAATGTGGTAATAAATACTAATGATCAATCAATAATGAACAGAATTTCGAAAACTAGAACATAATAACTGACAATGTGGTAATAAATACTAATGATTATACCTTCGTGGTCCTTAGTTAGATCAGCAACGCGAGATATGAAGTCGAATTGACGTTCCAGCTCGTCCGCCATTTTTCTTCAGTTATGGAGGGAGTATTTTGTTTTGAAAATGGGAAGAAAGTGGTCAATGTGTGGTCAAACTTTTCTATTTATAGTCGCGGATTTGATTCACTTTTATTTATTTTACTTTTACGCGGAGTTTGTATCCGTTGGCAAGGGGATCATTCTCGTGTTAGATCGTTTTTAGGGTGTGTAACATGGACGACTGCTTTGAGTTTCAAAAATTTTAGAAATGTTTCAAAATTTGTCCTGTTAATAGTTATATGTAGGTGAGGTGTGCATGGTTCGGTTTGGGTCGGTTTTTGGCTAAAACCGAAACCAAACCACAATTTTCGGTTTTTGTAGAACCCAAAATCGAAACCGTTCTAACAGTTAATATTTGGGTATGGCCAATTTATACCAATAAACTTGTTTTACGTAAAAAAACTAGTTATTTTTCTTTACTTTTTGTCAATCTAAGCAAAATAACGTTTATTGCATAATTCTACAATTACAAACATGTAAATGAGACACACACACATACAAGTAAACATACACGTAGTATAATCATTATCGTATGCTTATCGATATATTCACACAAACACCCGACACGACAAAAACGCATATAAATATAAACGTTAAGATAAATAGATTATAAATCCACTCAAAAAATGAATATTAATTTATAAATTTGATTTATTTAGTTATTTATTCATATTATATTAATTAGATTATATAATAAATCGGTTCGGTTTGGTTTTTGCGGTTCAGTTTTGGACGAAAACCTAAACCGAACCGCATTTTTTAATTTTTTAAAAAGTAAAAACCGAACAATCAGTTTTTAGTTTCGGTCGGTTTTTCGGTTCGATTTTTTCGGTTCGATTTCGGTTTGTTTTGCTCATCCCTAGTTATATATATGTACATTATCTTTCACGAAATAAAATAAAATATATTTAGATGAGAAAATACTATCTTAAATGCGTAATATCTTGAATGTCTAGATGACTAATCGCATTATATCTTAAAAACGGTGGCTTGTATATATCTACCTATCTAGCTATTATATAAAAGGGAAATGATAAAGAGGTTTAAAGTTAGTTTAAACCAGAAACACAATTCCAGTGGCATCATCCCGATAGTTATGCATGGGGACCCACTATACTACAACCCATCAGGATGATGTCACTTGAAACTATGTCTAAGTTTAAGCCTAACTTTAGGCATCTCTATCATTTCCCTATATAAAAAGAGGTTCTCTTTTACTGTAGCACCCTTGAAAAATGAATTTTGCTACATCCACATAAGAATCCCACTAAAAACCTCCACTCGCTGACATGTCAGGGGATGATTGGTTTTTTTGAGAAGTGGATCCTACAAAAAACCAATCACCCTCTGACACGTCAACGAGTAGGGTTTTAGTGAGATTCTTATGTGGATGTAGCATAACTCTAAAAAATACACGTTAGCATCAAATAGTGTGAGACTATTCACTCATTTTAGACTTCTTTGTATAAATAGAAGTCTTCATTTTCTTACTCATTAGCCAATTCTTTCACATTTTCTCTCCTCCATGCCTCAATGGCTAGGCTAAACACAGTAAGGTAGTCGACCGATTTGACGATCGATCCCCCTTACTGTGAGGTGTCGATCGGCCTTCGGTCTATCACTTTTTTCTTTTCTTTTTTTTTTCTTTCGATATTATCATTAAATAATAACTTACGCCGTAACCTTGAGAATAGAATACGATTGTAATCTTCTCGTAGCGAAAATCATCACTTTTAATCAATGGAGTCACGTCGTAACCTTGAGTAACGTTGACTTGGATATCTATGGTGTAACCAAATCAATGGAGTCACGTCGTAACCTTGAGTAACGTTGACTTTGGTCTTCAAGTGATAATTTGTGTTACGGTGTAGGTTTAGAGATGCCTCTATGCCGTAACTCTCTTCTAAATACTTAATTGTACTTCTTTTTTTTTTGCATTTTCTCGTATTTTTCTGCTCTAATGCCTCAATTAACCTGAAATGTAAATATGAACGAATATAAACAAATTAAGTATCATATTAAATAAAATGAGTCAATAACCACGGGAATTTGATATATAAAATATCAGGTAAATATGATGTTATCAAGGACCCTCGACACAATTTACAAGAGTGGTTTAGGTTTTTGTGAGTCTTCCTTGTGGGGATGTGTTTTTCAAGAATGATAACAGATAAAGATTAAGAACACAAACAATCTTTCTTAATAACTTGTTCGAATAATATTGTTGGAGCTTAGGACTTAGGAGCGTAACTAAAATATTTGTTTCTTGCATATTGTCATACGTTGATTGGTGACTTAGGCTAAACGCAGTAGAACGAATCCCTTGTCGATCCTTTGCTCCAAGCGATCGATGCTTGTCGATCGTCCAATTGTGGGCATGTCGATCGCCTAACAAAAAAAAGAAACCGGTCGTATATACGATCGATAAGAACAAACAATTTTATAACCGTTGCAAGGTTAAAAAAAAAATCTCACCCTATAAATACACAATACAAACACACTTCAATCCACAAATCTATTTCACACAATTCAAACTCAAAATACTTCTACACACGATTTAATATGGCTTGCCGTCTCCCCATTCCGTTGAAGATATGCAAGTGTACGCTCAAAATCAATGTAATATCGACGATGAGGCTCGAAAACCGCTATTATAAGCGTCATCGAATTGTTTGACCGGGCGGGCGGAGAAGGAACAAATGAGACAAAACTACCGAGTTGCAACGACATTACTCCTGAAAGAAAAGCTGTGATCGACAAATTTTTGAAAGATCAAGCCCGCAAAGATCGCGAGGTTGCTGACAAGTTGTGGAAAGCTGTTTCGATGATAACGAACAACATCAGCACCAAAATCAATTGGAGCTATCGGGAGAACAAAGACGATGGTGTTGGTGCATCAACTTCGACTACCAACTTCGAGCTACCGGGGGAACCTCTGTTCGAGGGATTTGCCGGTTCTCGTACTCCCTCGTATGACTCTGCATGCGGGGAGCATTCAGATTAGATTTATGTATTTCGTATTGTTTTATTTAGCATTATAACTGTAACGTTTTAATTATTAATGAAATTTTATTTTGTGTTAAAAATGTTTTTTTTTAAAAAAAAAAAAAAAAAAAAAAAAAAAAAGAACCAATCGCCTTCTTGGGGCACCTAATCGCCTCGAAGGTCACGGAGAGAGAAAGGCGACGTGGCGGGGAAAAGTAGGGATTGAACTCGCATCTTGCAAATTTTATGAGCATAACTAAAAGATTTGTTTCTTTTTCCGTTATATAGTTATTTCACAGGTTAAGCATTTTTGAAAAAAAATATCTTAGATTGTACGTATTTAGTATGTCGTTTTACCGAATGATAATTCTTTTTCTTATATATCTAACTATCTTATAATAGAGGGATGCACTTCCCTCATATTAATGATTTTAAGATTTCCATATATAGAATTTAAGCAAATACAAGTTACAAAGCATTAGTTACAATACTTAAAGCACAAATAAAAATACAAATCAAACTACAATTAATACACAACTTAAAACACACCCCTTCACAAAAGAGTACATGTCTCTAATCATGATGTACAACATTTGCTTCACAAAATGACCATGTTTTCTTATTCGATGAAGAAACAATTATAAATGAAATAGATTAGGACGAATACTAAAAGTGAGATAAGGATAACTGAGATGAGCATGAAAAGGAAGTCTTGCTTAGTAAAATATACATGATTAAACCTACAGGAAAGCCATCGATTCGTCAAATTGTCAAATAAATCTCATGAAAAGCATATTTAAATGTTGTAGTGAACCTTTATGTCCGTAATTGGCTAATCAAAGGTTTAGTGGCGTACTCGAAATTGTTAGCTATAACTTATAACTATTCTATCCCATCTCCAAACTTCTCAATTGTTCGAAAAAAAAGAAGAAGCAAGCTAAATGAAAACTCAACAATCAACTACAATAATATCAATCCCATCTCATCTCCAAATAAACACAACCATCTTCTTAACTCCTCAATCCAACAAACAAGTTTCGATACTAAAAAGAAAAGAAACAAATATCTCAGCTTTCTTTTTTTTAATATCCGAAAACTTAAAAAGAAAAACAAAAACTTCAGTTTTCATTTTTTCTTTTTGTTCGGCTTGGTTAAAACAAAAAACAACAACAAATACATCTTACCCGAGACCTCTTTTAAGATCTTGAAGCCTAATATTTTTTTTATTCACATTCGAACCACAAGGAATACAAGAATCAAAGAAATATTTGTTGTTTATATTGTTTGGTTTAAACAAATTCACAAAGGACGATTTTGTTTAAAACAAAACACAACAATGAAGCCTATTTTTTTTCCTATTTCAGTTCGAACCAAAAGGAATACACGAATCAAAGAAATATTTGTTGTTTTGTTTGGTTTAAACATGTTCACGAAGGACGAATTTGTTTAAGTCTTTGGTTATTGGGTTCCCATTAAAGAAAATCACATGGACGAATTTGTGTTTCATGGCTGCTATTGTTGTTGAAGTGAAAGGATTTCGTGTGTGGTGGCTTATTATTAGAGAGATTAGGGTTAGAGAGAGTGAAATTAGGATAAGTGTGTGTAGTTGTGTTAAATAACTAAAATTTAGAGTTTGGTTCGTTGGGCTAATTGCATTATCCGATTTAAAGTTGGGCCTAAACACACCGACTAAGATATTGAAGACTTAAAAAATTAAGCATTACAACAAATAAAGCACAAGCTATTAACCAAGTAGCAAGATACCCGCGCAATGCGGCGTCGGGTATCCGGTGACTAATTTTGTGATGAGCAAATATTTTTCATTTATATGTTTTTTCTAAAAGTGACTTTACGAGTGAATGACAACTCAAATAGATATAAGTAATAGCAATGCAAACTATTTCTTATCCAAATAAGCAATAAAATGACAACTTTTATTTGGATATGAAATAGTTTTCATTGTTATCGCTTATAGTTATTTTAATTAAATGTTGTCATTCATTCATAAAATTACTGTTAAGAAAAACGTATAAGTGAAAAACATTTGTTAATACAATTAGTCACCGAATATCGCCGCGATCACATGCAGACTCGCTAGTTTATTACAATTGAGGTACGAACTTTTTGAAATACATCATAATGTGTGTTTTATAAGTTTAAAATGTTGTTTTACCAAGTTTTAATGCAGTTATTTTATTTTATTTTTTCAAAATACCTTTAATTATTTTCAAATAGAAATTTATAGACAATTCATCATGTATTTTCAGACATTTACAAAGAGTTGGATAGCAAACGGTGAGCCGCTTACCCTTTTTGAATTACAAAACTAATTCTTTTTAAAGACTACGGGTATGTTTGGCAAAAATAGATTGTCTTTGGTGTTGGTCACATTCACATTCGATCTTTGGTGTTGTTCTTCATTCTTTGAAAAAGATTATAAAAGAGATTATTTTTATAAAATTTACATGAAGAACCTTTATTTTCGAGATTATGATTGATTATTTTTTATAATCTCTTATAAGTTATGTTGCCAAACAAGGATTATTTTTTAAGTAGCTTATTTTTTGAAAAAAATAAGCATAATCTCTTCATAATCTTGTGTGCCAAACATAGCCTACATCTATAAATTTAGGTGTCATAATATTACTATGCATAACTCATTGAACTGAGTTATTGCATCTTACGGACTCTTTGAAAATATTTTATACACGAGATCACGTCATAAAAAAAGCTTGTTGTCATACTTCTTAATAACTTTCTTGAATCTTAGGGTCCGTTTGGTTTGGTTGAATGGAATGAGACTATGACTTTCAAAGTCATAGTGCGTGTTTATTTGTTTTGTTTTATACCAGTAATGAAATGGGATATCATAGTCATAGATTCATTACACACCATTTGGTGTCTATAAATCCATTCATGGGCCTCTTTTTCCACTACAAAATTCAAATATCTATACACTTTTTCATACCATATTTTATCAACCAAACATAAACAATCGTAATGATACACTTTTTCATACCCATTATCATTCCACTTCATTCCAAATCTGATACCCATTGTCATTCCTAGCAACAAACCAAACGGGCCCTTAGTATCTTACAATATCATAGTGGTGTAAATTGTCCCACATTGGCTGTTAGATTTGAACAAGAATGAGTTTATTACGACAAGCATCCTTCACATATTCGAGTAGGATAGTGAAATATAGAGGTGGCAATTTGTGTTCAAAATAAAAAAAAAAAAATGGCTAAATGGACAAACTTTTAAAAGATTTTGGCACATTTGGACCATTTCTTTTTTTGAAATGGGCATGTATTGCCCATGGTCAGCCTATGAACAACACGATAGGTGAATTATGGCACCATTGATGAAGATTACATTTTGATAAAAACCGGTAAGAAAAGGCAATCAAACATACGGTCGAATATGAGTAGAATAAACCTTTGGAAGCGTAAGGTGATGTTACCATTTGGGTCTGCATCATATATACGCGTCTGAGAAATAACAAACAAAAGGAAAGGTCATGCAACAGTCGTTCATTGTCGAAGATCCATACTTTGCAAAAGATGGAGCTTCTAGCATATAATTACACCATTTGCTATCTTGTTTGTGGATTATTATGTTTTTCTTATTCAACTCGTAACTCACACGAAGAAAATCTTTAATGGGTACCCGAACATAAATAGGCAGGCCCCCGAAAAAAAAAATTACGACATCTAGTGTACATATTATAGGTTTTAAGGGTAATTTTTCGGGGTTCTGAATAAATCTCGATTCGACTCCAAAAAAAAAAAAAAAAAAAAAAAAAAAAAAATCGACCCTCCAAAATAAATGATCAAGTTCCGCCACTGTTAACAGGCCACATCCACAACGATGCCAACACAGAAATGAGAGCCGGCGTTTGCAAGATAGGGTGGCATCACATATTTGTCACCATTGAAATATATATTTCTAGGAAACCCCCAAAACCCATTCTGGTTGATCTATATTTATCGAAACATAAAAATGAATGTTATGGTATATTGAACTTTGAAATGTATAATGCATTGTGGATGGCCTTATCGGTTTAAAAGAGAACGTGGATAAAATTCATTTGATCATTGAGGGTACACTTCAGGTCTACAGCGTTTGGCACCTTTGGAGACGAACAAATTCTCATTATGTTCAACAAGTATACGGCGCTTTGGTTATCAACATTGGTGATACATTACAAGTTAATCAAATTTTCTGCTATTATATAACTAATTAAAGTTTCACACACCTTGACTCTTAATAACTTGATTATTGGTATTTTATGCTAGATCTTAAGCAATGGAAGGTACAAAAGTGCCGACTAACAATTGTTGGGTCGAAGAGTTTCGGTCCCAATATTCACTGCCCCATGTGACAAAAATCAGATCATTGGCTGAGTTGGTGCGTGGCGCGAGAAGGGGTAGCTCGATATAGAGAACTTATTTGCTTGCCTTTAGAATACCTCAATACCAATCTTCCTTGACAAGCTCTATGAATATTGTAACATCATTTGTTAGAGCTTTGGGACTTACGAGCCTAATTAGAGGATTTGTTTCTTCCAAATTATCCCACATTGGTTATTGACTTAAATAAAAGTAAGTTTATTAACACAAACATCCATCATATGGTAAGATGATTTCCGAATCTCTTGAAACTATAAATAGTTTGTGTTTGTAGGTTCATGGAATTCGGAATGTTCTTTTTCGTTTTTCTTATATTAGAAGCATACTTGTGTAAAGCGACAGTTTATAGCAATAAATAATTATACTTACGAACTTGTGTTTTTGTGTGATCTTTGATGCAACACTATGAGAAAGTTTGAAAATTAACCAATATTTAAACTATTAATTTAAAGTTAATATTGTTATCATTTTTAATCAAATCTATTTTTAAAACTTTCCATTTAAACCGAATGAATTATAATGAGTAAAACTTGTCATATTTAATGAAAGGTAAGTTTAATAAGGAGTATTAATGGAAATTTTAAACAAAATATTTTACTCATTTTTAAGTCATTTAAGTTATAATAATATGTATAAACTCTTTATAAATAGTAGAGATATAGTTATTACTTGTTAATGATTTCTTGAAAAGATTTCATAGCGTGTTTATAATATGTCGTTTTATTGACGTTTTTGTCTAATATAGTTATATCACAGTTTATTTTGGTTGAAAATTCCAACCCAACTGTTTATTAAAATCATTGGTTTATTTTTATTGAAGCATGTCTATTCAATAAACATCTGTGAATATAAATAGGTGTTAATTGAATAGACATACTTCAATAATAAAATTTCCATTGATACTCCTATTTTGTACTTTTCTCACTATCGTTGTTATTTTGAGTCACACACTTCCTTCTCTTTAAGAGTGATTAAAAAACACAAACAAGCGATATTAAGCTATAGAGCTCGATGCATTTTAAAAGCCCTTTTGGTTTGAGGGTATAGAATAAAAGAATATAATCAATTTGGGCTCCACATTTAAAAAAACAAGTTTGGTTTATGGTTTGGCTATCAAAAGTAATTCCTTACTATTATTGTGGGATTCACTTTCCTTTTTTGTAGCCAAACCACAAACCAATAGACCACACTCATTGATACTTGGACAGTTGGACCTATGTAGGTTATTTATATTCTTGTCCATGTTGACTCGGGTATAATTATTGTATACCAAAGATTTGCCTAAAGGCCAACTCACAAGGTAACATAGCAAAACTAATGTGTCGTTTAGTTGTAGAAAATTTTCTTGTTCGTTTTAAAAATTCTTTGAAAATTGAATGGTATTTTTTTCTAGAGAAAAGTTGAGAATTTTGAAAACCTGTTTAGTTTGAGCTATATTTTTTTTAAAGATTACCTCGGAGTGCGACGGTGGCGGAGACGGGTGACACGAGTTAAAATTTTGTATGTTTTATTTTATAAAGATCCCTATCTATTTTTATTGAAAAATAAATGAGAAAGAAAAAAGTTAAAATTTTGTATGTTTTATTTTATAAAGATTCCGTCTCTTTTTATTGAAAAACTAGTTATAAGACCCGCGCACGCGCGGGTTTCATATTTTGTGTATTTTTAGAAATTGATTTCTAATTTATTTGAATTACATATTTTTTTGTAAATTGTTTATCTAGCCACTTTTTAATTATTTTTAGTGTCTTGAATATCCAAATTTGTGTGTTAGTGTTACATAATTAAATGATGCACAACATGTTGTTGGTGGTGTTATCATTGTTAACTCAGATATTTTATAAAGTCCCGTGTTGTTTTATACGCAGTACCAGTTTGTATTGTATGTTTTTTCTACATAGAACTACTTCTTTGATCATAAACTTTGACAACTTTATTGAGGATAGCGAATGGTATCTCTTGTTTCATTAATTTACATTTCATGAGCTTGCTTATTTTTCTAGCAGTTGGTGGAAACACCAGCAAAATGTGGGAACATCAATTCATCAGCTTATATCTCTTTTTATAATTTACCAGTAAACCTTTATGGAAGCTAAATTAGGCAAACCATCTTTTTGAAACCAAAAAACTATTAACATAATTGGGTAGCATTGCTCAGTGGAATTGTAAGCGCCAATTTATTATGCTTGAGAATAATTGTATAACCCATGTTGGTACCTTCCCAACATTACAAGCAACTAAGCAAGTGAATGCAGTTAGTTATAATAGATGCAGAGCAGGCCATCCATGTATATGCAAAACATTGTCTATGTAATTTACGAGACATACTATTTTATCTCAAACATGTCGCATGTGTTGTATCCTATTTAAGCAATTTAGACCAACTGTGGTAATCAACTATTTTCGTTCTGTTTTCATCAAATCAACATAGAAAATTTCGTCCAAGCTTGTGATCTATGGTTGGGTGGTCTAGTCCAGCCGAAAGCGCTTTTTTTAGTAGTAATATGTAGTATACCAACCCTACACTTCCTCTGTTAGCATCATGTAGCTTGACCTAAACTGCATGTAGGATTTAAAAACTCAGATGCAAAAATTCCACAAGTATTTCTGTCAAATTTGTGATCTATGCTTAGGTCTGTTCCCTTTTGTAAATATTCTCAAGGTATATACATAGTGTACCAGCCCTTAAATATCCATGCTTAGCATCATGAAGCTCGGCTCAATTTGAAAGCTGTCACATGAGAGATGAAGAACCAGTTACGATTAGAAGTATATCTTCTGATGTACATTCATATGATATTATGCTAGAAGTCCAGCAAAAGCTTGCATCCATTTAATTAGGTTTGCTGCTGAGATTTTCCAGGACTTGCATGAAGAAGTGGTGTCAACGGTTGCTAGGGGCCATGGTTTCTTGATGCGTTTTCGAAGCTTAAGTCGAAATACCTTTGATTGAGCGAATTTCATCCCAAACATCCATTCATCATTCTTCCCGATTCGGTAAGATATTTGCTACCAAGTTTTCCACATAGAAAAAATAATGTTGATGGGTCGATCACTCTAACTATTTTAGGCCTTCCTTGATTAAGACTTACTACTTTTTAGACAATAACATGTTGCACAAGATCATAAGGAAGTAACTGAACTTGAGGGACATCATCATCAACGCTGCCACCCTGATACAGTTTCACAAGTTCCTGATTAAACTCTTATCTTCCTCTCCTAAAAGTCTACAGATAATTAGTAGTAAAGAATTTAAATAACACGTAGAGGAAAACATCAAGACATGTTAAAATTAAGAAATTTTTGCACAAGCCTCACATTAGCCTTATATTTTTCTTGGAACAACAAAGGTATACTTATTTCTCAAAGTTTATGCTGTAGGCTGTTTTTTTTTTTTTTTTTTTTTTTTTTTTTTGAGAGGCTATACAACATGAAATATATAATATTTCACACTTTTGGAGACTACCCTTACGCATTGATTTGCAGAATATAGTCATCACCCTCAATGGCCTCACATATGAAGTTCTTCCATCTGAGGAGGATTAGAATAACTTGGCAACTCTATTGCAGCTCGAAAAACAAATTTTTTCCAATGCTCTTGCTATATTAGTATCTTCAAATGGTGTGGGTAAATTATACATAATCACCAAGAACCAAAAATACCTAGAAATTTAACAACAGAGATGGTAAAATTATGTTTGCATCAAGAACTCAGTTGTCAAGCCTTACAATCGATGAAGTATGCTAAATTTGTAAGGCTGATTACATTTATATTAACCTTATTTTCTGTCAGACAATCAATAAAACATTTATAGCCGTTAAATACCATATGTCATGATCCATATTAGAGGCACCAATTAAAAGCATATACGTTAACTTTACCACATATCTATTCAATTTGAGCTATAAGTTGTATCTTAATCATGCAATTCAAAATGATTTGAATGCACGATACTTAAATAATTCTACTGCCCGGTTAAGCGTGTTACCAATCAGGTGCGGTACCACAATGGGGGCAGTGTGGGCAGCTGCCCCCACAAAGTTCACTCGAGTAATGTCGATTGATTAGGGAATTTCATTTTGCCTCCGTAAATGGGTAAATAGTATAACTGTAAAAATTTATCCAGTAGTTGCATCACAGTCAAGTACTTAACGACATTTGCACTTTCATTGAGATATAATGTTTGATTCTTGTGCTACTCTATAGATTTTTGTGAATTTTTGTTATCCACCATTTTTATTTTTGTTTCAACTACTTGTGTTAATATTGATAAGTAATGTGCTAAATTTGTGCATATCATCATCAATTCTTAGTTTTGGTTCTCGCATGCAAACAAATACCGAAAATTTCATTTTCCTGAAAAGTAAAATCGATTTCATTATAGCAACAAAGGTCGAGTTACTGACATGACCCGACTGGCACCAACTTTTAACTTTTGCCCCCTCCTGAAAGTTTTTCTGGTACCGCCCCTGTTACCAATCCCACTTGCCCAAACCGCCCATTTTATACGGGGCTTAAGAGTAGCCTAGTAAAAAAAGGACACTATACAGAATTCAACTAATGCCATGCCCATTAATAGTTTACAACCTTTTGCATTAACTATCAATACACTCTATTCAACATAATTAGGAGAGAAATAATACATACCTGCAAATATTTATACACGTGTCATGATGGACTCCTGATGTCATTCTCATCTATAGCGTTGGTACATAAAATATATATTTAGGAGCTCCTTGTTTTTAGTTACCTATAGCAAAGACATGATGTGTAATCGTATTAGTTGGTAAAAGAAGCTGTAAATTTAGAGATTAGAGATCTTAAAAATTTATCTAGAGAAAAAAAATATGGATTAATCCGGTTAACATGAGTCCCTAATCTCACAAAACATGTAGCCAAAGTACTCCTCTAAAACAACCATCGTAAAATAATTTTGCTAAAACGACTATAGATCTCATACAATAGTAAAACCATTCACTATTAGCTTTTAAAAATATATTCCTGTAACATTTTGTTGAATCAATAATTGGTATCATTATAGCATATTATTACTTGTATGCCAATAAATTAGCAACATGCACGAAAACTTGTGGGTAAATATATTTATGCGTACATAATATTTGTATGTTGGTGCTACAACAGGAGCCCACTTCGTGGGACGATGTCATGTATTTAGCAACTCCTGTTGGAGCATTAGCAAGCATTCCCAAACACCCCTTAAGAGTTAAACAATTCAGTCAAGCATTTTTATATAAACAACTTTAAAATCATCGTTAAACATATAATAAAGAAATTTTATTATCCAAACACTCCAAACCGCCATTATTGCAATATTAAAACGCAGAACCCTGATTAAAGGGAAAGCAATAGGGGGTGTTTGGGTTTGCGAATTTTCATAACTAATTAATAATTTCGCAAAAGAGTCAATTTCTAAGCATAAACTTTCTGATAATCCCTTCCAAAACACAATCCCAAACACCCTCAATTTTAGTGCTTCTTCAATAAAAAGCAGCAATGAAACAACCCCTCCATTAGGCGGAACTACATGTTGTTTGGGGGTGCCTACATGGTTCGCCAAAAAATATCAATTTTTAGCGTAAAATATTTTTTTTAGGACCATTTTATTAAAGTGCACCCCATTACAAAATCAAATTGCCCCCCACCTTAAGATCAAACAATATAAAAACCTTATATCTCTATCTTAATCTAAAAAAATATCAGTTTTTAGTGTAAAAAAAATATTTTTATGACCTTTTTATTAAGTTCATCACAAATTTTATCAAAAAAGAAAAAATTTGCCACCCGCCCTCTAAAATCCTGGGTCCGCCACTTGATCCATACACATTATAAATAGGTTGTTCCACATAAGCAAATCTATAATACACAATTCCAAACACCCACATAAACATTAAATTAACAAAAATTAGATAGATACTCGTAACAACTTTGAATAAACCACCTTCCTAACACCATAGAATACTTTGTAAACCCATAGAAAGTTAGAAACTAATAAAAATTAAATTTAATGATGATTTAAAGTGTAATACCATAGTGGGTGAGTGCATATGATCCGTTTCAAAATTCGGTTATATGGTTTTGTCCCAATTTTTGAACAAAGAAACCAAAAACTATATCGAGTGAGTTTGACAGACAAAACTAATGATATAACAAAAACATTAATCGATACATAAAACCAAATTAAAGATTAGAATACCTTGAATTCTTTGATTTTGACTTTTGAGCGACTGGTTTTCTTAGTGGCAATAGTTTTATTTTTTGGGTGCCGTGATATTCTATGTGTGTATGTTGAGGTAAAAAGAAGCGTCCGCTCTTTTTTCTTCTAACTTTACTTTCTGCCCCAAAACTTTGAAAAAATAACCAAGAGGTACATGTGTTTTTTCAGTTTTTTTTTACCATCAGCGAGAAAAACCTTTTTCTTTTAACTTTGAACAAATTCGGAAACTTTTAGTCTTCTTTTTAGTTTGAATATATTTTTTAAAAAATCTAATTAATTTAGTTATTACTTAATAAGGTATGGTTTGATTGTTTTGAAATAAAGAATTCCCACTAGGGGTTTTGTTTTATTATATAAAAGATAATGAGAAAGAAAAAAGTAAAAAAGGTAAATAGGCTTTTTAAATTTTCAGTTAAAATTTAGAAAATAGCAATTTTACTTTTTCTTAAAATTATTGAAAAAAAAAAGACTAAATGGGTTTTCAAAAAATGAAGTATTTCTCTCCGACTTTTCTAAAATAATCCAAGTGAAATTCTCGAAATCGTTTGAGTCGTCCATTTATGACATGAATGGCATAAAGATAGAGCAACAAACAACCGTGTTGTCGTATTATATTTATTTTCTACTTGTTGAAATTTTCATTTTTGGTACTCACAATCGTAAAATTATCAAGACCTCACAAGTCATGCACGTTCCTTTATTTTAAATGATTTCCAATCTATATCTATATATATAATAAACGAAAGTTTTTTTGAAAACTTGACACCTCATTTAATCCACCTGGACACCATGCCATGTCACTAATTCCATGTCACAAATGCCACGTGGAATGACAACTCCTATTATAAACAACGCCTGTGATTTCTTTTGTTATGTTGATTGACTTTTCTTAACTATTTTTGGCAACTGAAAATCTACCAATTAACCATATCATCTTGCAAAATTCAAAATTAAATTCAAATTTAGGGATTATCAAACAGTTACTTTGGTAATTGATTGTTTTTTACTGAGTTGCTGAAGTTTTAGTATTTATGGATGCATCTTTTCTAAATCAAAGGGTATAAGAGTTCAATTGATTAAACCAAGTGTTTCGTGTACTCAGTTGATATTTTGGTTTTTCGATTTGTAATTCTAAGTTTTTTATGTTTTTTTTTTGATTATAAGTGTTTGGTGGCAGGTGTTGATTGGAAAAATTTCTGCCAGATGAAAAGTATATTCTAAACAATCAACCATCACAATTGGACTGTCAGGTAATCGTTTTTATATGAACACAAATCGTTCACTTTGTACTTAGGTCGATGTCATTAAACATGAACAATTGATGGAAAAATAGGCGTGTGATACAAAATTAAGTCTGTTTAGGATTATTTATTATGTTTGCACGTCAGGAGTTTAATGAAAACCGCGAATTAGTTATTTTTTTGAGTAGAATGTCATATGTGGGGGGAATTATGCCAGAAATTAACAAGTGGGTAACATTTAAGCAAGGTAGTTTTGGTCCAACAATCTTCTTGGCATTAGATTTTGAATTTATAACGAAGCATCAATGGTCATGTTTCATGTTTGCTCTACTTTCTCGTCCTTACTTATATACGGAGTATATGCAAAAAAATGTTAGTTTACATGCGCCAATTCATGGACATGGATTTTTCCGTCAATATATTGTGAGTCCTTTGAAAATGTTTGCTTTTCATCAGGCCAAATTCTGTGATGACCTTCATTGGAAGATGGCAATGGAGCTTATTTTCTTTCTAAAGCTAAAGTTTGAGTCCATCACTGGAACGTTAATCAAAAGTTTAACAAAGATATTGTCTTTTAATTACTTCATGTTTACAAATTTAGTTTTATGTTAGGGTCCAATTTGATAAATAATTTTTTTTATAAATATTACAACATTCAATTTTTATGTAAAAGGACTTGAACAAATGTAATAAAATGTATGGACTTATTACATGAGAAGGTTTTTAAGAATTCTAAGGGACTGTAATGCAGTTTTTATATGGAATACAAAAGGTAGAATCATCATGTATATCCACATAGTACTAACATTTTCATACAAAAAGAAATATGTTAATGTTAGTTGGTTGAAATATAAGTGAATAATTTTTTTTATTTTTTTTATTTTTTTTTATTTTTTTTTTTAATTTTATTTTATTTATTTATTTTAAGTGAATAATGTTTGTTAGTTGGTTCTAAACTTTATTTTGAGCATAGATGCTTAATGACATCATGTTAGTTATATTCAAGGCTTGAGATCAGTGCGTCAATTTGATTTTCACTGATGTGCATGAATATAACACATTGCTTATACTTTCTTAGCCTACCTAATGCATGATCTTATTGCAAAAAGGACGTAAGACAATTGTGGGTGCTTTAGGTAAAATTAATTATATGCATATTTGATATCTTTTGAGCCTGTAGTTTTTGTGCATCAGTTTAGTAACAAAAACAATTTAAATTTTGTATTAAGAGATGTACGTGTACGTTTTGTATTTAGATATTATGTCGATATAAGTATGTTGCTAATATAATGATTAGATAAAAATTTATTTACAGAATGCATAAAGTCCCACACTTTTATTGGAGTCGCATATTAGTTTTTGTTTCTTCACTTTCTTACAAGACATATTGCAAGTTCTTAATGATATTAAAAAGAATGTGAAAACCTCCACTTGATTTGGATAAAATTCTTCTCTGTAGCATTTTTTATACTTCTGGGCATTGTTCTATTTAATTTAAAGGATACGTTAATCATGTATTGTCCATTTGTTGCTAGTGGAGCTAAAGAGATTCGATTTGTAATTCTTGCTTATGGAACCTATGAATTCTATACGTTGTTCGTAACATAGTTTCCTGTTAGTAAAATTCTATTTTTAATGCCACATTGGTACAGTTACACAATTTATTAGAACTGGTTTGTTAATTGTATAAGTTTATAACACAACACTACTTCATCTAATTACACTCAAATCACGAGTAGACTACCTTTGTTAGGTAAATTTTTATTTGCCACCCGTGATTTATCACGGGTTTATAGGCTAGTAATATCATATCATTTACTCCTTCTGTCCGTCTCAATTTGATTGTCAATCTTTTCATTTTAGCATGTTTCAAAATAATTGTCCACTACTAAAATAATAATTGGATTTGTTTAAAGTTACCATATTACCCTTTGTCCAAATTGATATTTACAAAAATAATAGAAAACACTAATTAATTATCAAAAGGTAAAAGTGTCTTTTTTAGCTTTTTGTAGAAATCAAAGCAAAAATTAATGCATATTTTTTAAACTTTGTATTTTTTGTCTGTGGACAATAGACGGAGCCACGGAGGTGATATTGGAGTAGCATGCCATCAGTTACATGCTTCTGCTTTCTTGTGTAATAGTTTTTCAGTGACATTTGTAAAGTAGTAAAAGAGTATTTTTGATTAGATATGTTTGTCATTAACATTGGTGAAATTATTAACATCTCACAACTTCTAGTGTTCTAAAATCATTGGTTGATCATAAAGCCTCATGAGGGCTAGAAATTAATGCATATTTTGTAGAAATCAAAGCAGAAATTAATGCATATTTTTTAAACTTTGTATTTTTTGTCTGTGGACAATAGACGGAGCCACGGAGGTGATATTGGAGTAGCATGCCATCAGTTACATGCTTCTGCTTTCTTGTGTAATAGTTTTTCAGTGACATTTGTAAAGTAGTAAAAGAGTATTTTTGATTAGATATGTTTGTCATTAACATTGGTGAAATTATTAACATCTCACAACTTCTAGTGTTCTAAAATCATTGGTTGATCATAAAGCCTCATGAGGGCTAGCTAGGCTTTATTACCAAACCAATGTTCAATATATGGCCTAGTCCATCAAGTTTATATAGCTTTGAGATCTATCTTTCACCAATGTGGGATTATTTTTTCACCTAAGGCAATTAGAAAGCATAGTTGTTGGCACTTTAGGCCCATGAGTTGATAACACACCTTGCATCTTTGCAATATCTTTGATTGCAAGGATATCGGCTTGTAAATGAACAACCGTTGGGGTTTCCTTACTGATAATGTTGTCGTGCACTTCGTACCTTGAACACTTTGCTCACTATGTGGTTTAACTTCCCATCATGCTTAATATCCCATGTTTCTTAGCACGTGTTCACCTAAGATCAACCCAAGAGGTAAGATATGGCACCATTTTGAAGATTATACATTTTAATACAAACTTGTACAAAAGGCAATCAAACAAGCGATTCGAATATCGTAGAATAAACCATTGGAAGATTGTTCATTTCGTTTACGTGAATTTTCATTTCTAGCTTTTGGAATATGTAATATACGAGATCGCCTCATAAAACTGACCTTGTTGTAACACTTAATTACAGTCTTTCTTAATAAGTTCTTCGAATGTTACAACATCGTATTGTTAGTTGGAGCTTGGCAGTGGTGGAGCTTGACCGTCTTGTTTGGGGGGGGGCCAAAAATTTACAAGAAAACAATTTACAGTAACAATCTATAAAAGACGCTAGTAACATTATTACTTTTTACACAAAAGTGCCAACTCACAATCATTTTTTTTGAGCTCTTGAAATCTTAATAGATTCATGTCTACCCAAATTGTTATAAATAAAACTAGTTTCTACTATGAGGAAAATAATCAAATAGGAAGAGAATTTTAGAATTAAAATTTGCTTTTAAAATTGACTTCACGTTTGTTATCGATAGTTACCACAATTTTAGGAGCCCATCACATAAACTTTGATACTTAAACTCCTATATCCATAAAATTCGATAATTGTAACCCAAATTTTAGGGGGGGCCAACACCCCTTCCAGCCCTATATATCCTCCGCCATTGGAGCTTGGTACTTATGAGCGTAACTAAAAGATTTTTGTTTCTTGTACATTGTCCCACATTGATGGGTCACTTAAACAATAGTATGCTTATAAACATAGGCCTCTTGCGTATACCGTCTCTTCTCGTGATATTTATAGGGCCGGTTTTGATTTGAGGTCTACTGTTAAAGATATTATCGGCATTGATGGCTAGGCGTGGCCTACTGATTGGGGCATGAAGTACCCATCTCTTGGTTCAATTTCTGTCCCGACTCTTGTTCCTACTATGTCTGATTCTTTAATTTGGAAGGCCAACGATGGGGTTGTTAAAACTTTTTCGGTTGCTACAGTCTAGGAAAGTTTTAGGCCGCGTGGTACTCAAGTGGAGTGGTTTTATTTAGTCTGGTTCTCTCATTGTATTCCGCGCCATGCGTTCCACTTGTGGTTGGTTATGAAACGGAAGTTGAAGACTCAGGACATGTTGAGACAATAGGTTGTTAGTAGTCATACTAACTTAAACCTATTTCAATGTCCTTTGTGTGAGTTACAACCGGACTCTCATGATCACCTATTCTTTGATTGTATATTTTCTTTTCAGGTTTGGGATTCGTTGAAGACGTTCGTCGGCCTTTCTATGACTCCATCCTCCTTAGATGCGATCGTGAATTTTCTCATTCCTAGTTCAAGGTCTAGGTCGGCTAAGTGTTGTTTCTAAACTTGTATTTTCTTTGCTACTTATTTCATCCGGCAAGGAAGGAACAACGGGATATTCAAAAAGCAAAGAGATCGAAGATCAAGTCATTGATTTGATCAAGTTTACCATTTGTCTCAAGCTTCTTACGTAAATTTAAGAAGACGAAGAATGTTGAAGCTCTTTTGCATATTTGGAAGTTACCTCAGTCTCTTATTTGGTCTATACAATGACGATTTCCTTATTTGATGTTTGGTGAAGAACGGGTGTCGGACATTTGTTCGAGTTATATGGATGTTTTGGTTTGCGTGCAGTTGTTCGATGGAGTTCGATTGAGGGTACTCTTTTTTCCTTCTCCAAGGTTTTTCCCTTTGGGTTTTTCTTGGGAAGGTTTTTTAAGGAGGCAGCCTCAGTTGGTGCATTATACTCCGAAGAGGCGGCGTATGGATTGTTGTGGTGACTCTTGCTTTTTGAAGTGGTCTTTTCCTATTGGTGATTTAGTTATTGTGTGTATCTAGTTTTATGTCGCTTTTTTTGTTGTCTCTAGCAACTTAGTGGGCTGTTCAAGCTTTGCTTGAGGTTAATGTGGTTCTTCGACCACATTCCATTGTACTCATTGTTTCTGTGATTTATATATTTTACCAGGGAGAATCTCTTTTACCCAAAAACATAGGCCTCTTTAATATGTTTAGAGATGTGTTTTAGAACCATGAAATATTTCCTTTTACTTTTTCTGTTATATAGTTATTACAGGTCAAGGATCTTTCGAAAACATTTTTTTCTTTTTCTCTTAGAGCATCAGGTACAATAACGCTTGGTCAGGCATTATGCCGACGTAATGGCGTTATCTGGCATTATCATACCATCAACCACCAACGCTCAACGCCGTTTTGTCCTACGTTTACGTTAATAGCTTTGCATTTTTTTAATTTTCTTGGTAATTAAAATGGAAAAAACAAATTTTGTGTGTGTTAGTGTGTGTTTTGGTCTGGGATTTGAGTCGAGAGGTAGAAGGACACATCACAAATTGATTTAGTTTAATGGATTTCTTTCGTTTAGTCCTTGTGGTTTCTGTATTTATGGTTTTAGTGCTTGTGGTTTTCTTTTCTTCATTACAGTTTAGTTTTTTTTTTTTTTTTTTTTTTTTTTTTTTTTTTTTAAGTAAATAACATTTTCATTTTTAGTTATTTGTTTAAATAAAAATGTAATTTGTTTTTTATTTCTTATTATGTTTAAATAATAGGAAAAGAACAAAAAGTATGGCTCAAAATGTGGTGTTATGGTGGTGTTATGATAAAGGGTGATTTTTTTGTGTTAATGTTGAAATGTTAAAGTTGATGTAGCGCTGACGTGACGCGATGTTATAGAATAACTTAAATTACGACACCTTACGCTCTTTTGTTGTTATTAAAGGCTGATGATTTTTGGAAAGAGTTCGTAGTGTATGTTTATAAGTTCAATATACGAGATCACATTATAAAACAAGCTTGTTCTAATATGTACCTCTTAATAAGTTTCTTGAATATTACAACATCATATTGCTGCAAATTATCTCACATTGGTTGTTGACTTGAATAAAAGAGAGTTTATTGAGATAAGCATCTTTTGAATAATCGAATTAGATAGTAATCTCTTGAAAAATGTTAAACGGTGTATGGTTATATGTTCAAGATGTTATCGATTTCACTATTTTATGCAAACGAAATTCTTTTTTATTTTCTTCCATAGTTATTAGAGTAAATTACATAATTGGTCCTTGTGGTTTATCGGATCTTGCGTAAAATGTCCATGTGTTTTTTTTTTGACGGGTCATGTCCTCGTGGTATGCAAAAGTTACGGGTTTGGTCCTTTGACGGGTCATACCGTTAGTTGACCGTTAACTTGGCAAACCACAAGGACGATTTATGTAACTAACCAAAAAAAATAATAATTAAAAAATAAAAAATAAAAAATAAAACTTAAAAAAAAAACGTATAACTGATTAAAAAAAAAACACAAGGACATTTTCTGCAAGATCTGACAAACCACAAGGACCAATCATGTAATTAACTCAAAAAATTTATGAAAACTTAAAAAAATTTATTAAACAGTTTTTATACGAAAAAATTTCAACATTAACACAACATTAAAAATTTAAGCCCTCACGGCGTATTTTTGTTGGGTCCCCTCACGGCGCTGACGTGAGGGGACCCAACATTAAAAATTTAAGCCCTCACGGCGTATTTTTGTACGATTTTTGTATATTTTCATCCATTTTTATACGTTTTCGTCTGTTTTAAAAGTTTTTATACGTTTTTTTATTAAATATGTTTTTAAGTATTAACTAAAAATTTTAAGCGTATAAAAAAAACTTTTTTTAATGCGTATAATTTTTTTTAAACGTATAAAAACTATTTAATAAAATTTTTTAAGTTTTAATAAATTTTTTGAGTTAATTACATGATTGGTCCTTGTGGTTTGTCGGATCTTGCAGAAAATGTCCCTGTGTTTTTTTTTTTAATCGGTTTTCGTTTTTTTAAGTTTTATTTTTATTTTTATTTTTAATTATTATTTTTTGGTTAGTTACATAATCGTCCTTGTGGTTTGCCAAGTTAACGGTCAACTAACGGTATGACCCGTCAAAGGACCAAACCCGTAACTTTTGCATACCACGAGGACATGACCCGTCAAAAAAAAACACATGGACATTTTACGCAAGATCCAACAAACCACAAGGACCAATTATGTAATTTACTCTAGTTATTATTACAGATTAAGTGCTTTTTGAAAATATTTTATAGTGTACGTGTGTTTATAAGCTCAATAGGTTGTTTTACTACATTTGAACGCATATACTAATTTGAGTTAACTACATTTCTTTTCCATTTTTGTCCTTGTTGTTTATAGGGTATTTCATTTTCTCCATCATACCTTTAGACCATCCGCGATAGTGTGCTCTAGCACGCGTCTAAGTGTGCCAGTGTGCCACCTAAGCTAAGAGAACACGTCTTCCTTATTACAGAAGACATGGAGCACGCGTCTTAAAGCAAGAAAAAGGAAGACTTGGTCTTGTAGACGACTGAGTCGTGAGAGTATGGTTTTTTTCTTTTTGTGCATCGTTCGACATTGTCGTGAAAGAAGGAAACGGTGTCAAATATTTGGTGGACTCAGGCCTCTCGGAGCTAGCTACCAAGTCGGTATATCCATTTACCACAACACGAAACAACAAGAAACATGAAACATGACCATTGATATATTAAGGCTTGACGGTCCTAACCATGACCAAGTGGTCAAACCGTCAAACCCATTGCCCGTGCGGCTAAAACTCTGGGCTTCTTCCAGGTAGTGAACCATGGTGTTCCGTTAGAACTCTTGGATTCGCTTAAAAGAGGTAACTAGTTTTTTAACCAACCAATCGAGTATAATGCTGTAAGGATACTAATTTGTTCGACAAACAACGAATGTATATATAGTACCTTATTTATCTTTTATTTTCTCTAAATCATTTGAGTCGTCCATTTAGGACACAAATGGCGTAAAGATTAAAGCCAGAAACAACCATGTTGTCGTGTTATTTTTATTTGCTTCTTATTGAATGTTTCATTTTCAGCAGTTACAATCGTAAAATTATTAAGACCTCAATGTATACTTTTTAAAGACACAACATCGCATTTAAGTTGAGATTACAACAGAGTTACAGCATAGCATTCAATGTTATGAGATTTCACATGTTCCACTTTTCCACTTTCCACTTTTCAAATTGTTGACTATTTGATCATTTTCTCTTTTTATGTAGTATAGATATAGATTGTACACAAAAAGAGTATTATTGATTGAATATGTTTGTGATTAGGATTGGTGAAATTATTAAGATCTCACAAATCCATGGCGCTTTGGTAATCAACATTGGCGATACATTACAGCAGAGCCGTCATTGAGGGTGGGCGAGGTAAGCGATCGCCCAGCCCTAAAAACCAATTCGATCTTTTAGTTTACGCAAGTTCTACTGTTCTAAAAAAAATATTGGAACATAATAAAGCCTCATGAGTGCTAGACTTTATCATGATGCCAACAGTTTATATGTGAAGTAGTCCATCAAGTTTATATATTAGCTTTGAGATTTATCTTTCACCAATGTGGGATTAAGTTTGCACCAAGACAAGTGAGATACGGTTTAACTTCCCATCATACATCATATCCCCTGTTTCTTAGCCCGTGTTCAGATTTAGATCAACTCGAGAGGTGAAATATAGCACCATGGCTGAAGATTACATTTTAATAACAATGTTTACGAAAAGGCAATCAAAGATAGCGTAGTGGTGATGTAATAACCAGTTGAGCTTTTGCACATTTTCGTGAAATATAGCACCAGGTCTACAGCGTTTGGCACCTTTGGAGACGAACAAATTCTCATTATGTTCAAGAGCCTACATTCTCACAAAAAATGACATTACAAAAAGTAACTCATTAAGTTTATGTCTTACTTGTGAGAGTTATCTTTACTGATGTGGCAGTATGTTTTTTTTTTTTTTTTTTTGAACGGCGAAATCTTATTAAAAAAGCTAGCAAGAAGCTAGACTAGGAAGAAGTTACATAGAAATAGCGTTTAACGGGTCATTTTGCCATGTGACCCAAAATAACATTAAGCTTATTACACCTATTCTTTAATCAAAGAAAAGTTTGAGACACAAAGTTGTCGAAGATCGTTCCTTTAAGAGGCTTCTTCAAAGAAAATAAGATCGCATTCCTAAACAAATAAACTACAATAATAGTTGGGGCCACTTCTGCTTTCTTGTGTAATAGTTTTCCAAACTGACATTTGTAAAACAGTAAAAAGTATTTTTGATTCAATGCGTTTGTGATTAACATTGGTGAAATTATTAAGATCTCACAAGTCTACGGCGCTTTGGTTATCAACATTGGTGATACATTACAGGTTAATCAAATTTTCTGCTATTATCTATACTACTTATAATAGAGGAATGAATCTCTCTTCTCATGTTTTTAAAATTAAGACTTACAAAATACAAAGCCTATTGTATAATACACAATGCACTATTAATGATTTTTCTTATCAATCTTAATTTTAAGACTTACAAGTCTTAAAGCTTAATGTACAAAATACAAAGCAATATTAATGTGGTCAAAGTATTTAACATAGTCAATTAATTGGTCAATAAATACAATTAATGCAGTTATTAAAACACCCCTTACGCAAGAAATACAAATTATCAAGCATATTGTACAACCAACTTAAACACAATTCTCGCATTAAATGTCACTAATACAAATAATAAAGCACATTATCTGAATATTCGTTCGAGGCAAAAAGAGCCAAATGAGCCCGAGTCCGAACGGGCACGGTCAAAACAAGGTCGAGCCCGAGCGGGCATGGCCAACAGGCTCGAGCCCGACCGGGCACTGGCTAAACAAAATTCTTGATATCCAGTAAATTTATTGTCAAAAATAACATAATAAACTAAAATACATGATTTACCGAAAAATGTTATTTTAGGGTACCCGCCGCTGTGGCCAGTATAACTAATTAAAGTTTCACCCACCTTGACTCCCCAATAACTTGGTTATTGGTATTTTATACTAGATCTTAAGCAATGGAAAAAAGTGCCGACTAACAAGTGTTGGGTCGAAGAGTTTCGGTCCCAATATTCATTGCCCCATGTGACAAACATCAGACCATTGGCTGAGTTGGTGCGTGGCGCGAGAAGAGGTATCTCGATATAGAGAACTTATTTGCTTGTCTTTAGAATACCTCAATACCAATCTTCCATGACAAGCTCTATGAATATTGTAACATCATTTGTTAGAGCTTTGGGACTTACGAGCCTAATTAGAGGATTTGTTTCTTCCAAATTATCCCACATTGGTTATTGACTTAAATAAAAGTAAGTTTATTAACACAACCATCCATCATATGGTAAGATGATTTCCGAATCTCTTGAAACTATAAATAGTTTGTGTTTGTAGTTTCATGGAATTCGGAATGTTCTTTTTCGTTTTTCTTATATTAGAAGGATACCCATGTGGTAAAGCGACAGTTTATAGCGATAAATAATTATACTTACGAACTTGTGTTTTGGTGTGATCTTTGATGCAACATTTACTAGAAAGTTTGAAAATTAACCATGTATATAGTTTGTGTTTGTAGGTTCATGGAATTCGGAATGTTCTTTTTCGTTTTTCTTATATTAGAAGGATACCCATGTAAAGCGACAGTTTATAGCGATAAATAATTATACTTACGAACTTGTGTTTTGGTGTGATCTTTGATGCAACATTTACGAGAAAGTTTGAAAAAACCAATATTTAAACTATTAATTTAAAGTTAATATTGTTATCATTTTTAATCAAATGTATTTTTAAAACTTTCCATTTAAACCGAATGAATTATAATGAGTAAAGCTTGTCATTTATAATCAAAGGTAAGTTTAATAAGGAGTATTAATGGAAATTTTAGACAAAACATTTTACTCATTTTTAAGTCATTTAAGTTATAATAATATGTATAAACTCTTTATAAATAGTAGAGATATAGTTATTACAGGTTAATGATTTCTTGAAAAGATTTCATAGTGTGTGTTTATAATATGTCATTTTATTGACGTTTTTGTCTAATATAGTTATATCACAGTTTATTTTGGTTGAAAATTCCAACCCAACTGTTTATTAAAATCATTGGTTTATTTTTATTGAAGCATGTCTATTCAATAAAAATCTATGAATATAAATAGGTGTTTATTGAATAGACATACTTCAATAATAAAATTTCCATTGATACTCCTATTTTGTACTTTTCTCACTATCGTTGTTATTTTGAGTCACACACTTCCTTCTCTTTAAGAGTGATTATAGGGTACGCCCCAATTTAAAAATAATTTATGTGTATGTCGACTTAAAAAAAAATATAGGGTACGCCCCAATTTAAAAAAAAATTCGACCAAAACATAAATTAAACATAAACCCTAGATTAACATAGTAAACAACATACAAGTATTTGTTTTATTACGCGTTTATGTAATTAATTACTCATTAAAACCAATGACCCGTGATGCCACTGTTGGAATTATATATCAAGACATTCAAATAAATAATCACAAAAATATCAAAGTAATAGTGCGGAAGCGTATAGGATGTATTAACGAATAATTAATTAACATAAAGAATATGCGTACCTTAGTTGATTCTAGCCGAACAAGAATCAAATCCACAAACTAGCAACGGATGAACCTAATTTGATTTAGTTAGTATTATGTGAATTACCCTCACCGTTTTGTAATTCAATCCAAGACAATAACAAAAGTATGTTATTACTAAGTTCTTGTACACACGTACTAAACCGAATTAAAGTATCGCTAGTTTTATCAAACCAAATAACTTGATGTTTGGAAAGAGTGGATCGACACCTATGAAGGGTGTTCGACCGATTTTAACAAAACACACACACAAAACAATTTTAGGTTTAGCTAATGAGCACAAGAGGTGGAAAAACAAGACCCCAGCCTTGTATATATACCCAAGTAAACTTGGTGAACAAGTTGATCCTTGTTTCCTTTTCCTTTGGCCGATCGGTTTGGGACATCCCATAGGGATTCGGAACCTTCCAACTTTTGCAATTTGATCCTTTTCCATAAACATTTAACGACCGTTAGTCCATTACATTAATTACTTAACGTCAGTTAGTTATTTCGTTTAATAAATAAATAAATACAACATTTATATTTAATTATTAACTTTAAATTCTCATACGTAAAGTGTGCAATCCCATAGTCTCGAGTTCGATCTAACTCACGTCTACTAATTTATATCCATAAAACCAATGACTCCCTTTGGATATATCTTAATAGAGTGATCACATTCGGTTAGCGTCTAGCAACACTTGATGCCTCTAGTACAACTCGAGCAAGGCTCTGAAAACCTTTAATGATTTCTCATTATTATTATCCTTTTGTTTCTAATACCACGTTAAATAAAGATATGGAATTAAGTCATTCTTTATATAACTATTACATTTCTCGTTTGTAAGTGATTGACCAAGATTACCGAATCATCTAAACATATTTAGGGAGATTTGGGTGCGGCCGCACAAACATCTTGTCAACCCTACGAGGGCCCAAGAAGATTAAACTTCAAATAAATTTGAAGGAACAAATTCTATCTTGACTACAAGAATAACCCACAAACTTTGCAACATTTCGAAAACAACCCTTATGACTACCGATTCGTATAGCGTTAAGTTGCTCCACGAAATGCACTACATTCATGACACTTATCCGGTATCTCAAGTCGAGGATAACTATTCATAATTTACTTATAACAATATCCACAAAGTAAATTATGTAGTTGGGATAAGTCCTATATTCAATTCATTGAATATCATCTGAAATTGGTATGCATTCTCATCAATATACTTTCAAGTATATTCTACCACATCTCTCAGATTTGTCTTAGTTTAATGATACTCCCATATCATTAATCGACAACGGACATTTAAAATAACTTAGTTATTTATGGATTAAACATGCAAATATAGGACAACAATATTATAAATGAAAATAAACATAATCCAAACTTTATTTCATTAAAATAATAAATGTTTTACAATATCCTTTATCCAAATACTAATCACGAGTTATGCATGAAACTTTTAGCTAAAGCAGTCCAATTCCATTGGCAAGTCCTACAAGCTTGTCTTTAGCTAAAGCCTTAGTGAACGGATCACTAAGTTATCATCGTGTGAACTTTCGAGATTTATTTCACCTTCCGGACTTGTTCCCGAACATAGTGATACTCAGAAAATGTCGGTGCCCTTCATGACTCGGGTTCATTGGCAAATATGATTGCGCAGAATTGTCACAATACATATCAATAGGCGATTCAATTGAAGGCATAACACCAAGCCACGAAATGAATTTCCTAATCAAACGACCTCCATTGCGACTTAGAAGCGACTATGTATTCGACCTCGTCGAGACATCGCAATCGTACTACGCTTCTTGCTCTTCTAGTCAACTGCTCCTCCATTGATGACAAAGACATAACCCGTCGAGACTTCGTATCATCTTTATCACTGCCGCCGGGACGCATCACAAGTAACTGTAACACCAAGCTACGTATGCGGATTTCCACCATACACTAAAACAAATCTTTAGTATTTACGAGATACTTGAATATGCTTCTGACAATCGATGAAGTTCACACGGATTACGTTGATATCGGCGGTCATGTTTTGAGCGACGCCACATCGGCCTTGTGCATCTCACGCATACATAATAGATCCAACGGTAGAAGCATAAGGAACTTTACGCATGCGTGCCACCTCGGCAGTTTTGAAGCACAAATATCGCTACATAAGCCATGCTTTACTTCCATCGGCAAATATCCTTTCTTGGAATTTTGCTTCTTGAATCTCTTCAATATTTTATCAATGTAAGCGCTTTGACTTAAACCAATTAACCGCTTTGACCTATCTCGGTAGATCTTGATTCCCGAATGTATGCGACTTCTCCTAAATCCTTCATAGAAAAACACTTCCCAAGATATGCCTTAACATTTTGCATACTTGGAATGTCTTTTCCATAATTAATATGTCATCGACATAAAGAATTAGGAAAATTACATCACTCCCACTAACTTTGTGATATACACATGGCTCATCAAGATTTTGAACAAATCCATACCTTTTGATTTCTTCATCAAATCTTTTATTCCATTGCCTTGATGCTTGCTTCAATCCATAAATGGACCTTTGAAGTTTGCATACGGTTTGGAAATTGTGGATTCACAAACCCTCGAGTTGCTTCATATAGATGTCTTCATCTAGCGACCATTTAAGAAGCGGTTTTGACATCCATTTGCCATATCTCATAGTCATAGTATGCCGCTATAGCTATGAGAATTCTAATAGCTCTAATGTCTCACGGAGAAAAGGTCTCCTCGTAATCAATGCCATAAGTTTGAGTAAAACCTTGCGCAACTAGGCGAGCTTTATAGACGTGTACATTGCCATCCATGTCGGTCTTAATCTTATAGAGCCACTTACTCCCAACTACCGAGGCGTTTGGAGGTAAGTCAACCTCTACCAGACTTCATTTTCTCTCATGGATTGCATTTCCCCATTCATTGCAACACGCCATTTAGCCTTGTCGGGACTTGCCATGGCGACTTTATAACTAGTAGGCTCTCCAAGATCTCTAACATAGTTTCCTCAACCTCTACGTTAAGACATAGGCGTTCGGTGCGTATATTCCTTACGGATCTCTGACGGAATCACTTCAACTTCGGTGGAGGACCCGGACTATCGAGTTCTACCGGAAATGCGTTAGTGTTTTCGAAGGTAATGCATCTTCATGATCATCTTCCGGATCATAAACTCTCCCATCGAATTCTTGAGATACAAGATCTTTTCAAGAAAATCTCCATACCTAGCAACAATTACTTTATTTTCGGTTGGATAGTAAAAGTAGTAACCCATAGTTTCCTTAGGGTATCCTACGAAGATACACTTCTGAGATCTTTGTTGGAGTTTATCTGTGAGTCACGTTTAACATCGCCTCGCAACCCCGGACCTTTAAATAAGACGGGTTAGGAGCTTTACCATGCCATATTTCATATGGTGTCTTGTCAACCTTCTTTGTGGGAACCATATTTAGAATCTGAACAATGATTCTAAAGCATAATCCCAAAAGATAAAGGTAGAGTGGTAAGATTAAACATAGATCGTATCATGTCCAACAATGTACGATTTCTTCTCTCGAGATACACCATTTTGTTGTGGAGTATATGGAGAAGTGAGATTCTGACAATTCCATTCTCACTAAGTAATCTTTAAACTCTTGGCTTAGATACTCACCTCCTCTATCGGATCGAAGAGCTTTAATCTTCTTTCCCAATTGCGGTTCTACTTGACTTTGAAAACCTTAAATGTTTCAAACACCTCATGTTTATGCTTAAGTAAATAAACATAACCATAAATTTGAAATCATCGATAAAGGTTAAGTAGCTAGCACTCTCTTTGACACATGTCTAAGTGGTCCACACATCGGATGAATAAGACCAAGTAGATCGAAGCCCTCTCCATATTGCTATGAAAAGGTTTCTTAGTCATCTTCCCAGATATGCATGACTCACATTTATCAAATGATTCATCATTGATATTTTGCAAAAGCCCTTCTTGTTGCGACTTATGCATGCGAGCCTTGCCTATATGAGCAAGTCTACAATGCCAAAGATAAGAAGAATTCAAGTCTAACTTTATCTTCTTGTTAATGCTAAACATCGAATTATTATTATTGTTAGATTCATTTCAATCATATCAATTTCAAACACACCATTCACGGTGAATTGCTTTAAAATAAAATACACCATTTAAAGAAACATCAATTCCATTATGTGAAATAGTATGAGTAAAACCATCATCCAACAATCTTGAAAGGAAACAACACCTCTAATTATAGAAGGTGCGTAATGACAATTGTTCAATAACGATACTAAGCCGAAGGCAATACTAAACTAAACGTTCCTATGGCTTCAACAATTTGCATGTGCGCCATTTCCCACGCGAGATATTGCTCCCCATAGGCAAGCTTCCTTCCACTCTAAACCCCTGCGGTGTATTACAAATGTGAATACCACGGCCGTATCATATACCGGGAATTATTATGATTTAGAGTAAATAATTCAATGACAAATAAATTACACAGTACCGGTACCGCATGAACCTTCATACTTCATCTTATTTGCCCGCAATTCATCAAGATAGAAACACGGTTTCTTCCAATGCCCACGCTCTTCTGGTGATGGCATGCTTGATCCTTTTAGGATTATCCTTCCTAGGAGTAGGGTTCTTCTTAGGTTGAGGTTGATAGGCCATCACTGTTTGCCTTTGTCAACCTTTCCTTACCCTTCCCTTCTTGTTGTTCGCACTGCGGTTTTGGCTTATTAATTCTTCCACCACGAATAGCAAGTACCGGGCGGTAGGAACCTTTTGAGGCAACCCTTTCTCATAATCAATAAGCAATGCGTGTGGGTCGATGCTTGTCTTCCCACGATTGCATATTGAAATTCGACAAAACCATTAAAATCCTTGTTAAGGGATCTATTAATCGATTCACGACCATGTCATCCTCATAAGTTTTGCCAAGTGCTTTTAGTTGGTCCATGTACCCTTTCATTTCAAGTACATGAGCACTTACGGGTTTACCCTCTCCCATCTCTGTTTGTGTAACGCGTCGGTCAAGTCATAAATCTCGGCGGTGGTTTCTCAAACATAGTTCAAGTTCATTGAGCATATTATATGGGAAATAATGTTGAACGCGCTTTGAAAGCGATTCCATTGTTCCCAACATAAGACAAGCCACATCATTATGACGCTTATACTCCGGTTTCCACTCGTCCTTTTGAGCTTGAGTAGCTTGGGACCGTTGGTTCGGCGAGGCAAGGTTCATAAAGATATTTCAACCGGTCGGCAACTCTATGAGACAATTCTTAAAGCGGTGCCAATCATTGAAATTCTTAGAGCCGATCAACTTTTCTCGATCAAAAAGCTTTTGAGCGCAGAATTTAAGCGATGTTAGTGTTATCGGTGTTTTGAGCCATTTCTACAGAAAAAAGTTCAAGTATTAGTATTTTCGATAATACACTTTTCAAGAAAATAAATATACCCAAGGTAATATAAACATATAACCATATAATTTTCTCGAAAACTAGGATCCAAATTATCATAGGTTCATTACATCAGTTGATCTGCTAGCAACGAACGCATATAATAAGGTAATCTGTCGAACATTAATTGGCAAACAATTTCCAACTCCTAGATCATTATGGGATTTATATTTTCCAACGCTATTGCAAATATAAACATGTTTCATCCCATCTTATGCCATTGAGTCCAAGTCTCACTTCCTACTCAACTTAAGTGTCTAACTTAAAGAACTGCAAATATGTCCATGTAAGGTCTCACTTTACATAGAGATTTACCTCTCCATCACAATCTAGCCAAGTACTCTCATGACTTAAATTGCAACTTCAAGTGTTCTTTTTAATTAGATGGCATATTCTTAATTTAAAAGGGTACTAGTTTTGATTTATGTGGTCAAATCAAATATGTATAAAGATGTCATGCATTCATCTTGTAGCATAATTTTAATAAAAAAACTTTTTATTACCAATTCATAAAGATCAAATTATCAAAGTTTTGATTGAGGTATTGGGTTCACCAATCAAGGAATTTAGTATTAATTATCATCCATTATACCGTACTTTTGCATAAGTGTAAACACTTAGTATTTCGGATAATTACCACCGAAGTGGCGCATGGAATTAAAACTAATTCGCCCTTAAGATGAGCTTGTACATTATATGACTTACTAAGTAGCTCCATTCGAACTTACGGAGGGCGAGGACCGGTAAGCACAAACGCATAACCTTAGACATCCATTCGGTGTGATTGTGCGCACTTTAAATAACCCTTTATAGTTCATTCGAATGGGTGAGCCGTTCGATCATTGTACCAAAGTCACCAATCAATTAAACTATTGAAAACTTAACTCTTCCAAAACATTAAATTTCGCCATTGTTTAGTCCGTATTATTTTCTATTCAAAATTACCCTTTGCTTAAAGCATCTAACATAATAAACAAACAAGTAATAAATAAAAATAAACTACTAAAAAACAATGCACATAATAAACAATTTATACGTGTAAACAAGTAGCCACATGCAACTTATTCGATAAAATCCTATTAATAATCAATATCTAGGTTAAATTAATGTATATATTAATTTAGGGTTTCACCCAACAATAGAAAGTGAACCACATACATCGATAAATCGATTACGTAAACCCTTAATTAATTATACCAAATTGCACATAATTGATTAATTAATATATATATAATTGAGTCTTCCCAATTCAAGATTTATCGTAAATAAATATGTCTCAACAATTAAACAATATATCAAAGCATCTTATCCATGACTAACATGCATGTATAATCATGGATATCATAACAATTATACAAAGAAGTCACAAGATCGCATATAAAAATTCCATGACACATAACTAATTATTCATGAATTAATCACGTAATCAATATTAATTCTAGGTTTTAATAAGGTTAGCAAACAATTTTCAAAACCCTAAAATAATTTATGTGTATGTCGACTTAAAAAAATATAAGTGCGCCCAATTTAAAAAAATTCAACCAAAACATAAATTAAACATAAACCCTAGATTAACATAGTAAACAACATACAAGTATTTGTTTTATTACGCGTTTATGTAATTAATTACTCATTAAAACCAATGACTCGTGATGCCACTGTTGGAATTATATATCAAGACATTCAAATAAATAATCACAAAACATCAAAGTAATAGTGCGGAAGCGTATAGGATGTATTAACGAATAATTAATTAACATAAAGAATATCGTACCTTAGTTGATTCTAGCCGAACAAGAATCAAATCCACAAACTAACAACGGATGAACCCTAATTTGATTTAGTTAGGATTATGTGAATTACCCTCACCGTTTTGTAATTCAATCCAAGACAATAACAAAAGTATGTTATTACTAAGTTCTTGTACACACGCACTAAACCGAATTAAAGTATCGCTAGTTTTATCAAACCAAATAACTTGATGTTTGGAAAGAGTGGATCGACACCTATGAAGGGTGTTCGACCGATTTTAGCAAAACACACACACAAAACAATTTTAGGTTTAGCTAATGAGCACAAGAGGTGGAAAAACAAGACCCCTAGCCTTGTATATATACCCAAGTAAACTTGGTGAACAAGTTGATCCTTGTTTCCTTTTTCCTTTGGCCGATCGGTTTGGGACATCCCATAGGGATTCGGAACCTTCAACTTTTGCAATTTGATCCTTTTTCATAAACATTTAACGACCGTTAGTCCATTACATTAATTACTTAACGTCCGTTAGTTATTTCGTTTAATAAATAAATAAATACAACATTTATATTTAATTATTAACTTTAAATTCTCATACGTAAAGTGTGCAATCCCATAGTCTCGAGTTCGATCCTAACTCACATCTACTAATTTATATCCATAAAACCAACGAGTTATTTATATTCTTGTCCATATTGACTCGGTATAATTATTGTATACCAAAGATTTGCCTAAAGGCCAACTCACAAGGTAACATAGCAAAACTAATGTGCCGTTTAGTTGTAGAAAAATTTTCTTGTCGGTTTTGAAATTCTTTGAAAATTGAATGGTATTTTTCTCTAGAAAAGTTAAAATTTTGAAAACCTGTTTAGTTTGAGTTATATTTTTTTAAAGATTACCTCGGATTGCGACGGTGGCGGAGGCGGGTGACACTAGTTAAAATTGATATGTTTTATTTTATAAAGATCCTGTCTATTTTATTGAAAATAAATGAGAAAGAAAAAGTTAAAATTTTGTATGTTTTATTTTATAAAGATTGCGTCTATTTTTATTGAAAAATAATGAGAAAGAAAAAAGTAAAAAAGGTAAATAGGCTTTTTAATTTTTAGTTAAAATTTCGAAAATAGCAATTTTACTTTTTCTTAAAATTATTGAAAAAAATATGACTAAATGGGTTTTCAAAAATGAAGTATTTCTCCGACTTTTCTAAAATAATCCAAGTGATTTTCTCGAAATGACATAAGTGGCATCAAGATAGAGCCACAAACAAGCGTGTTGTCGTATTATTTTATTTTTACTTGTTGAAATTTTCATTTTCGCACTCACATTCGTAAAATTATCAAGACCTCAAAATTTTCATTTTCGCACTCACATTCGTAAAATTATCAAGACCTCACAAGTCATGCACGTTCCTTTTTTGAAATGATTTCCAATAATATCATATCATTTACTCCTTGATCCCAATTTGATTGTCCATCTTTTCATTTTAGCATGTCTCAAAATAATTGTCCACTACTAA
>CM040243.1:8257653-8287729 GCA_022545495.1 Chrysanthemum lavandulifolium
TTAAGGACCTACTCACATACCCTGTCAACACTCTGAATCGAGTAACACAAAATAATAGTTCTAGCAGCATATTCACACTTATATACGCACGACATAAAGTACATTCATCCATGCTGAGCACAAACTGTAAGAATCACATGCTAATAATCCTGACCTTATAGACTCAATGGTATCCGCTCCATCTCATAAAGAAGCTACAAATCACCAATATATCTCAAAAAGGTACTAAACAATCTAAGAACGATTCGAGTACAACTATAAACTGCAAACATCGTCTTATATATTCAACTCACATTTTTTTTAAAACCCTTCTGCAAATAACGCCACAATAAATATACAAAACGCCTAACCAAACCGGAACCTGTATGGCTGTATACTTGTACTAAACTTGATCAGTATACTCGCACTTCTTTTCACCTCAACTAAAGAGCTTATTGAATGATTAGTTATAAGCTTGAGTCCATCAAACCAGCAGCTAACACGTACCTACAGTCCATTTGCCGGTACTCTTATTCTCAATTATCAATAGTGGTTGGCGCGTCCTAAGTGTTTACTTTTACATTGATTTTTAACGCAAACTTTTTCACTTCAACTAAACTACAAATTAAAACCGCATCCCTCCGGTTTTCGATACATGTACAAACTAACCTCCTTTTTAAGCATAACCACAAATTAAACAGATAGCTAGCTAAAACTCCAAGTTTCAGACCACTAAGTTCATAGTTCACTACATCAATTTATACAGGATCCATAACGATATCAAACTAAAGTTAAGACAATACGTATTCCCCGATAGCAACACGATCACCATTAATTTTATCAGTAGCAACATAAGTATACCCAAATTGACCATGACCCAACAACTTCCCAATTGAATATCTTTTATCAAAATCTTTCAAATACCCAAAATCTGTTCTTTTCCCACATGAAACCACCCCATTTTGTCTCCTTGAACCAGCTTTACTCTTCATCTTATTTCTACCATTATTATTATCATTACTTGACTGTTGTTGTGTCGTCCTATGTGGTTGTTGATTCCTATGACCATCATTCTTATTAGCTGCTGATGCTGTTGTCCCATGTTGTTGTTGATTACTATTGGACCCACTGATCTTTGTGGTTGAAAACAACTACCCATGTTTAATAAGCTTTATATAGAGGACTTATAACTTATGTGGTTTTCGCTTATATCTTATAAGCTCATTTTTGTAGCTTGTTTTAAAAATTTTGGATTATATAAGCTTATCATGACATGATAAGGGACTGCAGTCCAATCAGTTATGCAAATCTGTAGGTAGTAACATCAGCCTATTCAACATTAGCTATCAAAGAGCCTATGTGGAAACGACTATATAGTTAAAGATATAGACTATAACAACCTCTCTATGCGGTTGATTATTAATACCAAAAATACGACTTGCCTCAAAATGCATCAGTAGTGGTGCTAAATGTGTATAAAGGAATGAACAATACCTGAAAATTTTAGGAGGAACTCGAAAGTACAACTTGTGACCTTGTTATATATCTAACCGGATTGCCTTCCTTCTTCTTCCCCTACAAAAACGATCAAATCAAATCATATCAATTCCACATAGAATACTTAGAAAAGAAAAGAAAAAAAACTGACGAATATGCACACGTTAAACACACACTTCCTTACCATGACATTAACTGTTTGAGTCTCAGAACATAAATGGCATTATTTATTTATAGCAATTTGTCAAACAGGTGTGCTTATAAGCTCTTAGGATTAGCAATCCAAAACACCCTTTAAGACAGAAAAGTTCATTGTATACTACTTTAAAAAAACCCTCCGATGATACATTATTACTTCTTGACAACAGAACAAAAAAATAATTATCACTGGATAACAAAAAGCAGATTTCTAACAGCAAAGATTTACGGAACCAGACATCCAAATTACAAAACCAAACCGAGATTCCAGTACCAAATGAAAGAGCATATAGATTCACTCAACAAGTACATTAACGTTTAAAGTTATGGATGTGAGCAAGCTTTTAACACAAAGTGTGTAGATCCTTAAAGTAGCATTCACTCGTTAACTCATATAATTAACAAACAACAAAAAGTTACTAAGGTAAAGCAAATACCAGGTATGGATCTCAAGCTTGACCTACAAAGAGTATTATTTCCACAGAACAGAACAGCATAAATTTATGAGGCCTAGATAGACAAACTCTATAACAATGTTTTTATAGGGTTCCTTGTAGGCCTTAATTTATTGAATTATGTAAAAAACTGAACCAAGATGAACAAAGGTAACCGAATAAGTATGATTATCTGATTTATCACTTTTAAAGTGTCCATTCTAAAACGTTGACATGAGGCGCTCACTGTCTTAGTCAAAGGAAAATGAAGGCAAGAGGTCAAAATACAACTGACATATGGATGCATTAGGTTTTATGAGTGGCCATATTTTATAGCTGAAACACTCCAACGACAAAAATTTGAACGCATGATTTTGCGGATGTAATAGAGATGCGAAATGAATGAACACATTTTATTTACGTATAAATAATGCTAGGACAAAGGGAGTCAAGAAATGTGGACAACGCCTCATCATGATCGACAATATGTGGCCATGACAAGTTTTAAGTCCCAATGATCAACGTTATAAAGATCTAAGGCATGGACAAGCAATTACTCCTCTTATACTTCTAGCACGAGCAAATTCAATCAAAGCCTTGACTCCTTCTTTAAAAGTATCACTTGTTATAGAGCTTTAATCCAACTTTTATCCATTTATACCGCTTACCTAAACATGTCTATACAATTTTAAAATAATAATAATAATAATAAAATAAATAAAATAAAAATACACATGTAGATGATCCTAGTTTCACATACAACTACATTTTCAGATGAAATCAATTTGGCATACTTTAACACACTATATCATAGAGATGAAAAACGCTAATTTCTGTATCACACTTTAATAGAGATGAAAAACGCGTTTTACATCTGCCACTATATCATATGCTAACACACTTTATCATAATACGTTAGCATACTATATCAATTTGGCATACTTTAACAAACTATATTTCGAGATGAAATCAATTAGCCACTATATTTCGAGATGACTCACTACATAAACTAGCGCTATGATACTTTAACACACTATATCAAGTATCATATAGTAACTAACGAACAATATCACGTATCAAACGAACAATATCACTAATTATGAAAAATAACAGAAATCATACCAGATTCAAGCCGTAAATGAAGATAACGAGATTTAACCCTAATTAAGCATCAAAACCCTAAGCATCAAAACCCTAAGTATTGAAACCCAAACGAACAGCCCTATGTTAAGCCTCCAAACCCTAATTAAGCATCGAAACCCAAACGAACAGCCATATGTTAAGCCTTGAAACCCTAATTAAGCATTGAAACCCAAACAAACAGCCATATGTGAATCGAATTGGGGATATATATATGAATCAGTTGTGAATCGAATTGGGGATATATGAATCGAATTAGGTTTTTTGTGTGTGAATCGAATTGGGGATATATATGAATCAGGTGTATGAATTAGTTAGAAGAAAACACATGCTCGAAATTTGTTTAATCGAATTTTTATGAATCGAATTGAGAAGAGTGAATAGTTGGTTTTGTTTTTGTACACGTACTCTTATTTATTTTTATTTAATATTCAGACAAAAAGAAGAGATGGGTGTATATGTATGACACGTGGTTATTTAGAAAAGTTCACACCTCCATGTGTTACAAAATTATACAAAAGTTCACAATTCCATGTTCTATAAAATATATAAAGGTTTTAATAATTTTTACACTTAAGTGTGTTACAAAATTATATATATATTTTACACATCTTTATGTGTTAAGAAAACAAAATATTTATTCACACTCAGAATCGTGAATGTTATTTAATCACATTTTTAGATGTATAATTTTTTCTCTACTATTAAAAGTGTGAATTTTGAATATTATGTTAATACATAATATGTACATATTCGTAGGTGTGAACAACACGTTACAATTTTCACATCTTCATGTAAAAAAAAGTGTGTCTTATCGCCACTTTTTGTAGTGATGGTGTATCTGAATGCATAAAACCTATAGGTTGCTTTAATAGCCGCCATATGCATGGTATATTGGTATGTGATTATTCTTCGATCTTATATAAATGATTCATATTGTTATCGTACCGACAAAAAAAAAATGCGATGTATGTTAAGAAGTACGTATGATTTTGATATGATATAATTAGATAGATTTGTGTGTTTATATATGGAATGGGAATTCAAGTGGTCAATATATTCAAACGTAGAAAAATAGATGATGTGTAACATTAGGCTATTTGGATAGACTGTTTCAATTCTTAATCAACCTGTCCTTTTTGACTTAGACCAAATTTTGAATGAGAAATTATATGTTAAGTTGGGTCAATCTTACGTACACTTAAATTGTGAACAAGATTAAGAATGGGTTTAAAAGCCTGGGTTTAATCTTACGTACACTTAAATTTTGAAGTCTTCATTACGTACACTTTAATAGCCTGTTTAAGTTCACCCTCTCGATAAAGACTGAACGGCTGAGACAGTCTTTCGCCATCGGGTAGGGTTCGTGGGAGGTCCGCCAAGATCCTCAGGATCGCGATGAACTGGGTGATCCCACCGATCTTCACTTTTTGGGAAGATTGTATTGCTGACATGTACGCTGCACACATGCACACGCACATGCAAGAGCGTGTGATGACAACGAAACCATATATTTAAAACCAGTCGTTACTCGAGGTTTGCGAGCATGTGCGGTGCGTGTTTAGAAATCATAAAAATCGTTGCAGTTCGGATTTATTTAATCCATTACCTGATGATTAGGGGTAATGGTTTGCTTAGGGAATCGGTTTAACAATTTGCAACAGCTTTACGACATGTTTGAATTATAAATTAGCTACGTACAAATGAATATAATCTAAATAAACAAGAAATTAATTAATCCATCACCGTGACATATATATTTGATTACTGTTGCTAAAAACTCAGTTGCAAATTTGTGAATGCCTAATTTGACAGTCAAAGGACCGCTTAGTTGGGATGGACTGTTTAATTTCTAAGCCTGTCCAAATTTGACTCGTGCCAAATTTTTGTTACTACGTATATTTTGGCCTATTAAAATGAGCTTAGATACAGTTTGTGAGTAAGCTTTTATAGTAACTTTTAACTAATAAGCTCATGAAAGAGATAACGAGTATCGCTTAGTCCCGGAATTGACTAAGGGTGTGTTTAAATCTTTTGGCTCTTACTCTTAACATGAAGAGGAGGCAGACGCTATTGCTTTTTTTTTTCTTTCGAATCAAACCCAGGCTAGGCATATAACATCTTCTTCAAGAAGAGGGGAGACTTGTCTTTATCGCTTCTTACTCGATAAGAGATTGAAGACTGTGTTAATATAATATATTTGATGGTTTATTAACTATGTTATATTTAGACTAAAATACACGTTGGTCCCTAAACCAGAATGGAGGATCGCGATGGGACTAAACCGCATAATCATCGCCACGGGTCCAAACAGATGTAATTAAATGCTGAATCGGCCCTTCGACCAATCTCTCATTAGTCAAAGTCTCAGGTTAGGGTGTGCGCATAATGGCAAACTCGCTATTTTTTTTTTTGCTCTATTTTATTTCATCTTCATCTTCCTCATGGCTAAACCAGCATTCCAATGAATTTTAAACCAGTAATCAAGCGACCAGAGGACATCATCATATATTGGTGGTAGTATGAGTGTGTAAGAAAACAAGCAACCATTTTTATATGCTTTTACAAGAAAACTGCAACATGTATTAGTACTAACCTAACAAGAGAACATGGCTGTATCATGTTTTTTCTTTTTAATATTTTTTCATGTTTCTACAAGAAAACCAAAGGCTAAAGCTCATCTTTTACATCTGTCTGGTAGCACTGTTCATCCCAAAAATACGGAAACTTCAAGTAGTCATAGAAGGTATATGCCAATCGTTGTACATGAATCGCATAAATGGGCCAAACATGTAGCGGTATTAAAATACTAGAGATTGAGCAAAGCGGTGCCAAAAGATACACATCAAGACATCAACCAAAGAAGTGGCATGGCGAGCAAGTCGCTAGATTGGATAATCGGTTTTATATGACCCGCTCACCATTTAGCTATTATTTAATTTGACAAGCTAGAGATACCATAAAAAACAAAGCAAATTGACCCATTTATAAGTATATGCGTCAAAATTGCCATCGCTTGCTCAAAACAACCATGGGGTTGTGTGTTTGTGGTCGACTATATCCGAGAGTTGGTAATTATGTACTTATAATAGAAGGATGGAAGCAATGTACATTTTCAAGGTGGACGAGATATGAAAACTGACTCATGTAGATCTTCTTTTCATTTGTGTTCCAAAGTGCGGAAAAACGAAAATCAATTCATACATAGTAGCTAATACATTTGATGTGAAAATAAATCCAAAAGAAATATGACGATTAATGAAGTATGATATATAAAACATGGTAATGAAAGATCGACGTAGCATTCTTTGATACTTTATTAGGAAACCATTGGACGATACATCATTATACTCTAATGGTTTTTATATCCCCATGATATACTTAAGTTTTAGCTACACCGCTAAACCGCTTCAAAAAAAACCCTCCTAGATTGCTTTATTGAAGAAAGCAGAAGATCGATATTTGATACTAGTTTTAGTCGATTCATATCTTAATTTAATTCAGATTTAAAGAATAAATGCACATAAGAAAGTGTCACAGATCAACCTAACCACACCTATGAGCTAACCCAATTTGACCCTTACTAAAAACCCATTTGACCTGCACCTGCACCACCACATTCGCCCATTTTGCCACCTTTATAGGTATCATAACTTGTTACTAACTAGCACAATTGGCATATTGTATGTGGGCAATACATCTTATCGAGAAATCAAGTTTAACATTTACGAACTCTAGCAATTGATCCGAACACCAAGAGTAGCCTATTGGATCAAAAAATTTCTATCTATCTATCTTTGGTAAGTAATGGATCTGGAAATAAGTGACACTCTAATATATGATGATTGTCCTACAAGCGGTCGCCGGATTCGGGTTTAAGGTCGCTTAATCGGGTTTAGCCTATGAGGAAGATGAAGATGAAATAAAATAGAGCAAAAAAATGAAATGACGAGTTTACCTCATGTGCAAGGCACACCCCAACCTTAATGACTTTGACTAATGAGAATTGGTCAAAGTGGACCGATTGGCATTTAATTGCTACTGTTTGGACCCGGGCGATGATTATGCTTGTTTCGCCCCATCGCGATCCTCCGCTACAAGTTTAGGGACCAACGATTGTATTTTAGTCTTATATTTATGATAAAAGTCTTGTTTCATATTTACATAAGTTACTTATTATCGCATTGCGTTGGTTTAATAAATAAATTACGTAAACGAGCACATCATTCGGACATCAATTATAATGAAACAAACAACATTATTTCATTCGATTTAGATTTTCTAGCCATCTCTTACTAGTAAGATGTGGTAGTCGATTCGGACCTAAAACATCTTAATGAAACAAACACACCCTAACACTAACAAAATTTCGTTTTGTGACATTTTTCCCACCAAATGCTCCTTCAAGATCTCAAAAGCCAAGATACACATTTTTCTTGCACCCGTCAGCGAGATATCAATTTTCTCGCACTCTTGTAGCCATCGTGTGATATATTAGGTGTAAGGTGTGAGATTTCATGATAAAATGAAATGAGAGTACATCGTGTGATATATTAACAGGTGTGAGATTTCTTGTAAGGTCAACAATGTTTGACATGTTTTTTGATAAACAGTGAGGAGGGAAAAATGATTACATCATTGATAAAATGAAATGAGAGTACAAGTGAGGTATTTATACAAAGAAAGGAAATAATACAACTACACTAACTAACTTTGACTACAGTTGACTACACTACTATACAAGTCACATATTGCTACATTTGTAAAGACATTTGGAGTGATGAATATAGTTTGTGGATAATACTGAGTTGATAACTTTGTTCTTGCTTGTATCTCCATTACCCACCCTGCAAGTTCAAGTGTGTAAGGATCACAAATGCCATACTTGGAAATACAATTATGAAATGGAGATCACTGAGGCCTTTGGTGAAAGCATCAACAACTTGTCCTTTGGAAGAGATGAAATGGGTGAAATAGTTCCATTCTTGATCTTATCTCGACAAAGTGACGATCAATTCTATATGTTTGGTCCTTGCATGTTGTATGGGGTTTGAAGCCAGAGCAATGGAAGATTGATTGTCACAGTAGATAGGAACTGGTGTGGTGCAAGGTATCAGTAGATCTTGTAAAAGGCTGAGAATCCAAGTTATTTCACATACGCGCGCAAGGCTCAGATTCGCTTCATGGAGGATCTAGAGACAACATATTGTTTCTTTGATTGCCAGGATATAAGACTAGCACCAAGGAAAATGCGAAACCAAGGTGGATCTCCTTGTTGTGGGACAACCAGCCCACCACTATCACAATATGCCTTGAGTTGAAATGGATTGTTTGAAGGAATGAGAAGACCTCGCCCGGACACATCTTGATGTACCTTATAACTTTGATCGAGCTTGCCGGTGAGGAGTTCTTAGATTGTGACCGAATTGACTAAGGGCATGAGCCGCAAATGAAAGATCCAGTCTAGTGATGGTAAGGTAAAGCTTGCCACAACGGCTCAGAGACTTGGGTCCGAGAGAGGTTCCCATCGGCATCATTAAGTTTGATAAGTGGATCAATTGGGGTATGTGAAGGTTTAAGATCCAAGACATTTGCACTGTGAAGAAGTTCAAGGGCATACTTCCTTTGGGACATGGTGAGACCTTGGTTGTTTCTTAGAAATTCAATCCCTAAATAGTAGTTGAGATGTCCCAGATCTTTGATACTGAATTTGATGTCCAGTTGGTGTTTGAAATGTTGAATGAGGGAGAGATTGTTTCTGTTAAGAGGATATCATCAACATAAATGACCAAGGCTAGAAAGTCGTCCTTTCTTGTAGGTGAGTAAGGAGGTGTCGTGATAACTCGGGTAAAGCCATGGTCGAAGAAAGGTGGTAGTTATTACTAACAGCCCAAGTCTAAGTGGTTTGCCTTAATTTCTAGTAGTCAAGAGTTACTTTAAAATAAATAATGGTCTCATGGTTTTCTTATCTTTTGGTCTATAAATTGACCTCATATCGGCATTGGAAGCGCATACAACAAGTTTTCATATCTTTGTAATAAGCTTTTAAGCTTGATTATTAATATAATAAGAAATCTCCTTCAACTCCAGTCATTACTCCCTCTTAGTTGCAGATTTACTGCACCAGTTGGTTTCAGAGCAGGTTGTGGTTTGTGCTTTTGCTTAATCATGCCTCCTAAACATAGGCAACCATCAAGAGCACATACCAATGTACATGTCGATCCAAGAGAAGATGTGAATGAACTAAGGAGGCAAGTCGAGATCCTGACCCAGCGATTGGCCCAACTCGAACCTTCTCAGGAGGAAGAAGAGTTTGAGTCAGACGATGCCTTCCAAAACCCATTTCATAGGCATGTTCACAACGCGAATCACCTATGCGTAATGATCGTAGGGGGAGGTCGGCATCAAAGTCGAAATTCCGCACTTTTCGGAACTTTGGGCGCCGAGGAGTTCATTGATCGTTAAACACCGCTGAGCGGTGTTTCAATTTAAGGATGCACCGAAACAGGAAGGTAAAATGGGTAGCCATCAAGTTAAAGGGCGAGCCTGCACTCGTGGGAGCAATTCCATTGATGCAGAAAGAAGAGGAAAGCAGAAAATAGTAAGTTGGGATAAGATGAAAAGAAACCCAAGAGAATTTCCTTCCGCTCAATTATACACAAACAATGTTCCAGCCGATTGCAAAATCTAAGGCAAGGAATCAGTCTCAGAGGAGTACATCAAGAATTTTATGAGTTGGTGTCACGAATGATTTATCGATAGTGAAGAACAACTTGTTTCACAGGTATTTGGGTGGTTTGCCAAAGCATTAGGGATGTGCTTTGTCTCTACACCTTCCGTCGGGTCAAGTATATCAAAGGCCTTTAGCGAGAGAAACAACAAACAAGATCCGAAATCGACTGGGGATCACAAAACAAATTTTACGGTCCGGCAAGTGAAGATAGTGTTAAAAGTCAAGAACTGATGTTGGTTTTCAAAGAAACCAACGTAGTGCGTGGAAGTGGAGTGGAAACACTACTAGTTCATCAAACAAAACTTTTAAATGCTTCAAGTGTGGAGAACCGTGCCATAGATCTTCGATTGCGTAAGAGAGAGAGGTAAGCAACTAATGATCGAACATGAGAAGTTTGAAAGCGATGATTATGAAGACGAGGTAGTACCACGAGCCAAGTTACGATGAGGATGAAGAACACAACGAAGACAGTCTTGTTTATGGTGATATTGGTCAAATGCTAGTTATTAGAAAGACCTTCGCTACCAAAAGAGAGTCGGTGATTCGCTACGAAACAACATCTTCTACACGACATGTACTATCAAAGATAAGGTTTGCAACCTCATCATTGATGGTGGAAGTTTGAGAATGTTATTTCTCGAGACATAGAAAATGGATTTAAAGCAAGAGAAACATCCAAACCGTGCATGTCGAGTTGGTTCAAGAAAGGAAATGAGGTGAACGTTGATACTCGGTGCTTGGTTTCTTTTTCAATAGGACATAAGTACTTTGATAATGTTTGGTGCGATGTAGTTTCGATGGACGCTTGTCACATTCTTCTTGGAAGGCCTTGGCAATTTGATAGTTGCACAACTCACGATGGAAGATCGAATACATACAGCTTCAATAAAGATAATGTTAAAGTGACGTTGGTTCCATCAAAAGCAGTGGGTCTTGCCAAACCAACTAAGAAAGGCAATGAGAATCTTCTCTCGATCTCTAATTTCATGGATGAGGTAGATGAGTCGGGGATCATGTATGCACTGGTTGTTCGTGACGAAGAACCACTTATTTCAGCCCCGCATCTTGTGAAATCACTTATTGAAAAGTACTCTGATGTGATGCCAAAAGAACTTCCTTCGGGGCTGCCACCTATGAGGGACATTCAACATCACATAGATCTCATTCCGTGCTCAAGTTTGCCTAATAAAGCGACTTATCGTATGAGCCCAAAAGAGCACGAGAATTACGACGCCAAGTAGAGGAAGCTATGGCAAAGGGGTGATTAGAATAAGTATGAGCCCTTGTGCTGTGACCGCACTTTGACTCCCAATAAAGATGGTACGTGGTGTATGTGTGTTGATAGTCGGGCAATAAATAAAATCACACTTAAATATCGTTATCCAATTCCTCGCTTAGATGATATGTTGGATCAACTTCTGGTTCAAAGGTATACACAAAGATCGATTACGGAGCGGTACCACCAAATTAGTGTAAGACCCGGGGATGAATGTAAAACAACATTTAAGACTCGTGAGGTCTCAGTATGAATGGCTTGTGATGCCATTTGGCTCAAATGCACCAAGTGCGCTCATGCGAGTCATGAATCACGTTCTTAAGCCATTTCTTCAAAAGTGTGTCGTCAGATACTTGATGATATCCCGTATACTCACACCTTAGAAGAGCATTGTGGACACTTGAAAGATGTACTTGAAACTTTAAGAAAAGAGAAACTATATGAATCTTAAGAAATGCGCTTTGCAACTCCATACGTGTTGTTTCGGGTTTATTATTTCAGCGAGAAGGAGTAATGGTTGATCGATCCAAGGTTCGAGCTATTGTTGAATGGCCTACCCTCGCTCAATTCATGATGTTCAAGTTTTCATGGACTAGCCTCATTTTATCGACGATTCATTCGAACTTTAGTAGTTTAATGGCTCCACCATCGAATGCATGAAGGTCGGTATGCGGTTTTCATCGACTCCGAAGCTAGTGAAAGTTTTGAACTTATCAAGAAGAAAATGTCCAAGCTCCAGCTCGTGTTACCGTTTTGGAAAGGTTTTGAAGTGGACCGTGACGCATCTAAGGTTGGAATAGTGTTGTCCTAAGTCGAAGCGGCATCCATTGCTTTTTTAGTGAAAACTGAATGGGTCGGTCGAACTATATAACATACGATGTCGAGTTTTATGCTATAGTTCGAAGCTTTGACATTGGCAACATTACTTGATGCACAATGAGTTTATACTAAATTCGAGACCATGAAGCACTCAAGTACATCAATAATCGGCCTAAGTTAAGCCCAAGACATGCAAAATGGGTTAGTTTTTACAAAGCTTCAATTTCACATTGAAACACAAGGTGGAATTAGAATAAACTCGGTACGCGTTAAGTCGAAGAGCTTTACTTATCAAGAATGAGAACAGAGGTGCAAGGATTTGACACCTTCAAGGAGATGTATTCGGAGGATACTTATTTTGGACTTGTTATGCAGGAAGTTTTGAGTGGACAACGCTATGATTATCAAGTTCAAGATGGCTTTTTATTCAAGGGCTGCGGTTGTGCATTCCATTGTTCCTTGAGGAAAAGGTTGTTGCCGAACTACACTCTTTAGGCCATTTTGGTCGTGACAAAAGCATCGTGTTGGTGGAAAGTAAGTATTTTGGCCAAACCGAGACGTGACGTTACTAGACATGTGGAGAGGTGTCAAGTATGCGGTAGCCAAAGGAGTTTCCACTAATGCAGACTTTACACTCCTCTACCAGTCCCATCTTGTCCTTGGAATGATGTGAGTATGGATTTCGCTCTTGGCCTTCCTGCACTCAAAGCGAAAAGATTCTATTATGGTGGTAGTAGATAGATTCTCAAAGATGGCTCATTTTATAGCGTGTCTCAAGACCATGGATGCTTCAAATGTTTCGGATTTGTACTTCAAAGAAGTTTTCATTTGCATGGTCTACCTCTCACTATAATCTCAGATCGTGACCCCAAGTTTACGGGCACTTTGGAGAGTCTTATGGAAAAAATGGGTACTAAGTTGTGTTTCAAAGACCTCATATCATCCAGAGATGATGGACAAATGAAGTTGTAAGCAGGAGCTTGGGAAACCTATTAAGATGTTTGGTATGAGACAAACCAACGCAATGGGATCTAGTCCTTCCATTTGCCGAATTTGCATACAACAACTCAAAGAATAGAACAACTCAAATAACTCCATTTGAAGTTGTTTACGGACTTAGTCCAAATAGCATCACCGATTGGCCCCAATTCCTTGTTTCAAAGAACACTAGCGTGAAGGTCGACGAGTTTGCTAGACATATCGTGAACACCCACGAGCAAGTTCAAACGCAGATTGAAGCCAATAATGCTAAGTATAAAGTCATGGTCGATATACATCGTCGAAGGTTGTTTTCGTAGCGTGATTTTGTGTGGGGTGATTGACCAAGGACGTAATGCCGGTGGAGTAAATGTCAAGTTGCATGATCGAAAGGTTGGTCCTTGTCGGATTCTAAAGAAAATTAATGATAATGCCTACAAGTTGCAGTTGCCAAGTCATCTCAATACCTCGCACGTATTTAATGTTAAGCATCTTGTTCCGTTTAAAGGAGATCTCACGAGCAACTATAACTCGGGCTAGTTCTTTTTCAACGGGGCGATCTGCAAAGATGAATTTATTACTTAACCGGCCCAAGTCTAAGTGGTTTGCCTTAAGTTCTAGTAGTCTAAGAGTTACTTTAAAATAAATATGGTCTCATTGGTTTTCTTATCTTTTGGTCTATAAATTGATTCTATATCAAGATTGGAAGGCGCACAACAAGTTTTTCATATCTTTGTAATAAGCTTTAAGCTTGATTATTAATATAATAAGCAATCTCCTTCAACTCCAATATTACTCCCTCTTAGTTGCAGATTTATCAGACCAAGAACCTCAGAACACCCCAACCCAACAAGGTAGAAAATGTCACAATACGCTTTCATATCGAACTTTAAAACTCTACAATAGCGGAAGCCTTTACAAAATATTCAAAAGAAAACATAAATAGCTAAACTTTCAAAATAAATCTAAAATCTCTATGGTCAAATCTTGCTCTCACTCTACTCTCAAACCCGATCACTATCCCATAAGCTCACCTGAAATACCTAAAAACCGCCAGCAGAAAAAGAAAATGTGGCCGAGCTTACAAAGCCCAGTGAGAATGATATAACAAAACAAAAGCTAAACAAAACAAAGATACGGATAACGAAATCACAACGGAATGAGAATCATGAATCATTGAAGATTAGCTGAAACACAAATACACGTAAACCGAAAGAAACAAATGATGATAAGAACAACACATAGCACATTAATAACACAAACGCAAATACTTGAAATAACCGACGCTTAACATATCAAGGAAATAGATTACATATAAACCAAACGAAAAGTCCAAGGGCTAACGGAAACAATTTCTTGAAAGTAGACATGGCATTCATACAAGTCAATTAATCTACATTTAACACACTTAATCCAATATTGTAGCAATGAAATAGCGATCAAATCATGGCGTACTATATATGCATATAGAAACACAATAGAGAAACTATAACTAAATGAACAAAAGACATGGCATAGCAATTAGCAAAATTATCAAAGCAGATATCATTAGTTAAACCATTTCCCGTGATCAAACCTTAATATAAACAGTAGTCTAAACATAGCGTATCAAACATAAGCGAGATAGATACCCTAACGGATAGGCAAAGTTCACCGATTAACCGAACAATCATACTTACTAAACTTTCGTGATACTCACTTTCACACTAGCACATTCATCTCACGATCAACGAATTCACATAACGATAAACTAACATACATCGATGATGAAAGATGCGAATCATATTTAAACATATTAATCATAACCTAGCATAGTAGACGGTAGTCACATAAACATACAAAAGCATAAACACATATAACAACATATAATAAGCCTAGCACATAATTATAAACACTTGAACATACCGAATCATAATCGAATACTTAACATAGAAATAACAAATAAAGATTTAGTTAACTACCACGAGCCCGTAATATATCATATCGAAATATCTTTCTTCTTCGAAGGTAACCTCATAAACTAATTCGAGTAGCTAGCTCCGAATTTTGTGAAGACGCGTATTGCCTGCGACATCATTCACCGTAAATCATATCGATAACGGATCGATCTAGGATGCATCCATACGCCCAATGCATGATATTGGTCATATAATATAACTTGAGCTCATACCGATAACGAGATAAAGGACGTGGCGTAACATCACTCCATCGCCTTGTAGTCATGTCGAGGTGCATCATCGACACGGACATGGAACCCCATGACTAGTTAATATTTGGCTCGGTGTCAAACTATCTTAGGTCAAATCGTAATGTCAAACCGATACGCATCATACTTTATCAAAAGATTAATCATATTTTCAAAATCAAAGTTTTCAGATTATAAAGTTCAAAATCGATGTTTCATAATTCGAAATCGAGTTCAAATAAGCAACAACAAACAAATGTATGGGGTTCATAGCAAAGGCTTAGGAAACCCTAATATAAAAGCTAACTAAAAGCGTTATAAGGAACCTTACCGAAAAGGTCGAATATCCGCATTTTAACGCAAACGGAGAAAAGCAAACGAATGTAGGAACACGAAGATACAACGTCGCGTCTCCTCCAACGAATCTACACGGATTATGATTTATTTAATACTTATTAGCATCATTAAAGTTATAACGGATTAATCGCATTCACCTTCTTATTGTTGTAAGTATATTTTCATTTTTAGTGGCGGACTAATTACAACATTTTAGAGTCTTAATCATTAATTAGCCAAACTTTTGTGTTACAAATGATAATGGTAAACTTAAGGGTTTAATATGATAAATATCTTATTTGAGGGCTTATATGATCATCTTTCAAAGTATAGGTTTATAAATGTCAAGAACGGATTTTAGGACCTCTTTCAAAATAGTTTACACAAGCCTTCATAACTTACATGATTAACCAAGACTCACACGTAACATTGTTCGAACACAACCTTAATGAGACCATGCATACAATACTTTAATTAATGATATTTGACTCCTTGCATAAAATCATAACTCACATGTTTATAACACACTTAATACTAGCTAGTTATACGTTAAATCAACGGTTATTAATGACCTCAAACTTACTATTTTCACATGAAATAACGAATTAGCACACTTAGCTTCTTAACCCTAATCGCCTCCCATTAATGTTCTAGGTTTCCAAATTTTAGCGCCATAATAATGAGTATCTAAATGACGCACTACCGATTTTAAATGACCAATATCCTTTTTATTATACTATCAAGACTAATATATGAATGAAAGTCACATGCATATTAACAAGAATTCATGCACCTTATACACCTATACGACAACATGAAGCCACAACCCAAAACATGCATACCGCCTCACTATATATGATACTCACCCATATGACCCACCAAGTTCTTACTTCATTCGACCAACACACAAAGCAGAGCACACATGCAACCCGACGTTTTAGACAAATGACACAATCATGCAAACCAACTTGACTCCATATGAATAACTAGTCGGACTTATTATTACTCATGCACACCACATGCCAATTCAAAGGGGTCCAACCACACGACATCCAAAGAAAATATTGAACGAGGTCAATCGATTCAATTCACAAGGGTTTAAAAAGGCCGAATATAAGGACTGTTTCATTCAATATTTCATGTTTACCTTTATGATTTCTCATGACAACGTTTATCATCTTATGTGTATGTAAACTTCAGATGCATGCATTCGTTTGAAGAAGTATTATATGACGTAAATAAAAGAGAATCATAGGAAGAGGATTGAGGCGAGATGGTGGTGATACCTTGTCGTGAAAGGAGGAAAGGAAACAATAAACTCGAACAACTCACCTTTGCAGGCTTTAGAACACCACAACCAAGAACACCCTAAACCCCACGATGAGAGCGGTCCAATCCCGACGAAACCATGCCAAAACAACCTCCTTCGACAAAGAATTACCACGATCATCACCCTATACGACACCTTGTAACACCTCCTCTTGGACCTTCTTTGTGTCGACTGTGAGTGGGAAAGAAATTGAGCCGCCCCTTTTTTTTGTATTAGGTTTCATGCGTGATATAGAGAGGTAAATATGAGAAGAAAAAGAAACGTGATCCCAGGAATTATGGGAGATACACGGCTCAATTAAGTGGAGGTCAAAATAGAATTTAAACTTTCCATGATAAAGTATAGATGGGTTTTAGTTTTAGGTTGTATGGGCTTTAAGTGTTGTGTGCAAGAAATGTTATATTTAGTAGAATTCGCCCATGCAAAATTTTAAACGTAATTCATATAACGATCTAAATTATCTTGTAGAGACTTAAGAGTTAGGTTAGGAATGTATTTGCCGAGCTTGACATATTTTACGATTTTATAAATTTTAATTTGAGGGCAAAATAGTCTTTTAACAAGTTTACGATTTTTAGGGTTTTACAAAACCATTGCCTATTGGCTTGTTTCGCACCATGAGGATTTATGTAGCTGCGGTCGGATTGGGGATAGATGACTTGTGTTTGTAACCTTGATGGAGTTCCATATAAACTTCTTCATGAAGATCCCCATGCAAAAATGCATTGTTGATGTCCAATTGGGGCACATGCCAATTGTGATGAATGGCAGAGACCAACAAAGTTCTGATTGTGACCATCTTGGCTACAGGGGAAAAGGTCTATATGTAGTCAGTCCCTTCCTTTTGTGTGTAACCTTTGGCCACCAATCTGGCCTTATATCTTTCCACAGTACCATCTGAGTGAAGTTTGATTTTGAAGAACCATTTGCAGCCTATGGCTCTCTTCCTATTTGGTAAGGTGGCGATCGCCTGTGTGATTGGTTTCTAAAGCTAAGAGTTCCTTGTTCATTGCATCTATCCATCTTGGGTCCTTATTCGCCGGTAAGGTGTGAGGTTCCAGTGATTTGTTGACCGTGTTAATGAAGTGTCTATGTTTGGTGAGTGAATGTTAAGGTAATTGATGTATTTTGAGTGGTGATATTTGATGGAAGAGTTGATGGTATGTTTGGGTTTTGTAATTGAACATGAAAGTCATGAAGTTTGGTAGGAAGATGGGATTGTCTCGCTTAATTTCCTAAGTGGAGGTGGTGGTGGTATAGGCGGGAGATGGAATTGGTGATGGAATAATTGTGGGTGTGGTTTCATGAAGGTGGGGAGTTAAAGAGGTTGATGGAATATATGGTGAGGGGTTGAAGTGTTTGGGATATGATCGGTACATGGTGTGGATGTGTAGTGTTGGTTCGGTGTGTAGTTGATGGTGAAGAAAGAGATGGTTCGGTGTGGAAAAGGTTTGAATAATGGGTTCGGTGTGTGAATGGTGGTGAAATCGGGGTGTGGAACGGGAGTTGTTTGTGGTGATGGTGAAGTGGTAGAAGGTTTGTCGCAAAAGGGAAAATGGTCTCATGAAATCTAACATGTCCACGACAAAAACTTTGCGAGTGCTTGTATCATAAAGGATATAACCTTTTGTGTGGTTGGGTAGCCTAGAAAACACAAGTATTGCTCTTGGTTCAAATTTATCGATGGGTGTTGATGTGCAAGTGCTTGGCATCCAATAACTCGATGGGTGAGGTTGGGGCATTTGATATAGCGACTCATAGGGAATTTTATTATTTAAAGGTTTACATGGTAGTCTATTGATTAGATAGGTGGTCGCAGGAGACAAGATCCCGAAATGAATGGGAAGATTTGCTTGGAATCTCAATGCCTGCTACTTCTAACAAATGTTTGTGTTTTCTTTCAACTCGAATTTTGTTTGAGGTAAGGGCATGAGGTTTGATGTAAAATGCCATGGGATTGAAAGAAGTCCGAGAAAGATTGATTAAGAAATTCGAACCATTATCACTTCTTATGGTTTTGAGAGTTATTTTGAAATGATTGTGAACAAAAGCATAAAACATTTTGATGTGTAAAGCGGTTTGATGTTTGGATGGTAAAAGGTATGTCCATGTTGCTCGAATAATCATCCACAATTGTAAGGAAATATTTGCATTTATTCACAGCTGATGTCTATAAGGACCCCAAAGGTCTACATGAATCAAATCAAACAAAGTTGTTGCATGAGAGTCGCTACTAGAAAAAGGTAAAGCTTGTTGTTTAGCTAAAGGACATATATTACAAACATGAGAAGTACAAAGTTTAAAGGTGGAGATGGATTTGATTTGTTCGTGAACGAGAGAGATGGATGACCAAGCCTTCGAGTGCCAAAGAGCCACATTGTTGTTGTTGACTGATAAAATGGTGGATGGGATGGCTTTGGGTTCTTGCTTGATGATGTATAGACCATTATAGAGGCTGCCATGAGCAATCCTCTTGTGATGGTCCTGGAAATAACAGGAGAAAGGTGTAAAAAGTATAGAGAGTGGTATGTGAGTGCCTAGTTTGCTTACTGAAAGTAGATTGTATGAGAATGAGGGTATTTAAAGAACATTATGTAGGGTGATGGCTGAGTTTATATGTACTGATCCTACCTTAGTCACTTGTGTGTTTTGTCCATTGGGCAGGGTGACATAAATGGGTTGTGAGCATATGTGGATATTGTGCATGGAAGTTAATGATATGCAAACATGGTCAGTTGCTCCACTATCAACTACCCAGAGAAATTTTTGGTTAATAAGGACAAATGCAATGAATTTGTATCTCCTAGCAGTAGTATGTGATGCAACAAGTATGTAGGTTCTAGTTGTGATAGTAGCTATGAGTTTAGGTATACCTTCTGAGTTCATGTGTGTCATACCAGAGAAATCCTTGTTGTTCTGCATCATAAGCATCATCTGGTTGAGTTGATTAAGCAACTGATCCATCCTGGCATTCATAGCGAGATCGCCGACCACTTGACCGTCTCCGAGTGGAGTCAGATTTGATCCTTGTGACACTGAATTGACAGTTTTCTGTGTTGAGTGATCCTGTCTTTGAGCATTGATTAGTGGTTTAACCTTGCCATGCAAAGGGTGGCCAACTGGATATCTCACCAGTTGATAACATTCTTCTTTGAGATGTCCCTCTTTTCCACAATTCCCACATATAACTCCTTTATTGAAAGAACTCCTCCTCATAGGATTCTCAGAATTGTTATAGTTCCTCACTGATGAGTCTCTTTGTATGAAATTTCTTCATGGTCTTGTGTTGTTGTTGTATGAATTCCTATAGTTGTTGGAATGAGCTGAGAGTGCAACAGCAGTTGGAATCACAGGAGTGTAGCCCTCTCTCTGTTTCTCTTCTTGTATGATCATACTGTATGCTTTTGCAACACTTGGCTTTGGATTCATCAATAAAATCTGACCCCTAATGTTGGCATAACATTCATCTAACCCCATCAAAAATTGAATCAATCTTTTCCTTTGATCTATTTCACCATTCACTTTCCCATTCTCACAAGAGCAGATACAAAACACATGTGTGGGCTTCTAAAGAATCATACTCATCCCAAAGACCCTCAATTCTCGATAATAGATTTCAATAGCAAAGTTGTTTTGTTTCAATTGAACCAATTCATTTGTGAGTTGGTATATCCTATGCCCATCCAGTTGACTGTAATGTTCTTGTAATTCAGTCCACAAGTCTGATGCTGTGTTAACAAAACTGAGAGAATTACTTATTTGTTCTGAGATGGTGTTGAGAATCCAGGATATCACCATGTCGTTTGTTCTTTCCCATAGGGCTCTGGTTCTTGAAGTAGCGCTGGTTCTTCAAAGTCTCCATGATAATTTTCATCTTGTTTTTAGCATTGAGTGCTATCATCATGGATCGCTTCCAAGATCCATAGTTATCGTAACCGCTAGTTTCTTTGAGATCGAATCAATCCCGATGATCTTGTGGATGTAGAGTGGATGGTATGGTGATGACATCATCATCGATGATCGGTGGATGAAGACGGTGGTGTAGATGAATTTGTGGTTTGATTATTGTTTGTCATTGTGATTGATAAGTTGTTGAAGAGTTGATAAGAGTTTGTTATGTTGCAGGAGAAATCTATTATATGATCGGAGATAACAGTAATGGTTCTTGATTTTGTTGAATGTTTTGTTGTAATGTGGTTGTGATGATTCTTGATTGATTATTGATTGTGGCGGAATGATGGTGGAGTGACGGTTATTGTGACCGGAGTTTGTTGGATAGTTTGTTAGATGATCGGAGTTTGTTATTGACGGTTAGGAGCCACCCGAGGTGGTGGTGGCTCTAATACCATTTGATAAGCAGTGAGAGGAGGAAAATGATTATATCATTGATAAAATGAAATGAGTACAAGGAGGTATTTATACAAAGAAAGGAAAGAATACAACCACACTAACTAACTTTGACTACGATTGACTACACTACTATACAAGTCACATATTGCTACATTTGTAAAGACATTTGGAGTGATGAATATAGTTTGTGGATAATACTGAGTTGATAACTTTGTTCTTGCTTGTATCTCCATTACTGTTTCTTCCCACAAAAGTTGTTAGAGGTTGCTGACATCTTCAATAGCCAGTTTCATCGTGGACTATAGGTCGATCACATTGATCAGCTAAACTATGTAGATCCGTTGTGCTATTTTTTGTCGAGGCTGTTAGCGTGATTGCATCTGCATATGTACTTTTGATTTGAATGTTTGTTTTTAAAATTATCACTGCTATGATGTCCATGGTTGTAAAAGTTGATCCGCTTCAAAATAATATTTTTACTTTAATTACATATGTCCGACGAAAGGTTCTAATACTCATCATTTTTATACTATCTAGATCGCAAAAACATCCGAAAACACTCGAAACACATCAAAATGATAAAAATATCACAAACAAGTGTTTTATGTGTTTTAAATGCAAAATACCAAAATCGATGAAAACGATCAAGTTTGCATAATTGGCGCTTTAGTCCCTAAGTTATAAAAGTTGTCAAAACTAGTCCTGTAATTCAAAAACTTGTAAAAGTCAATTAAGGTCCATAAGATTCAAAAGTTGTCAAAACAAACCCTTTAAAGTTCAAAATCACAAATGACAACTTTAGTCCCTAAACTTTGAAAATTGTCAAATATAGTCCTGGTTAATTTAAAAGTGAAAACTATCAAATATTAACCTTGTACTATTCATAAATGACAAAATTGGTCCTTATGGTAAACTTTTGGAAAATTACATGTTAGGCCCTTAAAGTTTCAAACTTGGCGCTTTAGTCCCTGGACTTATAAAATGGAATTTTATCACTAATGGTCCTTGTACTATTAATGAATGGCAAGTTTAACCCTTGTGATAACTTTGGAAAAATTACATTTTCATTCCTTGTATTTTCGTAAGATTACATTTATGGTCCTCAGGCTTTATCTTAATACCAAACGGACCTAACTTTAATATACTAAACCCTTTAACCCAATCCATTACTCGTGCCCAAACCAAACCCGACCCAAGTGTTTTAAATAAAACCCGCACTACATTGCCATCCCTACCTCTCCACACCGCTACCACTCACCTCCCTCCACCTTCACTACCACTTTCCACCTCACCAACCTTATCCCCAATTGGTTAACATCCCTCCACCTCCATATCCTCCCAAACGCAGACACTGCGTAAACCCACCCAAAGACTTTTGCGCCAAAAGTAAAATCAAAGGTTGTGATTACTTGACCTATCCAATGGTGGGAAATGATCGTAAATATGAGAGGATGCTTTTGAAAGTCTATAAAGAAGAAAAGAAGGAGAGGAGAAGGATAGTAGAGTAGTTTAGTTTAATTTATGTCGCTTTAAGTTTATTTAACTTTCAAAGGCAAATTTAAGCTTTCAATTGTTCTCAGAATCGAATTTGAGTGTATTTTAAACTTATTCTCGCTTTTAATTTCGGTTTGTGTTTATGAATTAGGTTTATGCATTATTTTGTTAAAAATCTCAATAAGCTCAAATGTTGTTTTGGTTGTTTCAAGATTGAAAAGCTCTCATAAGCTCCTAAATACCTTCTCAAAGTCGTTAGGAACTTAAAAATTCATTTAGACTCTAAACTCAAAAATTTCCAAAATTACCTAAAATTAGTGAAAATAAAAAGCCTATGGAATGATGATCAAGACATTGAAGCAGAGCTAAATTTGGATTGCTGTGGGTTTAGAGCTTATTGGTAAGCTATAGGTTGAGTTGTACACTTCAGTTCTTAGTTTGGTGCTTGGATTCATTTTGTAAGAATTTCTCATAAATTTGTATTTTTAGTTTATGTGTTCTAATCTTGTTAATTTCAGTTCAATACTGTCTCATTATAGATAATTTAAGTTTATAAATATATTTCTTAGTATAAAAACTTGTTTTAGTAGTAAACTCTTCAAAACAATCCTCCTAAAGGACTGTTTGGTTCTACATGATACTCTGTGTTTGAAGCTTGTGGTGTTGTTAATTGTTGTTGTTCAGAGTCACTTAAGTTCTTAATAGTTAAGATAAGTCATAAAATTAGGTCCTTGTTCATTAAAAAGTCAAAATCCTTGTTAATATCATTTGCACGTTAACTGTTGGAAAGTTAGATAGCAAAATCATGCAAACTAGTTTATGTTGTTTACCTAGCTTAATTCAGCCTCAAATTAGCTTAATACATCATAATAGATCATCTAGGATCATCAAGTTCATAAAGTCAATCTTGTTCACAATTAAAAAGTCAAAATTTTTATATGCAGCTAATAAAATGAATAATTTTGTGAAGATTCAATATTAGGATTTAGCTTAAATGCTTTTGGGATAGTAAACTTTAGTGCTCTAGAAAATTAGAAAAATAATAGCTACTCTTATTCATTTTATTAATAGCTTTTTTATCGACTCTCTTGACCCCTTCTCGAAATGATGCTCTCAGATGCAGGCATCACCACCACAGGCGCCTTCACCACCACTTTGGTGGGTCCCACAGCCACACCGGTGGACCCCCCGGTGGTTCTTGGTTCCTACCACCACCACCCAACTTGACTATCCATTTCGGTCAATCTTTTGAGCTTAAGCTCTGTGGACCCCACTCCTAGATAAGCCTTAATGTTGTCCCATTTTTGAGTCAAAACTAGTTTAGCTTTGCTTAAATTTTGGCTTAAAGCGCTTTTCAAGTTTAGGATGGTTGGAATAGGTTAGTATTAAGTTAATATAGCATAACCTAGCTTACGTGTTTATTTGGTGGTCATTTTGGACTTTAGCTTATTTTGAATCTTATTTATAAGCGTTGCCTGCAGCCTTATTATTCCTCCACATAAGCATATGTTTTATATTTTTATAAACTTAGAATAATATTTTAGCATTTTCCTGAATTTTCAGATTTTTCCATCACTGCTTAGTATTTTTCTTTATTTTAAATAGTTTTAATCCTTTTAAATAGCTTTTAATACTAATAAATCGTAAAAAGCTTTAAAAATATGTTTTCAATTTTTATAGATTAAGATAAATATAAAAGTCATAAAAAGTATTTTTCCATAATTTTCTTGGTTTAAATAGTATTTTATAGCATTTTAATTAATTTTAAATAGTATTAAATTAATAATAAATACATAAAAAGTCTTAAAAATATATTTTTAGTTTTAAAATAAGTTTTATCATATTTTAGATTTTTCTAAGTTATAATTTCATTTTTCTAGGTTAATTTTGTATTTTCTTATATTTTAGTGCATTTTAAATACTTAATAAATAGTTTTTAATTAATAATAAATAAATAAATAGTTGTAAAATAATTTTCTTTTCTAATAATTTTCTTTTATTATTAGGATTGTAAAATGTCATTTTCATATTTGTAGGCCTTTTATTTCTTTAAACTCACGTTTTATTTTGACGTTACGTAATTTTATTTAAACGTGACGTTTTAGGTTTTAAACGCTCATCACTTTAAAAATAGTGATAGCGCTTTATTTAATACATTTTATCTTTTTAATTTTCTTAATTTGCATTTAAGTCATTTGTAATTTATTAATCTTTTCTTTAGGTAATTATCCATCCAAACCCATCGATCACTATCCTGGTGATCATTCTATCATCCGATCAAGTGTTTATACACCAATTCATCCTCCGTGGGACTTAACGACCAGAATCCCTATATTCCTCTCGATCTAAATTGCATTTGGTGTGTGAGTTGTTTTGAGTTTCTTACGGCTGGTCATTCACAAGTGGCTAGCTTGCGTGAGATAACTTGACGGTTTTGCACCAATCAATGTCGCATACATAGGTTAATAATGTTTGCAAAGATGGCCTGATATGTCGAAGAGACCTCTAAATTTTCTAACAATGGAAGGAAACACACGATGACATGCATCGATATTTTAACATACTCGTCTTAACATGAAAAGAAACTTCTTAGGATAAACCTAGAGGTCTGAGGCTCGGGTTAAACTCTGTTGATCAAAGTATGAAGAAGGAATTTATGTTCAATGTTGCAGACGTGAGCCATTTGAAGGATCTTTCTGTTGTACGAGATGAGGGTGTGAGCCATTTGAAGGATCTTTCACTATTACTAATGTTGCAGACGGTTTTTGATTGACATGTGCTTTAAATCTCCGAGCACATGTCTAATTTAGCACGAAAGCTTGAAAAGATGATTGCCAAGCTTCACACGTGACATAACACACTTTCATTCAATTTACATGACGTGACGATGTGATGTTACTTCTTAATAAGAACATCCGCAACAACGATAGTTATCATGGTTTGCCAATGATGCTATCCCAATGCCACATTAGCTAAAGTTTTCATCACTATTACTGTTTTTGCTTCGTAATAGTCCCATATCATTATCCCTAACAATTTTTTTCACTAACATATACCTCTAAGTCTCTAAGAGTGAACGGTGTAGTTATACACCCTCGTTATACCATTTTGTTTTGCTATAGCGGCGCCACCACTACATCGCCTATCCATGCTATGGGTGGCCTAAAAGATTGAGAAAGTTGGATATGTAAGAGAAGCGAAAACTGTGATTTTCACATATTTTGAAAAAAAAATGGCATCTTTTCATTTTATCACAGCTTTTGATATATGTATTTTTTTTAAGAAGTAATATATGAAGAATCATAATTAAGTTAACGTATAATTACGTTAGTACAAATTTATAAATCTAAACCTTGATTACGAGTAATTCAGTGATCAAATTTATAATACAGGAGTACAAATTTACAAATTTATAAAATTATAAGATAGTGAGCTTATGAGTAATTCAATCAACTTGATTATGAATTTGACTCGATTATTAATTTGATAATTATAAAATTGAATACTCTATCAATATTAAAAGGGCAAATGATTGAAAAAAGTATTATACTTGTCATCATTTCCTTTTGTAGGTAGCAAACAAATTTTTTTGCTTTTGTGGGTACTCTTTTTTCAAATTCATCATTTTTAGGGTAATATGTAACATTTTTGCCTTTCGGAAATTTTTTTTATTAGCTAAGAGGGGCAAAAATGTACAAAAATTTCGCAAAATACCCTAAAAAGGATAAATTTGAAAGAAAATTACCCACAAAAGCAAAAAAAATTGTTCGCTACCCACAAAAAAAAATTGTGACAAGTATGATACTTTTTTCAATCATTTGCCCATATTAAAATAATGTTACAAATTTATGGTTTTTTCAACAATATTAAGATAATACTATAAATAGTAAATGTGTAACTTTATTTTTTTAAGACTATTATTAAAAGAAAATGTCCTATTAAAAGAAAATGTCCCAAAATGCTTTACACTAATGTAAGATTCTATTTCTATCGTTGCAATGTTTTTATGTTGTACTTGGCGTGGGCTTATAAGAAGCTTAAGTTTATAAAACAAGCTAGTTTATAAATTGAGTTTTGTATGTCACACAAATTTATAGAAACTTTTATAAGCTATCAATCTTCATAAGCTCAAGCCAACTGAAACAAGCTTACGAGAGTTTATAGGTATGTTTGGCGCAATGGGCTGGAGCTTATATATAAAGCTATTTGGCGAATCAGTTGGGGCTAAAACTTATTAATATAAAATCGTATAAAAATACATCAAATTAAATTCACATATATTTTCAGCTTTTACGTGATAATCATTATATTTTAAAATTAAAAAGTATTTAATTAATTTTACTAATCATAAGCATTGTAAGCCCTTTTCTATATTAACCTTACGAAGACTTATGACTTATTTTATAAGCCATTAACTTTTATAAACCCGTATGACAAACAATTATAAGTCATTAAATTTCGACTCTAACTAATTCGTTAAACAACTTTACAAATATATAAGTTAAAACTTCCGGCTTATAATATAAGCCCAACTCTCATCTATATCTATACTACCTTATAATGTATTTAGGACTTTCTAAAGAAGAAAATCTTAATTTTTTAAGCCTACACATCTTACTAAAATTAGTAATTTATATAAATAAATTCTACACCATAATAATTGAATTATAATGTACACTAATGACAAATAAAATTTAGCATTAAAATGGATGTTACAAACTTACAATAATACAAATCTATAATTGTAATTTTTATCATAAACATTCAAGTTAAACAAAGTTCAAATGAGTTTAAGTATGAATATCTATATTTGTATTGATATATTATACGGAAATTTAAATACGCGTCTACTCTTTTCGAACTATCAAACGGGTAAACCGTCAAATACTAACCCTCATTGCATACCATTTAAAGATGGGGTTGTCTAATGAGTGCCCTCAAGGCATTCTTTAAGATGATTATCTAAGGAAAGTTTATGTTTATTAAATTAAAAATCACAACTAATTTAGGTAATTTGTAAGTTTAATAAATGCGTATTAAATACAAATTTTAATTTAAAAGGAAAGTTTATGATTAATTAATGCATCCTAACCAATGCCCTAAGGGCACTAGTTAGACACTCCTTTTAAAGATTAAGGTACGAGAAAAACTGACATGTTGAGTACCGCCGCTGCTCGGGTACTATGCTAGTTTCACCAAACATAAATTATGTATTCTAGATCTTTTACTCGGTAAAAGTCCAGCTAGTCCTCCTTTTTCTTGTTTTTTTATTTTATATTTTGAACAAGTCAAGTAAAAGTCTTTTATTTCTTTCTTGTAGGAAAGAAAGAAAAATCTAAAAAATAAAAATCTAAAAGTGATACGTCGTCGTATTACTTGTCTTCTTCATTCAAACCACCCCACCTAAAAATTAACAAAATTATATAAAAAAAAACCTCAATAATTCCTTAGAAATGAAGAAAAATAAATAATAATCAAATCCCAGATCCATAACACATACATTGTCCCAAACACCCCTCTTAAACCCTAATCCCCCCAATTCCAAATGTCCTGGGGATTAGGATGGAAGAGACCATCAGACATCTTCCATCTCTCCTTACATTACGGTCATAATCAACCTCAATTAGATAATAATGATCCGATTAACAACGATTCAAAAGAGCAATTAGGTTTCGGATTTATCTAGATTGGAATGCGGTGACGACGAGATCAAGTCACCCACGCCTCAATCGCACTCATGGTCGCTACCGCTGCCGCAGACACCGGTTCGCGAAAAGTCGGTGGATGGGGAGGCGAGGGAGGGGATGGTGGGGTGGAAATGAAGGTGGTGAAGGAGAGGAGAGGCGAGAGGTGTGGCGATGTCGAAGGCGGGTGGGTCGACAAAGAACGATGGGATGGGGGTGTTTGTTAAGATGTTGAAGTCGGGGTTGGAGACGGGGGAGGGTGAGGGGGTGAGGGGGGATTCGTTGGGTGATCATTGGACGAGTGTTACCGTTGTTAGTCTCAACAATTGTGGCTTATCAGTAAGTTTCGGTATATTACTTGAGTATAACGAATGCAATGTAGATGTGTTTGATACTTAGATGTTAGCAAAGTGGTTTTTTTAACGTGTAGAAGGGTATATATAGGAAAGACATTTGCTTTGTATTGTCTGTGTAATGATGGTGGAGGCCAAACTTAGGCTGCTGTGTTTGGCGGCGAGTTCTTTGTAGTGTTAGGACTTAGGAGCATTTACTGTTGTTAGTCGTAATAACCGTGGCTTGTCTGTAAGTTTCGTTTTTATTTTTATTTTCGGGATTGGTTGCTAGAGATGTAAGCTTAGAGATAGCTAATGCAATGTAGAGGCGTTAGATATTAGCAAAGTGGGATTTTTTTTACACAGCGAAGACATTTGCTTTGTATGTATGTTTTTGGAGCATTAGGAGCATTTAGCATTTAGAATTCTGATGCTTCGTGACGAATGTTTCGGTTATTAGTCTCTCAACAATTGTGGGTTGTCTGTAAGTTGCTTACGTTGCTTTCGAATACTTTAATCTATGCTAGACGTGTAAACTTAGGGATAACTAATGCAATGTAGAGGCGTTAGGGGAACTTTTGGGCTTCTATAAGTTTTTTATGACATAATAACTGTGGCTTGTCTGTAAGTTTCGTTTTTTTCTTTTCTTTTCGGGATTGGTATAATGTTGCTAGAGGTGTAAGCTTTGAGATAGCTAATGTAATGTAGAGGCGTTACATGTTAGCAAAGTGGGATTTTTTTTACAGTGTATATAGGAAAGACATTTGCTTTGTACGTCTATGTTTGGTGACGAATTTTTTTGGAGCGTTAGGAGCATTAAGCGTTTAAGATTCTAATGCTTGGTGACGAATGTTACGGTTGTTAGTCTCAACAATTGTGGGTTGTCTGTAAGCTGTAAGTTGTTTACGTTGATGCTTTAATCTATGCTAGATGTGTAAACTTAGGAATAACCTATGCAATGTAGAGGCGTTAGGGGGTGTAATGAGCTTATCTGTTTTGTGGCTTATATTTCATAAGCTCAATTTTTTCAGCTTATCATGAAACTTTTGGGATTCTATAAGTTTTTTATGACATAATAACTGTGGCTTGTCTGTAAGTTTCGTTTCATTTTTTTTTCCGGATTTTTATAAATGTTGCTAGGAATAACTAGTGCAATGTAGAGGTGTTAGATGTTAATAGGAAATTGTTTTTTTTTACGGTGGTGTATATAGGGAATGTAAATTTAGGGATAGCTAGCGCAACGTAGAGGCATTAGATGTTAGCAAAGTTGTTTTTTCGACGGTTGGGCGGACGGGCGTGCTTACTAAATTG
>CM040243.1:8287829-8325351 GCA_022545495.1 Chrysanthemum lavandulifolium
CGGGAAGTTGGTCGAGCCAATTACTAGCTTGGTCCCGTAGAGAGAATTGGAAGAGACGCAAACACGTGGTCTCCCGAGTAGTAGCATCGAGGTCGATGGAATTGATGATTTTAAGGAAATCCTTAAGATGCTGATTAGGATCTTCGGAACGAAGTCCATGGAATGCACATCCCTTTTGCACCAACGGATGGTGTCGGATCGAAGGGCCGTAGTTTGGGCTTGGTAGGGAAGCTCAATGGTGTTTCTATAGCCTAGGTGGCTTGGTCTTGAGTATTCACCAAGAGTACGGCCTCTTGGCGGGTCATTTGGTGGTGGTTGATTATCACCTTCCATGATGAAAAGTGATGGGATTACTAGCAAAGGTCACGAAGAAGGGATAGACAAGGAAGCTAAAATGGGAAAAAGCTTACTTGATAGGAATCAAGCAAGGAAACCTAAACAAGGTGGAAATCTAACTAGCTATTCTATTCCCGTGACGCCAAAACTCGATACGCGTACAATGCGGCGTTCTCGGGTCAAAGGAACTTCCTTTTCGTCGAGCAAGTTTTCAACACCACAGCGATGAACCTAATCGTTGTAGTGTAGTATTAGGGTAAGCCTCGGTAATTGATATCGTTCTCTGGGAATAGGAATGCTAGTGAGAAATTACTACGCTAAGGTTGGGGTCGAGGAAGATTATTTTTATCTTTTTATGTTTTTAGAAAATGGAAAGGTACAAATCTGTGGGTATTGGATTTGGGGTTGGTATTTCTACCGATTACTCTACTTATCTAATTATCTAAACTAAGGTGAGTGTAGTCAATGTCTATTGTGTGTGCTCTTATGATGATTAAAATGTGTTTACTTAGATGTTATTACTCCCTGGTTATCTCCTATTGATGGTTGAATGCCGCGTCCTTATTCTTAACGCGTTGTGTTTTCTAAGGTCGTAGGGTATCGTTATCCCAACTCTTTGAAGCTACCTAAGGTTAATGACTACGAAATCTTTAGGATTCATAAACTTAACACTAAGGTTATCTTTGGATATCTAGCCTACAATTCCACTAGTAACTATAAGCTAAGGTTCAACAAAGACTAATCAAGCATTAATAACACAATGGATGACCTATCGCAATACTAGGTCAATCACAATTAAGATAAGAGACAACCAATCAATATTCAATACCTAGGTTTCATATATCTAAGCAAACACACAAGTAAATTAATGGGACATGGAGAACATGCAAGCATACACACAAATAATTGAAGACATGATTGAATTAATGAAGTAAAACACTTATCTTGTTGTAAAATAGGGTATGGAACCCTAAGATATCGCCTAAGAAAACCTTGGTTCGGTTTAGGTTTTACTCACAAAACTACCTCTAAAAACTTAAAATTCGGATTTTATATATAGTGTTACAATACGCGACGTCACTCTTTAATTATGACGCCTGGTCGCCGCCATTAGGGTTTCGTCTTGGCAAGTCAACTCGTGACGTCACCTTATGCTTTGGACGTCGGCTTCAACCTCCGGCGCCGTCGGGATCCAAATCTAGGTCGTTTGAGTTGCGACGCCCTACTCTTTTAAACCGATCGAATCACTTGTAAATTAGCAATTTGCTCTCCGATTCGTCTCAAGATATGTCGCGACGGCGCCGCATTAAACGCGAAATGCCGTCCCCTTCAATTCAAGCGAACAGGTGTATCGATTCTTGACTTTGGACATTTTCTTCATATATTCGCGCCTTTTCGTCCGAATAAGTGTCATTCCAGAATTTCTTCAAGAGATCTAAAAAGTGAAAAGGAGCGAAATTAAGTAAGAACGGATCTGAAATTGATCGATTAAAGAACTTAAATGACCCTCAAAAGTGTCACTTTTAAATCTTTATCAAACACCTTAAAATAAGACAAAGGGTTTTATACCTACACGTAGTTATATAGCGACAATAAAGAAAAAGGTAATTATATTGTATTACTATATGAAATGAATGAAAAATATATTCCTTAAATATTTCCTTTTTTCAAATGTTTAATTATACTTAAGATATTTTTTCTGAAACTCGCCTTTTGGTAAATTGATCAATAAACACAATAAAACATAAGGCATGTTTGGTAGGATGAGAGGGAAAGATGAGAAAGGGAAAGAGAACAACATCACATGTTTGTAACACTTGAAAAATGGAAAGACATGTCACTAATTCCATTCTCAACCCCTGATTTCGGTTATTTAAAAATAATGAAGAAAGCAAATAATGAAAATATAACGAAGGATCCTTTCCCACTTCTTATTCTCGCGTGAATAAAAAACATGGGTGTATTTATCCATTTCACGTGCAAAGTACATTCCACCTATGAAATTCTCAAAACACACCTTCTAGACCTCTCGAAGGCAGCAAATTCTTAACCACTAAAATCACCCTAATCAGCATGGTGTATGTGAAAGTTATTTTCCGCCCTTAACTAAGGTAATTCATGTTTTCGATTTTGATTATCTTGTTACTCGAATCGAAACCCTAGCTGGTTTGGTCAAAATTGACAATCATATCTTATTAAGATTTTGAATTGGTAATCAACCGTCATGACTTGTTTGTAACTCCTTAACCCCTTTGGTAATTTGATTTTAATATGATGTTAGGGTTTACTTATGAAATTTAATTAATAAGTCAAAATCTCTTCTTTCATGGGTAAAGTTGCATAAGAATTCAATATCAATGTGAAGTTGGGACTTGGGTCTTTTTCAAAATAGAGTTGGTGATTGACTATATCTTCAACGAAATATAGTGTGAACTTGAGTGAATTTTTGTGTAGATAGTTAGGTTGATGATCATTTTAATCTGAATAACGTAAGTTTTGAGATAATCAGGTCACCCCAACACCTTCTTTTTTGTTGATTAACTTGTTTAAGTAGTCTATATAATGTCAAATATGAGCAACTGTTGTTTGTGAATCTCGGAAGCTATAGTTGATGCGGTTTTACTGTTTGTGCATAATTAACTTGAATTAGGAGTTCACCTCCTAATATCTATATCAGATTCTAGAAGCTTACTTTGTAAATTATGTTATCTAAATCATTTCTTTAACTTTCATATGTTGTTGGTTAACTTACTTCGTAGGTGAGGCAACAAAATTGTCCTAACATGTACTCCAAACTTTATGAGCAATTATGATGTTTGCCTTAGGAGTAGCTCACGCACGTAGTAGAAGAGATAATGGTGTCACGCATTGGAGGTGATATGGAGCTACAGGAAACGAAAGAAGAGTATCAACTTCAATTAGTGAAACTTTTTGTATAAAGACATGTAGATAAAGTCCTTTGTTGACTTTTATTCTTGTTGCCATGTTTAGTCCGCATTCTCTTTTAGAAGATTTAAGCTTTGATATTTATGTTTACATTTTGACTTGCTGAAATGAAAAGAAAGGGAAACATGTCAGCTAAACTGTAAACCAAACATGAGCATCAAAAATCCGATTGATGCAATCGTTTAATTGTTTTAAATTGATAGAAAAAAAGTTTAAATAAACACTTATGACTTAACAATAGTAATAATCGATGTTTAAAAAGGATAAAAATGGAATAATTTTTTTTGGATTTAACAACAACTTCACTCTTTGTCCAGTACCAAATAAGAGAATCAATTATATGTCTCATTTCACTACTCGATTCTCTATTGGCACCAAATAGTAGAATAAGTATAAATTTTTCAGGGTTATTCTCATTCAATGCTTTCCATTATCTGCTCCAATTCCATTTAGTGTGATTCCATCGTACCATACATCCCAAAAAATTTTACAAAAACACGATAATCATAGAAATCCTCATAAGAGGCTCGTAATACCACTGTTGATGTTTAGGGTTGTAGCAAATGCTTTTCGTGCATTATAAATATAGTACAATCAATATAAATATATATCAAAGTAGCATAAGCGAAACGGATCCTTATGTTTTATATGATTAATCAAATTAAGACGAGAAAACATGTACGTTGTTTTACAGTTATGATCAAAAAACAAATAATCAAGACGAGAAAACATATAGGTTGATTCACACTACATGTCAATCAACACCCTCGAAATGCTAGTCCTTCACCTTGAAATCAACTAACGATTATAACACCTTGGAACGAGCAAGATGAAAACTAAAAACCGAAAACCTCTTATGAGTTTCGGTTGATCGAACACAAGAGAGGAATAGAGAGTAGAGGAAAAAGTTTGGTTAGGTTTAAGTTATGTGATTAAAGGTTGTTGTATTTATATGATTACTCCACCCCCTCTAATCCATAATTTGGTGATCAAGCTTTCTTTGTTTTCTTTTCTTCTCCTTTTGTTCGAACAAAACACACAAACATATGGACTTTCCAACTTGTGTGTTTATTAATTATCTATTAATGCATTATCTACTAAATACTTAGTTTATTAATTGTTAATTACATATGTGGTAACCATATAATATAAATAATATATATATATATATATATATATATATATATATATATATATATATATATATATATATATATATATATATATATATATATATATAGCTGATTACAGAAAAGTGTAATTAGAGAAAAGTGAGAAAAAAAGTTATAGGGTCTAATTTGAAACATCTCAAACTTGTGGGTAAGTTTTGAAAACCACCCCCCACCCACCCACCCCTTCCCCAGAAAAAAAAATTCAAATTTTTTTTTTAAAGAACAATTTTTTTTTTTGGGCCAAAATTTCCATAAAAATTTATAAGCTGTGCACCTTTTATTTTGGTGCATCTCGGATTCTCGATTATAAAATTGGTGCATTATAAAAATTGGTGCATCATAGTTATAACTACTTTTTTAAGCGTGATTCACCAAAATAAAAAGTGCATCGGATCGATATGTTATTAACTTATTCGAGAAAAAGTTTTGAATTAGAGCAATCAACCTTTGTGTATAAAAGAGAGATTTTCAAGTGATTCAACACGCTTTATTTTATTAATCGATGGTTAAATATACAATGAAATCAATTATTCTAACTTACTTATCATCAATTCACGATTATTAATATATGCACTAGCGTTATCCCAACGACAAAGCGTGCGACGCTACTCTGGCTACCATAGCTCAAAATGCTGCGGTTGTACAACTAATGGCCCTTAAAGAGCATAGTATACTAAGTTATTACAATGTTATTGAAGCATATTAGGTAACAATCGTTGGGTGCATCTCGTTTATAAAATTTGGTGCATTATAGTTATAACTAATTTTATAATCGTGACGCACCAAAATAAAAGTCTTGTCAGCTTATAAAATTTGGCGGAAATTTTTGCAAAAAAAAAAAAATTTTTGGCCTGAAAAAAATTTTGGCGGAAAAATTTTTTTTCGAGGAGGGTGAGGGGGGGGTGGGGGGTTAGGGTGAATTTACAAAACCTCCTTAAAGAATGAAGGAAAATACAATTAGGTCCCCTCAGAGTTTGGTGTGAAAAAATGAGGGAAGAGGGGTGATCCGATGGTTGAGATTTTTTCTCACTTTTCTTGAGATCAACTTTTAAATGATCCAAGCTCTATATATATATATATATATATATATATATATATATATATATATATATAGGATAAAGATAAAATAAAAACAAATATCAGTAAAAGGATAAAAAAAATTTCAAAAAAATTTGAAAATTCCAAAAAATTCCACAAGATCGGTATGATGGTGCATGAAAAAGTTGTGAATCATTTTTTCTAAAAGTGGATACTTTTCCCAAAAATTATGAAAAAATACGTTCACAAGTTTAATCGTTTTTGTGCATCAAAATTGGTTTTGACCCAACTCTTTTGACTTTTTCCATCAAAATAACATTCATGCATCTATGTAAAACAAGTTGAAAATTTTGTGCATCAAATTTCTTTTAGCATCAAAATTCTTTTTGTCATTAAAAAAGCGTATCAAACTCAAAGTTATAAAAACTGTTTCAAAAGTTTTATGCACCAACATACCCGATACATTTAAAATATAATTTATTTATTTATTTTGTATCAAGTATTATATAAAATAAAATAAAATAATTAAGGTTAAAGTGAGAAAAATAAAGTTAAATTGAATTTATATTTTAGGACGGAAAGAGTAACACGTAAACCCTTTTGGGCAGTGCTTTTGCACGGACAAAAGGATTGCCTAGTTTTTAAGGGTCCTACTACCCAAACACCCCATAGTTTTTAATATAGGGGTGTTTGGTTTTTTCTCTCTCACCCAATCATTAGTCACCACTAACATGCAAAAACAAATAAACAAAGATTAAAAGTAGTCTTCACTACCTCTTGATTTGACTTCTGAAAATTGCACTAAGTGTGCAGGGGCCCACTTGGTCACCTAATAATGATTCACTTTAATCCATATTACAATAAATCTTACTATATTTATTCACATTGTCAACCAATTAAAACACATCTACCAAATTAAAACAACCGACTAAAATACCATTTACTAAAAAGTACAATAAAAGTTTCATGTTTTAATGTTTAACGTGTTGAAAATTTTTATACATTTTTCGTTCTTTTTCTTTAAATCGGAAAAAGTTTTTAAAATCGATTAAAAAGCGTAATTTTTTAAATCGGAAAAACTTTTAAAAATCGATTTAAAAATTGGAAAAACTTTTCAAAATCGATTAAAACATCACGCAAATTTTTTAAATCGAAAACTTTTTTTAAAAGCGCAATATATATTTTAAGTAGATTTTAAGAAAAATAACACAAAATATAACAAATACACAATAAAAAAGCATAACGTAAAAAGCTGCACAAATATATTTTAACAAAATCTTTTGGTGAGAACTTTCTTCAACGAGTCTTTAAACTACACAAATAAATATCTTCTACATATAAAAAACACTACACAAATAAATATACTCTACATATAAAAGCACTACACAAATAAATCTGTTCTTACATATAAAACACTACTGTGAATAAATACACACTATATATACACTACACAAATAATAAAACAATACACAACAAAAAAAAAAAAAAAAAAAAAAAAATCTATTGATTGGTCCATGGGTGTTGGGGAAGGAAATCATGAGGTGTTCGGGTAGGATGAGCCGTTTTAAATATAAAACTTTCGATTGGACACTTTAAAGTGAAGCAAGTGTCATATACTTAGCCTATGTGTCTCATTCTCCTTATGCATGGGCTTCCATGAACACAACACACACTTCATAGTACTTGTCCCATACTTTCCTCCACCGCCGCCGGACCACCCCACCACCACCAACATCACCATCACCACCATCACACACACTAAACACACCTTCAAAAACACACACAAAAACTCTCATTTTCATCAACCAACCAACCAACCAAGCCATCTTGTTATCTCAGTCACTAACCGAATATTCTCTTGTTAAAATCTGATATTCCAAAGCCAATTTTCACCTCTAAAAAAACTTAAAAACCCCATTTTTTAAAATCAAAACACACTCATTAACACACCATGCATTGTTTAAATCAAATACCCATCAAGGGTTCTTCTTTAAACCAAATAAAGTTCCAATCTTTACCTTCAAAACCCTTAAATTTGATCAAGAATCAATCATTTTCTTCACCAAATGGAATAAAGATGCCACTTTCAGTGACCCATTTGGGAAATATTAATGGGTTTAAAAGGACTAAGGTTTTGGATAATGGGTTTGTGTGTAATGCTTATGATATAAAGAGGCCACTTTATGTGACCCATTTGGGAAATAGTAATGGGTTTGTGTGTAAAGCTTATGAGGCTGATCATTCAAAGGGTTTGGGGATTGAAAGTGAAAGTGGTCAGAAAATGAGAATTGGGTTGTATTTTGCAACATGGTGGAGTTTAAATGTGGTTTTTAATATTTATAATAAAAGGTTTTGAATGCTTTTCCATTCCCTTGGTTGACATCTACTTTGTCTTTGGCTGCTGGTTCTTTGATCATGTTGGTGTCTTGGGCTACTAGAATGGTTGAGCCTCCGAATACTGATTTCGAGTTTTGGAAAAGTTTGTTTCCGGTATGTAGTTGATTGTTTATTGTCTTGGTGATTGTTGTGGTTATTGGGGTAGAGTTATTAGATATGCATGTATAGAGTCAAAATTAGCTGCTTAGGACTTTAGGAGGGTGTTTGGGATTACCTTTTAGAATTGCTTATCTGCGATTAATACTCTTACTAAGCAGAATTTAGGATTGCCTGTTAAACAGATAGAGAATAGTTGATTTCATTTGCAAATAATTCAAAACTTTTGATAAGCAGCTTGGATAAGCAATCCCAGACAACCTCAAAATTGCTTAATGTTGAATAAGCAATCTCAAAGTCTCAAACACCCACTAAAAGATAACAAAAGGTAGATGATGTTACGACTTTAAGGTTATGTAGGTATTAAGTACTCAGTATAATTTAGGGGAAACAGATTCATATACAGTTTTCTTTACCTTTCTTTGTAAAATGTTGTTATATATATGTAGTGTTTGCATGATTATGTATCCCGTCACAAAGAAATTCAGTTTTGATTACAAGCAATGGTCTTAAGGCTGTTATATTGCGTAGTTCTAAGTGGGTTGTGTTGAAAGTGCAGGTTGCGCTAGCACATACAATTGGACATGTAGCAGCTACTATAAGTATGTCAAAAGTTGCAGTATCGTTTACGCACATTATCAAAAGTGGTGAACCTGCTTTTAGTGTACTCGTTTCAAGGTTATTTCTTGGCGAGACATTCCCAATTGGGGTTTATTTGTCACTATTGCCAATCATCGGAGGTTGCGCTCTATCAGCTGTAACCGAGCTCAACTTCAATATGATAGGTTAGAAATCTTATCTCTAAAAGTACTGAAGAATGTTAAATGGGCAAAATACGAGTTAAACTTCTGTTTGTGGTTTTATGTTCAGGATTCATGGGAGCAATGATATCGAATTTGGCGTTTGTCTTTAGGAATATATTCTCCAAAAGAGGAATGAAGGGCAAATCCGTTAGTGGCATGAACTACTATGCTTGCTTGTCGATGTTATCTTTGTTGATTCTGACTCCTTTCACAATTGCTATGGAGGGTCCACAAATGTGGGAAGCCGGTTGGCAAACTGCATTAACACAAGTCGGGCCCAATATCATATGGTAAACTATCTTCATTTTCCAATTCCCTTTATATCATATCAAGCTTTTAATGATACGAAGATAGTGGGTCCTACGCAATTAACATGGCACCTTTACAATAGAAGCGCTTACGAACTGATTTGCTCAGGTGGGTGGTGGCTCAAAGTGTGTTCTATCACTTTTACAATCAAGTATCGTATATGTCTTTGGATCAAATATCTCCTTTGACATTTAGTGTTGGAAACACGATGAAGCGAATATCTGTTATTGTGTCTTCAATTATCATCTTTCGCACACCTGTCCAACCTGTCAATGCACTTGGAGCCGCTATAGCTATACTTGGTACCTTTATTTATTCCCAGGTATACTCCCTTTTTCTTGAGCTTGACAGACATTGTAATTTATGTACTAAGCTTTTCAAGGTGCTGACGAATATGTTTGTATTTTTCTTGGGCAGTCAAAACCATAAGTATAGGAGCTCGACATGTTTCCATGTGTAGATCTAAAGACCAAAGGAGTTTTATTTCTATTGATTGATGTACCAAGCTTACAAAAAGATGACAGGATTAAGCAGAGTTGCAGTCAGATTCATCGACATGGGCTCTTCACAACATATGTTAAGCTACTGAGGGTGGTTGCGACGTTTAAATGGTAAAAATAAGGACGTCCGTTTTGTGATAATTGAGGCATCAAATCGTGCTTTTCTTTTACTTCTTTTGTTAGTGCGGCATTTTTTTCTGTAGTAAATGAGAACAATTGTGGTGGAATTTTGTTGTTATATCTGCATACCATAAATAAGGTTTCTGATGGTCAAAAAACAATTTGCGTTAGTATAGAATATGTGTACTAAACATTATAGAGAATGCTGAGAAAAAAGACAGTGAAGCTTATTTGTGGTCTTTACATTTAAAAGATGCCAAGTTACCGGATAATTCAGAAACTCCGGGGCACATTTATTGCTCGTCAAATGGGTATTACAATCCTTTTGAGTCTTCAATTCACTATTTCTTTGTGAGCCTCAACATCATCCGTCATTATCGCAGATATATCTCAACAATGTCATCTGTATTGATGTTTGACCTGTTTTTTCCCAGAACATTTGTCGAGGTCGTTGACATCTTCAATGTTCAATTTCATCATGGACTTTAGTCGATCACATTTATAGGGTAAACTATGTAAATCCTGATTTTGTGGTTCTTTTTTGTACATGTTGATTTTGAGCTGAACTCTGATGATCAAATTAGACATCATGTGTATAAATATCGAAGTCTGAAGGAGTTTTATGTACAATTTAGACCATCCTTTTGACTTTCATATAGGATACTTGTACGAGATGAGGGTGTGAGGCATCCTAGGGATCTCTCATGAATTACGACAATTGTTGAGTGGCATGTGCTCGATCTATATGCTTGGAGCACATGCCTAACGTGATATGATTTTGTCTATGAAAAAAAGATCGTTAAGCTTCATACTTGAAGAGTTACAATTCAAAACATCTGTTACTCTTCAACAGCATTTCTTTTTAAGTACATTTTTTCATCATTTATGTTTTGGGTTTATGGAAGCTTACAGTTAGTAAATTGATAGGCCATGACGTGTCTTCATTCGATCTTGCACTAGTCTGATGCTTTGGTGTAATTACGGAGACCCTGGTAGGACGTGTCTTCCATAACAATTTTGCAACACTTGGTCTTAGCCAATACCGAGTCATGAGTGTGTGTTTTTTTGTGTGTTTAGGTGGGGTATATATGTGTTTAAGCGGGTATATATTGGTGCAGCAGTTGCTTGTCTTGTTATCTCCGTCATTAACCAAATATCCTCTTGTTAAAATCTGATATTCCAAAGCCGATTTTCATCTCTAAAAAAAACCATTTCTTATCACTAATTCACACATATTTACACACCATACATTTTCTTTCTATCTCTTGTTAGAATGGTTGAGCCTCCGAATACTGGTTTCGAGTTTTGGAAGACTTTGTTACTGGTATGTTTGGTTTTTGTTTTCTCTATGATCACAGATGATACTTTTGGACATGTAGCCTAGTCTAAGTGGGTTGTGTTAAAAATGCAGGTTGCGCTAGCGCATACAATTGGACATGTAGCAGCCACTTTCAGTACGTCAAAAGTTGCAGTATCGTTTACACACAATACTAAAAAAAGTGATGAACCTGCTTTTAGTGTGCTCGTATCAAGGTTATTTCATGGCGAGACATTCCCAATTGGGGTTTATTTTTCACTATTGCCAATCATCGGAGGTTGCGCTCTTCTGTTTGTAGTTATATGTTTAGGATACATGGGAGCAATGATGTTGTCCAAAAGAGGAATGAAGGGCAAATTCGTTAGTGGCATGAACTACTATGCATGCTTGTCGATGTTATCTTTGTCGATTCTAACCCTTTCTACAATTGCTATGGAGGGCCCACGAATGTGGAGAGCGCGTTGGCAAACTGCATTAACGAAAGTCGGGCACAATATCGTATGGTAAACTATCTTCGCTTTCCCAATTCTCTTTAAGTCATACAAAGCTTTTATATGATACGAAGATAGTGGTCCAATGCAATTAAGATGGTAGTTTAAAATAGAAGTGCTTAATTACAAACTTATTTGCTGATTCAGTTGGGTGGTGCCTCAAGTTGTGTTCTATCACTTGTACAATCAAGTATCATATATGTCTTTGGATCAAATTTCTCCTTTGACGTTTAGTGTTGGAAACACGATGAAGCGAGTATCTGTTGTTTTTGCACTTGGAAACGCTATCGCTATCCTTAGTACCTTTATTTATTCCCAGGTATACCTCCTCTTTCCCGAGCTTGGCTGATATGGTAATTTCTATAGTAACCTTTTTAATGTATTGACAAATATGATTTTATTTTTCATGGGCAGTCAAAACCATAAGTATAGGAGCTCGACATGTTTCCATGTGTAGATCTAAAGACCAAACGAGTTGGTTTTCTATTGATTGATGTTCCAAGCTTTCAAAAAGAGGACCAGATTAAGCGGAGTTGTAATCAGATTCATCCCCTTGGCATGGGCTCTCCAGAACATATGTTAAGCTATCAAGGGTGGTTGCGACATTTGAATAGTAAAAATAAGTACGTCGTTTTTGTGATAATTGAGGCATCAAAATTGTGCTTTATTTACTTCTTTTGTTAGTTCGCCATTTTTTCCTGTAGTAAATGAGAACTGTGGTGGAATTTTCTTCTGTTATATCTGCATATACCATAACTCGGGTTTTTGATGGTAAAAAACTTTGCATTAGTATAAAGTATGTGTACTAATTAACTTCTGTCGTGAACCTTAACATCATCTGTCTTAACATTACCCGACAAGGTTACAACAACATTACGCAACAAGAATTTACCTCCGACCTACAATTACAAATCTTATGATAACATCAATTGCAATATCTTACATGTAACTACTTGCATACAATATTACGTAAAAAAAACATATACATTCGACCCTTACCCAATCGGTGCAACGCACGGGTTTATGTAGCCTCGTATAATACAATTTACAATATAATAAATCGAACAACTTTATATTTGAAGGATTACAATATTTAATGAGATGATCAACATGCCATTTGGTACGAACAATGTTAAAATTTAAACTTAAGCTAGTTAACATGCATTTTTATGTCATGTAAGTAAAGTTCATATACCTATATATACAATGAATAAATTAATGAAGAAATTGATACTGGTCTAAACAATTATATACAAAAATTAGAAAAGCTTGCTTCCAAACTCTTCAATGTCATTGCCTAATCTTGCAGATGAAGCTGCAACATCACGTAACTCGGATAAGCTTCTACCAAGCTGCAATGCAACCTTCATCTCGAACACTTCACCGTTCTCCCGACTCTCCACGTCTCTTTCGTTCAAGTTTGATTCTATGGATTCTTGCATCATCTTAAAGAAACCGGCATTGCTTCGATACATTTCAAACACCATCCCTACTTGCCCACCATGTTGTACCGTGTTCACAACGCTTGCCATTGCACCACCCATGACTCCAAGTGCCATGGCCCAAGGAGAAAATGCAAGAAAGGCTGAGCCAACGGCTCCTAAGCCGGTTAGTAGAGGACCGGCTATGGCTAAACCTTTGTTGAGTTTCAAGGCCTTGTCACCTAACCTCAAGTAATCGTCTTTATCTTTTACTTCCAAAACCCTGATGATTTCTCTCATCTCCTCTTTAAGTTCCATGCTCCAACCATTTTTATCTTTTTGTTGTATAGCCAGTGATGTCCTTCGCTTTTCTGGCCACCAAACCGCTGGCTTGGTCTTGGCTGGAAACTTTTCGAGCATGACACCGAGTAAAGGAAGAGGGTAGGCTCTATCAATTGCCAAAACCTTTTCCATTGCCTCATTCGCATCAATGAGGTTAGGATGTCCTATAGCGATTTTCGTCTTGATTTCACTTTCAAGTTGCTTAAATAGTCTTGCCGCATTTCTTTGCTCTTCAGCTAGTTGGGATGGTTGGATCTTGTTCATGATAACCAACATCCCCGTCGCTGCCAAATACATGAAACTAGATGTGATCTTAAGTACTTCCAATGGGGCACCAGGTACGGTAGTTATAGCTGCAGCAATGCCAGCCATGGTTGCAGCTGAAAGAGTAATGGTGTTGATAGATGTTAACATCAAGTTATTCCATGCATTCCTTTGCTCTCCAATGTTCTTATGCATCTCAAGTCGATCCGAAACAGCCTCAAGTATCATATAAAGCTTCTCCATCACTTCGTCACCTGGATAAACTCTAGGGTTTGTGATGGGATTATTTGGTGCTAATCTTGGAAAGTTATTCATTTCTTCCACATAATCTATGTTTGATGCCATTTTTGGGGCAAAAACACCAAGATTACTCATGTTAATCTTGGGTAAATGGATTGAAGCCGTTATAATATTTCTACGGGAAGACAAAGGGAATGAAGACGTAGATGCACTACAAAAAATCATGCCTTTTTGCACACTTTATTAGCTATTTCATCACATTATAAAGTGTGAACAATTATATACTCCACACTTTGCTCTTGTGTGGGGATAATGGGTGTTACAAAAATATAAAAGATCGTCACAGTTATTATAGTGGATATTCATATGACTCTTCACGAAAATTAGTGTGGAGAAATACTATCATCATCACAAGTTAGATCGTGGAGAAATCAGAAAAAGTTTCAGTGTTAAGTGTGGAAAATTTTCAAATACTCCACACTCTCATGTGTCAGCAACTTGAACAAACTTCCACAATTTTAGGTGTGAACAATTTAAAGAGATCTCCACACTTTCAAGTGTGACAAATTAGAAACACTCCACACTTCTAAGTGTGACAAATTAAACAAACTTCCACAATTATAGGTGTGAACAATTTAAGGAGATCTCCACACTTTCAAGTGTGACAAATTAGAAAAACTGCACACTTTTAAACAAAGATCTACACAACTCATTATAATTATTGAACAATTTAATAAATAATTATATACCCAGATTATTCAAAATTAATAGCTAAATAACAGAAACCTCAATACCATCACTAATTGATTGCATATAACCAAAAAATCAATTACACTGAATATACTGAATTAAAATGGAAACATATACATCGAAATCGAGACTAAAAATCATAGCATTCCGTCGAATTTAACAGGAAGAAACTAGTTACTATTAAACTTGGTATGAGTGCTTTAACTTGTTGTTTGCTTCATCAATCCCTCCAATGATGTGAGCTGGTAGTACCTGCAGTTCTGCAATGACATAAAGTGAAACATCAGTAAACATATTTCAGATCAATATATGACCTTCAAAATTATTGTTCTACTCATCCAACATTGCAACTATCATTTACGACCACTTAAAAAGTAATCAATTCCCAATTAGAGAGGCAGCAAACTATGATGATATTAAGGACCTACTCACATACCCTGTCAACACTCTGAATCGAGTAACACAAAAATAATAGTTCTAGCAGCATATTCACACTTATATCGCACGACATAAAGTACATTCATCCATGCTGAGCACAAACTGTAAGAATCACATGCTAATAATCCTGACCTTATAGACTCAATGGTATCCGCTCCATCTCATAAAGAAGCTACAAATCACCAATATATCTCAAAAAGGTACTAAACAATCTAAGCACGATTCGAGTACAACTACAAACTGCAAACATCGTCTTATACATTCAACTCACATTTTTTTAAAACCCTTCTGCAAATAACGCCACAATAAATATACAAAACGCCTAACCAAAACCAGAACCTGTATGGCTGTATACTTGTACTAAACTTGATCAGTATACTCGCACTTCTTTTCACCTCAACTAAACAACTTATTGAATGATTAGTTATAAGCCTGAGTCCATCAAACCAGCAGCTAACACGTACCTACAGTCCATTTGCCGGTACTCTTATTCTCAATTATCAATAGTGGTTGGCGCGCCCTAATTGTTTACTTTTACATTGATTTTTAACGCAAACTTTTTCACTTCAACTAAACTACAAATTAAAAACCGCATCCCTCCGGTTTTCGATACATGTACAAACTAACCTCCTTTTTAAGCATAACCACAAATTAAACAGATAGCTAGCTAAAACTCCAAGTTTCAGACCACTAAGTTCATAGTTCACTACATCAATTTATACAGGATCCATAACGATATCAAACTAAAGTTAAGACAATACGTATTCCCCGATAGCAACACGATCACCATTAATTTTATCAGTAGCAACATAAGTATACCCAAATTGACCATGACCCAACAACTTCCCAATTGAATATCTTTTATCAAAATCTTTCAAATACCCAAAATCTGTTCTTTTCCCACATGAAACCACCCCATTTTGTCTCCTTGAACCAGCTTTACTCTTCATCTTATTTCTACCATTATTATTATCATTACTTGACTGTTGTTGTGTCGTCCTATGTGGTTGTTGATTCCTATGACCATCATTCTTATTAGCTGCTGATGCTGTTGTCCTATGTTGTTGTTGATTACTATTGGACCCACTGATCTTTGTGGTTGAAAAACAACTACCCATGTTTAATAAGCTTTATATAGAGGACTTATAACTTATGTGGTTTTCGGCTTATATCTTATAAGCTCATTTTTTGTAGCTTGTTTTAAAAAATTTTGGATTATATAAGCTTATCATGACATGATAAGGGACTGCAGTCCAATCAGTTATGCAAATCTGTAGGTAGTAACATCAGCCTATTCAACATTAGCTATCAAAGAGCCTATGTGGAAACGACTATATAGTTAAAGATATAGACTATAACAACCTCTCTATGCGGTTGATTATTAATACCAAAAATACGACTTGCCTCAAAATGCATCAGTAGTGGTGCTAAATGTGTATAAAGGAATGAACAATACCTGAAAATTTTAGGAGGAACTCGAAAGTACAACTTGTGACCTTGTTATATATCTAACCGGATTGCCTTCCTTCTTCTTCCCCTACAAAAACGATCAAATCAAATCATATCAATTCCACATAGAATACTTAGAAAAGAAAAGAAAAAAAGCTTACGAATATGCACACGTTAAACACACACTTCCTTACCATGACATTAACTGTTTGAGTCTCGTAACATAAATGGCATTATTTATTTATAGCAATTTGTCAAACAGGTGTGCTTATAAGCTCTTAGGATTAGCAATCCAAAACACCCTTTAAGACAGAAAAGTTCATTGTATACTACTTTAAAAAAACCCTCCGATGATACATTATTACTTCTTGACAACAGAACAAAAAAATAATTATCACTGGATAACAAAAAGCAGATTTCTAACAGCAAAGATTTACGGAACCAGACATCCAAATTACAAAACCAAACCGAGATTCCAGTACCAAATGAAAGAGCATATAGATTCACTCAACAAGTACATTAACGTTTAAAGTTATGGATGTGAGCAAGCTTTTAACACAAAGTGTGTAGATCCTTAAAGTAGCATTCACTCGTTAACTCATATAATTAACAAACAACAAAAAGTTACTAAGGTAAAGCAAATACCAGGTATGGATCTCAAGCTTGACCTACAAAGAGTATTATTTCCACAGAACAGAACAGCATAAATTTATGAGGCCTAGATAGACAAACTCTATAACAATGTTTTTATAGGGTTCCTTGTAGGCCTTAATTTATTGAATTATGTAAAAAAACTGAACCAAGATGAACAAAGGTAACCGAATAAGTATGATTATCTGATTTATCACTTTTAAAGTGTCCATTCTAAAACGTTGACATGAGGCGTTCACTGTCTTAGTCAAAGGAAAATGAAGGCAAGAGGTCAAAATACAACTGACATATGGATGCATTAGGTTTTATGAGTGGCCATATTTTATAGCTGAAACACTCCAACGACAAAAATTTGACGCATGATTTTGCGGATGTAATAGAGATCTGAAATGAATGAACACATTTTTATTTACGTATAAATAATGCTAGGACAAAGGGGAGTCGAAGAAATGTGGACAACGCCTCATCATGATCAGCAATATGTGGCCATGACAAGTTTTTAAGTCCCAATGATCAACGTTACAGCATCTAAGGCATGGACAAGCAATTACTCCTCTTATACTTCTAGCACGAGCAAATTCAATCAAAGCCTTGACTCCTTCTTTAAAAGTATCACTTGTTATAGAGCTTTAATCCAACTTTTATCCATTTATACCGCTTACCTAAACATGTCTATACAATTTTAAAAATAATAATAATAATAATAAAATAAATAAAATAAAAAATACACATGTAGATGATCCTAGTTTCACATACAACTACATTTTCAGATGAAATCAATTTGGCATACTTTAACACACTATATCATAGAGATGAAAAACGCTAATTTATGTATCACACTTTAATAGAGATGAAAAACGCCTTTTACATCTGCCACTATATCATATGTTAACACACTTTATCATAATACGTTAACATACTATATCAATTTGGCATACTTTAACGAACTATATTTCGAGATGAAATCAATTAGCCACTATATTTCGAGATGACTCACTACATAAACTAGCTATGATACTTTAACACACTATATCAAGTATCATATAGTAACTAACGAACAATATCACGTATCAAACGAACAATATCACTAATTATGAAAATAACAGAAATCATACCAGATTCAAGCCGTAAATGAAGATAACGAGATTTAACCCTAATTAAGCATCAAAACCTAAGCATCAAAACCCTAAGTATTGAAACCCAAACGAACAGCCCTATGTTAAGCCTCCAAACCCTAATTAAGCATCGAAACCCAAACGAACAGCCATATGTTAAGCCTTGAAACCCTAATTAAGCATTGAAACCCAAACAAACAGCCATATGTGAATCAATTGGGGATATATATATGAATCAGTTGTGAATCGAATTGGGGATATATGAATCGAATTAGGTTTTTTGTGTGTGAATCGAATTGGGGATATATATGAATCAGGTGTATGAATTAGTTAGAAGAAAACACATGCTCGAAATTTGTTTAATCGAATTTTATGAATCGAATTGAGAAGAGTGAATAGTTGGTTTTGTTTTGTACACGTACTCTTATTTATTTTTATTTAATATTCAGACAAAAGAAGAGATGGGTGTATATGTATGACACGTGGTTATTTAGAAAAGTTCACACCTCCATGTATTATAAAATTATCAAAAGTTCACGATTAGTGTATTCTAAAATTATATACAGGTTTAATAATTTTTACACTTAAGTGTGTTACAAAATTATATATATATTTTACACATCTTTATGTGTTAAGAAAACAAAATATTTATTCACACATGAATCGTGAATGTTATTTAATCACATTTTAGATGTATAATTTTTTCTACTATTAAAAGTGTGAATTTTGAATATTATAAATTATACATAATATGTACACATTCGTAGGTGTGAACAACACGTTACAATTTTTCACATCTTCACAAGTGTGAAAAAAAAAGTGTGTACTATTGCCACTTTTTTTGTAGTGATGGTGTATCTGAATGCATAAAACCTATAGGTTGCTTAATAGCTGCCATATGCATGGTATATTGGTATGTGATTATTCTTTGATCTTATATAAGGCGGTGTATATTGTTATCGAGCTCGAAACAAAACAAGAAGTACGTATGTATGTTAAGAAGTACGTATGATTTTTGATATGATATAATTAGATAGATTTGTGTGTTTATATATGGAATGGGAATTCAAGTGGTCAATATATTCAAACGTAGAAAAATAGATGATGTGTAACATTAGGCTATTTGGATAGACTGTTTCAATTCTTAATCAACCTGTCCTTTTTGACTTAGACCAAATTTTGAATGAGAAATTATATGTTAAGTTGGGTCAATCTTACGTACACTTAAATTGTGAACAAGATTAAGAATGGGTTTAAAAGCCTGGGTTTAATCTTACGTACACTTAAATTTTGAAGTCTTCATTACGTACACTTTAATAGCGCGGGTTTAAAAGCGCACTCACGATAAGACGATCACCGAGACAGGTCTTTCGTTCTGCAGGCCGGGTCTTTGGGAGGTCCGGTTAGATCCTTAGGATCGTGGGGATGAGGGTGATCCCACCGATCTTCACTTTTTTGGGAAGATTGTAGCTAACATGTACATGCACACATGCACATGCACATGCAAGAGCGTGTGATGACAACGAAACCATATATTTAAAACCAGTCGTTACTCGAGGTTTGCGAGCATGTGCGCGGTGCGTGTTTAGAAATCATAAAAATCGTTGCAGTTCGGACGACGTAATCCATTACCTGATGATTAGGGGTAATGGTTTGCTTAGGGAATCGGTTTAACAATTTGCAACAGCTTTACGACATGTTTGAATTATAAATTAGCTACGTACAAATGAATATAATCTAAATAAACAAGAAATTAATTAATCCATCACCGTGACATATATATTTGATTACTGTTGCTAAAAACTCAGTTGCAAATTTGTGAATGCCTAATTTGACAGTCAAAGGACCGCTTAGTTGGGATGGACTGTTTAATTTCTAAGCCTGTCCAAATTTGACTCGTGCCAAATTTTTGTTACTACGTATATTTTGGCCTATTAAAATGAGCTTAGATACAGTTTGTGAGTAAGCTTTTATAGTAACTTTAACTAATAAGCTCATGAAAGAGATAACGAGTATCGTTTAGTCCCGGAATTGACTAAGGGTGTGTTTAAATCTTTTAGCCTCTTACTTCTTATGAGAAGAGGAGGCGACGCGTTTTGTTTGTTTTTTTTCTTTTGAGTCAAACCCAGGTTAGACATATAACATCTTACTCGATAAGAAGTGGGAGGCTTGTCTTCTTCTGCCTCTTACTCGATAAGAGATTGAAGACTGTGTTAATATAATATATTTGATGGTTTATTAACTATGTTATATTTAGACTAAAATACGATTGGTCCCTAAACTCAGAGCGGAGGATCGCGATGGGACGAAAAGGCATAATCATCGCCACGGGTCCAAGCAAGAGCAATTAAATGCCAAATCGGTCCTTTGACCAATTCTACATTAGTCAAAGTCTCATTAAGGTTAGGGTGCCTTGCGCACGTGAGGGTAAACTCGTCGTTTCATTTTTGCTCTATTTTATTTCATCTTCATCTTCCTCATGGGCTAAACCCAGATTCCGTGACCTTTAAACCCGAATCCCGGCGACCCTTGTGGACAATCATATATTGGTGGTAGTATGAGTGTGTAAGAAAACAAGCAACCATTTTATATGCTTTTACAAGAAAACTGCAACATGTATTAGTACTAACCTAACAAGAGAACATGGTTGTATCATGTTTTTTCTTTTTAACATTTTTTCATGTTTCTACAAGAAAACCAAAGGCTAAAGCTCATCTTTTACATCTGTCTGGTAGCACTGTTCATCCCAAAAATACGGAAACTTCAGTGTAGCTGCAGTGTGTGGCATATGCCAATCGTTGTACATGAATCTGCATAAATGGGCCAAACATGTAGCGGTATTAAAATACTAGAGATTGAGCAAAACGGTACCAAAAGATACACATCAAGACATCAACCGTGAAGTGGCATGACGAGCAAGTCGCTAGATTGGATGTCGGTTTTATATGACCCGTTCACCATTTAGCTATTATTTAATTTGACAAGCTAGAGATACCATAAAAAAACAAAGCAAATTGACCCATTTATAAGTATATGCGTCAAAATTGCCACTGCTGTTCAAAACAACCACAGGGGTTGTGTGTTTGTGGTTGACCATATCTGAGAGTTGGTAATTATGTACTTATAATAGAAGGATGGAAGCAATGTACATTTTCAGTGGTGGACGAGATATGAAAACCAGAACTTGCAGATCTTCTTTTTCATTTGTGTTCCAAAGCTGCAGAAAAAACGAAAATCAATTCATACATAGTAGCTAATACATTTGATGTGAAAAATAAATCCAAAAGAAATATGACAGTTAATGAAGTATGATATATAAAACATGGTAATGAAAGATCAGACGTAGCATTCTTTGATACTTTATTAGGAAACCATTGGACGATACATCATTATACTCTAATGGTTTTTTATATCCCCATGATATACTTAAGTTTTAGCTACTGCTAAAGCGCTTCAAAAAAAACCCTCTAGATTGCTTTATTGAAGAAAGCAGAAGATCGTATATTTGATACTAGTTTCTTAGTCGATTCATATCTTAATTTAATTGATTTAAAGAATAAATGCACATAAGAAAGTGTCGCGGATCAACCTAACCACACCTATGAGCTAACCCAATTTGACCCTTACTAAAAAAACCCATTTGACCCGCACGGACCACCACATTCGCCCATTTTGCCACCTTTATAGGTATCATAACTTGTTACTAACTAGCACAATTGGCATATTGTATGTGGGCAATCTGTCTTATTGAGAAATCAAGTTTAACATTTCTGAACTCTAGCAATTGATCTGAACACCAACAGTAGCCCTATTGGATCAAGAACAGCTCTATCTATCTATCTTTGGTAAGTAATGGATTCAGGAAATAAGTGACACTCTAATATATGACAGATTGTCCTACAAGGGTCGCCGGATTCTGGGTTTAAGGTCGCCGGAATCTGGGTTTAGCCCATGAGGAAGATGAAGATGAAATAAAATAGAGCAAAAAAATGAAATGACGAGTTTACCCTCATGTGCAAGGCACACCCCAACCATAATGAGACTTTGACTAATGAGAGAATTGGTCAAAGGGTGATTTGGCATTTAATTACTACTGTTTGGACCGTGGCGATGATTATGCCCGGTTTCGTCCCATCGCGATCCTCCGCTACAAGTTTAGGGACCAACGGTGTATTTTAGTCTTATATTTATGATAAAAAGTCTTGTTTCATATTTACATAAGTTACTTATTATCGCATTGCGTTGGTTTAATAAATAAATTACAGAAACGAGCACATCATTCGGACATCAATTATACGAAAACAAACAACATTATTTCATTCAGATTTAGATTTTCTAGCCATCTCTTACTAGTAAGATGTGGTAGTCAGATTCAGACCTAAAACATCTTAATGAAACAAACACACCCTAACACTAACAAAATTTCGTTTTTGTGACATTTTTTTCCCACCAAATGCTCCTTCAGTATCTAAAAAGCCAAGATACACATTTTTCTTGCACCCGTGCGAGATATCAATTTTTCTCGCACTCTTGTAGCCATCGTGTGATATATTAGGTGTAAGGTGTGAGATTTCATGATAAAATGAAATGAGAGTACATCGTGTGATATATTAACAGGTGTGAGATTTCTTGTAAGGTCAACAATGTTTGACATGTTTTTGATAAGCGATGAGGAGGAAAAATGATTACATCATTGATAAAATGAAATGAGAGTACAAGTGAGGTATTTATACAAAGAAAGGAAATAATACAACTACACTAACTAACTTTGACTACGATTGACTACACTACTATACAAGTGCATATTGCTACATTTGTAAAGACATTTGGAGTGATGAATATAGTTTGTGGATATCTTGAGTTGATAACTTTGTTCTTGCTTGTATCTCCATTACCACCCCGCAAGTTGGCGGTGTGTAAGGATCACAAATGCCATACTTGGAAATACAATTATGAAATGGAGATCTGCTGAGGCCTTTGGTGAGAGCATCAACAACTTGTCCTTTGGAAGAGATGAAAATGGGTGAAATAGTTCCATTCTTGATCTTATCTCTGACAAAGTGACAGTCAATTTCTATATGTTTGGTCCTTGCATGTTGTATGGGGTTTGAAGCCAGAGCAATGGAAGATTGATTGTCACAGTAGATAGGAACTGGTGTGGTGCAGGGTATCTGTAGATCTTGTAAAAGGCTGAGAATCCAAGTTATTTCACATGTACAGTCTGCCAAGGCTCTGTATTCTGCTTCAGTGGAGGATCTAGAGACAACATATTGTTTCTTTGATTGCCAGGATATAAGACTAGCACCAAGGAAAATGCAGAAACCAGTGGTGGATCTCCTTGTTGTAGGACAACTAGCCCAGTCACTATCACAATATGCCTTGAGTTGAAATGGATTGTTTGAAGGAATGAGAAGACCCTGTCCTGGACACATCTTGATGTACCTTATAACTTTGATCAGAGCTTGCCAGTGAGGAGTTCTTAGATTGTGACTGAATTGACTAAGGGCATGAGCTGCAAATGAAAGATCTGGTCTAGTGATGGTAAGGTAAAGAAGCTTGCCCACAATGGCTCTGTAGAGACTTGGGTCTGAGAGAGGTTCCCCATCAGTATCATTAAGTTTGATAAGTGGATCAATTGGGGTATGTGAAGGTTTAAGATCCAAGACATTTGCACTGTGAAGAAGTTCAAGGGCATACTTCCTTTGGGACATGGTGAGACCTTGGTTGTTTCTTAGAAATTCAATCCCTAAATAGTAGTTGAGATGTCCCAGATCTTTGATACTGAATTTGATGTCCAGTTGGTGTTTGAAATGTTGAATGAGGGAGAGATTGTTTCCTGTTAAGAGGATATCATCAACATAAATGACCAAGGCTAGAAAGTCTGTCCCTTTCTTGTAGGTGAGTAAGGAGGTGTCAGTATAACTCTGGGTAAAGCCATGGTCAGTAAGAAAGGTGGTGAGTTATTACTTAATCAGTTCCAGAAGTCTAAGTGGTTTGCCTTAATTTCTAGTAGTCTAAGAGTTACTTTAAAATAAATAAGGGTCTGCTGGTTTTCTTATCTTTTGGTCTATAAATTGACCTCATATCAGCATTGGAAGGCAGACAACAAGTTTTTCATATCTTTGTAATAAGCTTTTAAGCTTGATTATTAATATAATAAGCAATCTCCTTCAACTCCAGGTCATTACTCCCTCTTAGTTGCAGATTATTGCACCGATTGGTTTCGAGCGGGTTGTGGTTTGTGCTTTTGCTTAATCATGCCTCTAAACATAGGCGACCATCAAGAGCGCATACCAATGTACATGTCGATCAAGAGAAGATGTGAATGAACTAAGGAGGCAAGTCGAGATCGACCCGGTGATTGGCCCAACTCGAACCTTCTCGGGAGGAAGAAGAGTTTGAGTCGGACGATGCCTTCAAAACCCATTTCATAGGCATGTTAGTCAGCGTGAATCACCTATGCGTAATGATCGTAGGTGGGAGGCGGCATCAAAGTCGAAATTCCGGACTTTTTCGGAACTTTGAAGGTCGAGGAGTTCATTGTTGGTTAAACACCGTTGACGGTGTTTGAATTTAAGGATGCACCGAAACAGGAAGGTAAAATGGGTAGCCATCAAGTTAAAGGGCCGAGCCTCTGCCTGGTGGGAGCAATTCCAGTTGATGCGAGAAAGAAGAGGAAAACAGAAAATAGTAAGTTGGGATAAGATGAAAAAGAAACTCCAAGAGAATTTCCTTCCGTTCAATTATACACAAACAATGTTCCAGCGATTGCAAAATCTAAGGCAAGGAATCAGGTCTGTAGAGGAGTACACCGAAGAATTTTATGAGTTGGTGTCACGTAATGATTTATCAGATAGTGAAGAACAGCTTGTTTCAAGGTATTTGGGTGGTTTGCGCCAAAGCATTCAGGATGTGCTTTGTCTCTACACCTTCTGGTCAGTTTCTGAAGTATATCAAAGGGCTTTAGCAGTAGAGAAACAACAAACAAGATCTGGAAATCGTACTGGGGGATCACAAAACAAATTTTACGGTCCGGGCAAGTGAAGATAGTGTTAAAAGTCAAGAATCGATGTTGGTTTTCAAAGAAACCAAGCAGTAGTGCGTGGAAGTGGGTGGAAACACTACTAGTTCATCAAACAAAACTTTTAAATGCTTCAAGTGTGGAGAACCGGGCCATAGATCTTGATTGCGAGAAAGAGAGGTAAGCAACTAATGATCGAACATGAGAAGCTTGGCGATGATTATGAAGGCGAGGTAGAGTATACCACGAGCCAAGTTACGATGAGGATGAAGAACACAACGAAGACGGTCTTGTTTATGGTGATATTGGTCAAATGCTAGTTATTAGAAAGACCATACGCTACCAAAAGAGTGTCGGTGATTGGCTACGAAACAACATCTTCTACACGACATGTACTATCAAAGATAAGGTTTGCAACCTCATCATTGATGGTGGAAGTTGTGAGAATGTTATTTCTCGAGGCAATGAGAAAATTGGATTTAAAGCAAGAGAAACATCCAAAGCTATGTCGAGTTGGTTCAAGAAAGGAAATGAGGTGAACGTTGATACTCGGTGCTTGGTTTCTTTTCAATAGGACATAAGTACTTTGATAATGTTTGGTGCGATGTAGTTTCGATGGACGCTTGTCACATTCTTCTTGGAAGGCCTTGGCAATTTGATAGTTGCACAACTCGCGATGGAAGATCGAATACATACGACTTCAATAAAGATAATGTTAAAGTGACGTTGGTTCCATCAAAAGCGGTGGGTCTTGCCAAACCAACTAAGAAAGGCAATGAGAATCTTCTCGATCTCTAATTTCATGGATGAGGTAGATGAGTGGGATCATGTATGCCTTTGGTTGTTCGTGACGAAGAACCACTTATTTGACCCGCATCTTGTGAAATCACTTATTGAAAAGTACTACGATGTGATGCCAAAAGAACTTCCTTCGGGGCTGCCACCTATGAGGGACATTCAACATCACATAGATCTCATTCCAGGCTCAAGTTTGCCTAATAAAGCAGCTTATCGTATGAGCCCAAAAGAGCACGAGGAATTACGACGCCAAGTAGAGGAAGCTATGGCAAAGGGGCTGATTAGAATAAGTATGAGCCCTTGTGCCGTACCTGCACTTTTGACTCCCAATAAAGATGGTACGTGGTGTATGTGTGTTGATAGTCGGGCAATAAATAAAATCACACTTAAATATCGTTATCCAATTCCTCGCTTAGATGATATGTTGGATCAACTTGCTGGTTCAAAGGTATACACAAAGATCGATTTACGGAGCGGGTACCACCAAATTCGTGTAAGACCCGGGGATGAATGTAAAACAACATTTAAGACTCGTGAGGGTCTGTATGAATGGCTTGTGATGCCATTTGGGTTGTCAAATGCACCAAGTACGTTCATGCGAGTCATGAATCACGTTCTTAAGCCATTTCTTCAAAAGTGTGTCGTCGTATACTTCGATGATATCCTGGTATACTCACACTCCTTAGAAGAGCATTGTGGACACTTGAAAGATGTACTTGAAACTTTAAGAAAAGAGAAACTATATGTGAATCTTAAGAAATGCAGTTTTGCAACTCCATCTGTGTTGTTTCTTGGGTTTATTATTTCAGCAGAAGGAGTAATGGTTGATCGATCCAAGGTTCAGGCTATTGTTGAATGGCCTACCCCTCGTTCAATTCATGATGTTCAAGTTTTCATGGACTAGCCTCATTTTATCGACGATTCATTCGGAACTTTAGTAGTTTAATGGCTCCACCACCGAATGCATGAAGGTGGTATGCGGTTCTTTGGACTCGAAGCTAGTGAAAGTTTTGAACTTATCAAGAAGAAAATGTCCAAGCTCCGGTTCTCGTGTTACAGTTTTGGAAAGGTTTTGAAGTGGACCGTGGCGCATCTAAGGTTGGAATAGGTGTTGTCCTAAGTCAAGAAGGGCATCCAGTTGCTTTTTTTAGTGAAAAACTGAATGGGTCGAGGCTGAACTATATAACATACGATGCTGAGTTTTATGCTATAGTTCGAGCTTTGCGACATTGGCAACATTACTTGATGCACAATGAGTTTATACTAAATTCAGACCATGAAGCACTCAAGTACATCAATAATCAGCACAAGTTAAGCCCAAGACATGCAAAATGGGTTAGTTTTTTACAAAGCTTCAATTTCACATTGAAACACAAGGCTGGAATTAGAATAAACTTCGTGATGCGTTAAGTCGAAGAGCTTACTTATCGAGATGAGAACAGAGGTGCAAGGTTTGACACCTTCAAGGAGATGTATTCAGAGGATACTTATTTTGGACCTGTTATGCAGGAAGTTTTGAGTGGACAACGCTATGATTATCAAGTTCAAGATGGCTTTTTATTCAAGGGGCTGCAGTTGTGCATTCCAGATTGTTCCTTGAGGGAAAAGGTTGTTGCTGAACTACACTCTTTAGGCCATTTTGGTCGTGACAAAAGCATCGTGTTGGTGGAAAGTAAGTATTTTGGCCAAACCGAGGCGTGACGTTACTAGACATGTGGAGAGGTGTCAAGTATGCGGTAGCAAAAGGAGTTTCCACTAATGCAGGACTTTACACTCCTCTACCGGTCCCATCTTGTCCTTGGAATGATGTGAGTATGGATTTCGTTCTTGGCCTTGGTGCACTCAAAGGCGAAAAAGATTCTATTATGGTGGTAGTAGATAGATTCTCAAAGATGGCTCATTTTATAGCGTGTCGGGAAGACCATGGATGCTTCAAATGTTTCGGTTGTACTTCAAAGAAGTTTTCATTTGCATGGTCTACCTCTCACTATAACTTCAGATCGTGACCCCAAGTTTATGGGGCACTTTGGAGAGTCTTATGGAAAAAATGGGTACTAAGTTGTGTTTGACACCTCATATCATCCAGAGGCAGATGGACAAACGAAGTTGTAAGCAGGAGCTTGGGAAACCTATTAAGATGTTTGGTATGAGACAAACCAACGCAATGGGATCTAGTCCTTCCATTCTTTGAATTTGCATACAACAACTCAAAGAATAGAACAACTCGGTGAACTCCATTTGAAGTTGTTTACGGACTTAGTCCAAATAGCATCACCGATTTGGCCCCAATTCCTTGCTCAAAGAACACTAGCGTGAAGGTCGACGAGTTTGCTAGACATATCGTGAACACCCACGAGCAAGTTCAAACGCAGATTGAAGCCAATAATGCTAAGTATAAAGTCATGGCGATATACATCGTCGAAAGGTTGTTTTCGGGAAGGTGATTTTGTGTGGGCTGTATTGACCAAGGAGAATGCCGGTGGAGTAAATGTCAAGTTGCATGATCGAAAGGTTGGTCCTTGTCGGATTCTAAAGAAAATTAATGATAATGCCTACAAGTTGCATTTGCCAAGTCATCTCAATACCTCGAGGCGTATTTAATGTTAAGCATCTTGTTCCGTTTAAAGGAGATCTTCTGACAACTATAACTCGAGGCGAGTTCTTTTTCAACGGGGCGATCGATCGACATGAATTTATTATGTCGGTTCGAAGTCTAAGTGGTTTGCCTTAAGTTCTAGTAGTCTAAGAGTTACTTTAAAATAAATAAATGGTCTCTTGGTTTTCTTATCTTTTGGTCTATAAATTGACCCCATATCAAGATTGGGCGCGGACAACAAGTTTTTCATATCTTTGTAATAAGCTTTTAAGCTTGATTATTAATATAATAAGCAATCTCCTTCAACTCCAGTCATTACTCCCTCTTGGTTGCAGATTCTGCACCAAGAACCTCAGAACACCCCAACCCAACAAGGGTGAAAATGTCACAATACTGGTTTCATATCGAACTTTAAAACTCTACAATAGCGGAAGCCTTTACAAAATATTCAAAAGAAAACATAAATAGCTAAACTTTCAAAATAAATCTAAAATCTCTATGGTCAAATCTTGCTCTCACTCTACTCTCAAACCCGATCGGCTATCCCATAAGCTCACCTGAAATACCTAAAAACTGCCTGCAGAGAAAAGAAAATGTGGGTGAGCTTACAAAGCCAGTGAGCGAGATATAACAAAACAAAAGCTAAACAAAACAAAGATACGGATAACGAAATCACAACGGAATGAGAATCATGAATCATTGAAGATTCTGCGGAAACACAAATACACAGAAATCCGAAAGAAACAAATGACAGATAAGAACAACACATAGCACATTAATAACACAAACGCAAATACTTCAGAATAACCAGACGCTTAACATATCAAGGAAATAGATTACATATAAACCAAACGAAAAGTCCAAGGGCTAACGGAAACAATTTCTTGAAAGTAGACATGGCATTCATACAAGTCAATTAATCTACATTTAACACACTTAATCCAATATTGTAGCAGCGGAAATAGCAGTCAAATCATGGCAGTCATATATGCATATAGAAACACAATAGAGAAACTATAACTAAATGAACAAAAGACATGGCATAGCAATTAGCAAAATTATCAAAACAGATATCATTAGTTAAACCATTTCCCAGATCAAACCTTAATATAAACAGAGTCTAAACATAGCAGATCAAACATAAGCAGATAGATACCCTAACGGATAGGCAAAGTTCACCAGATTAACTGAACAATCATACTTACTAAACTTTCAGGATACTCACTTTCACACTAGCACATTCATCTCACAGATCAACGAATTCACATAACGATAAACTAACATACATCGGATGATGACATCACGAATCATATTTAAACATATTAATCATAACCTAGCATAGTAGGCGGTAGTCACATAAACATACAAAAGCATAAACACATATAACAACATATAATAAGCCTAGCACATAATTATAAACACTTGAACATACCGAATCATAATCGAATACTTAACATAGAAATAACAAATAAAGATTTAGTTAACTACCACGAGCCCGTAACATATCATATCGAAATATCTTTCTTCTTGAAGGTAACCTCATAAACTAATTGGAGTAGCTAGCTCCGAATTTTGTGAAGGCAGCGTAATACACGACATCATTCACCGAAATCATATCGGATAACGGATCGGATCTAGGATGCATCCATACGCCCCCAATGACGTGATATTGGTCATATAATATAACTTGAGCTCATAACGGATAACGAGATAAGGGCGTGGCGAACATCACTCTCTCGCCCTAGAGTCATGTCGAGGTGCATCAGCGACACGGACATGGAACCCCATGACTAGTTAATATTTGGCTCGGTGTCAAACTATCTTAGGTCAAATCGAATGTCAAACCGACGAGATCATACTTTATCAAAAGATTAATCATATTTTCAAAATCAAAGTTTTCAGATCATAAAGTTCAAAATCGGATGTTTCATAATTCGAAATCGAGTTCAAATAAGCAACTCAAACAAGCGAGAATGGGGTTCATAGCAAAGGCTTAGAAACCACAATATAAAAGCTAACGAAAAGCGTTATAAGGAACCTTCTTGAAAAGGTCGAATATCTGCACTTTAACGCAAATGAGAGAAAAGCAAGCGAATGTAGGAACACGAAGATACAACGTCGCGTCTCCTCAGCGAATCTACACGGATTATGATTTATTTAATACTTATTAGCATCATTAAAGTTATAACGGATTAATCGCATTCACCTTCTTATTGTTGTAAGTATATTTTCATTTTAGTGGTGGACTAATTACAACATTTTAGAGTCTTAATCATTAATTAGCCAAACTTTTGTGTTACAAATGATAATGGTAAACTTAAGGGTTTAATATGATAAATATCTTATTTGAGGGCTTATATGATCATCTTTCAAAGTATAGGGTTTATAAATGTCAAGAACGGATTTTAGGACTCTCTTTCAAAATAGTTTACACAAGCCTTCATAACTTACATGATTAACCAAGACTCACACGTAACATTGTTCGAACACAACCTTAATGAGACCATGCATACAATACTTTAATTAATGATATTTGACTCCTTGCATAAAATCATAACTCACACATGTTTATAACACACTTAATACTAGCTAGTTATACGTTAAATCAACGGTTATTAATGACCTCAAACTTACTATTTTCACATGAAATAACGAATTAGCACACTTAGCTTCTTAACCCTAATCGTCTCCCATTAATGTTCTAGGGTTTCCAAATTTTTAGCGCCATAATAATGAGTATCTAAATGACGTGCTACTGATTTTAAATGACCAATATCCTTTTTATTATACTATCAGTACTAATATATGAATGAAAGTCACATGCATATTAACAAGAATTCATGCACTCTTATACACCTATACGACAACATGAAGCCACAACCCAAAACATGCATACTGCCCTCACTATATATGATACTCACCCATATGACCCACCAAGTTCTTACTTCATTCGACCAACACACAAACAGAGCACACATGCAACCCGACGTTCTTAGACAAATGACACAATCATGCAACCAACTTGACTCCATATGAATAACTAGTCGGGACTTATTATTACTCATGCACAGCCACATGCCAATTCAAAGGGGTCCAACCACACGACATCCAAACAGAAAATATTGAACGAGGTCAAATCAGATTCAATTCACAAGGGTTTAAAAGGCCGAATATAAGGACTGTTTCATTCAATATTTCATGTTTACCTTTATGATTTCTCATGACAACGTTTATCATCTTATGTGTATGTAAACTTCGTATGCATGCATTCGTTTGAAGAAGTATTATATGACAGAAATAAAAGAGAATCATAGGAAGAGGATTGAGGCGAGATGGTGGTGATACCTTGTCGTGAAAGGAGGAAAGGAAACAATAAACTCGAACAACTCACCTTTGTGTGCTTTAGAACACCACAACCAAGACAGACCCTAAACCCCACGATCAGAGCGGTCCAATCCCGACGAAACCATGCCAAAACGGCCTCCTTCGACCCAAGAATTACCACGATCATCACTCTATACGACACCTTGTAACACCTCCTCTTGGACCTTCTTTGTGTCGACAGGAGTGGGAAAGAAATTGAGCCGCCTCCTTTTTTTTGTATTAGGGTTTCATGCGTGATATAGAGAGGTAAATATGAGAAGAAAAAGAAACGTGATCCTGGGAATTATGGGAGAGATACACGGCTCAATTAAGGGAGGTCAAAACAGAATTTAAACTTTCCATGATAAAGTATAGATGGGTTTTAGTTTTTAGGTTGTATGGGCTTTAAGTGTTGTGTGCAAGAAATGTTATATTTAGTAGAATTCGGCCCATGCAAAATTTTAAACGCGTAATTCATATAACGATCTAAATTATCTTGTACAGACTTAAGAGTTAGGTTAGGAATGTATTTGCCGAGCTTGACATATTTTACGTATTTTATAAATTTTAATTTGAGGGGCAAAAATAGTCTTTTAACAAGTTTACGATTTTTAGGGTTTTACAAAACCATTGCCTATTGGCTTGTTTCAGACCATAGAGGGATTTATGTAGCTTGCAGACTGGATTGGGGATAGATGACTTGTGTTTGTAACCTTGATGGAGTTCCATATAAACTTCTTCATGAAGATCCCCATGCAAAAATGCATTGTTGATGTCCAATTGGGGCACATGCCAATTGTGATGAATGGCAGAGACCAACAAAGTTCTGATTGTGACCATCTTGGCTGTGGGAAAAGGTCATATGTAGTCGATCCGCTTCCTTTGTGTGTAACCTTTGGCCACCAATCTGGCCTTATATCTTTCCACAGTACCATCTGAGTGAAGTTTGATTTTGAAGAACCATTTGCAGCCTATGGCTCTCTTCCCTGCTGGTAAGGTGGTGACTGTCCAGGTGTGATTGGTTTCTAAAGCTAAGAGTTCCTTGTTCATTGCATCTATCCATCTTGGGTCCTTAGCTGCCTGGGTAAAGGTGTGAGGTTCCAGTGATTTGTTGACTGTGTTAATGAAGTGTCTATGTTTGGCTGAGTGAATGTTAAGGTAATTGATGTATTTTGAGTGGTGATATTTGATGGAAGAGTTGATGGTATGTTTGGGTTTTGGTAATTGAACATGAAAGTCATGAAGTTTGGTAGGAAGATGGGATTGTCTGTTTAATTTCCTAAGTGGAGGTGGTGGTGGTATAGGTGGGGAGATGGAATTGGTGATGGAATAGGTGTGGGTGTGGTTTCATGAAGGTGGGGAGTTAAAGAGGTTGATGGAATATATGGTGAGGGGGTTGAAGTGTTTGGGATATGATCAGTACATGGTGTGGATGTGTGTAGTGTTGGTTCTGGTGTAGAAGTTGATGGTGAAGAAAGAGATGGTTCTGGTGTGGAAAAAGGCTGAATAATGGGTTCTGGTGTGTGAATGGTGGTGAAATCAGAAGGTGTGGAACTGGGAGTTGTTTGTGGTGATGGTGAAGTGGTAGAAGGTTTGTCAGCAAAAGGGAAAATGGTCTCATGAAATCTAACATGTCTGCTGACAAAAACTTTGTGAGTGCTTGTATCATAAAGGATATAACCTTTTTGTGTGGTTGGGTAGCCTAGAAAAACACAAGGTATTGCTCTTGGTTCAAATTTATCTGATGGGTGTTGATGTGCAAGTGCTTGGCATCCAATAACTCTCAGATGGGTGAGGTTGGGGCTGTTTGATATAGCAGCTCATAGGGAATTTTATTATTTAAAGGTTTACATGGTAGTCTATTGATTAGATAGGTGGCTGCAAGGAGACAGTATCCCCAGAAATGAATGGGAAGATTTGCTTGGAATCTCAATGCCCTGGCTACTTCTAACAAATGTTTGTGTTTTCTTTCAACTCTGGAATTTTGCTGTGGAGTGTAAGGGCATGAGGTTTGATGTAAAATGCCATGGGATTGAAAGAAGTCTGAGAAAGATTGATTAAGAAATTCTGAACCATTATCACTTCTTATGGTTTTGAGAGTTATTTTGAAATGATTGTGAACAAAAGCATAAAACATTTTGATGTGTAAAGCAGTTTGATGTTTGGATGGTAAAAGGTATGTCCATGTTGCTCTGGAATAATCATCCACAATTGTAAGGAAATATTTGCATTTATTCACAGTTGGATGTCTATAAGGACCCCAAAGGTCTACATGAATCAAATCAAACAAAGTTGTTGCATGAGAGCTGCTACTAGAAAAAGGTAAAGCTTGTTGTTTAGCTAAAGGACATATATTACAAACATGAGAAGTACAAAGTTTAAAGGTGGAGATGGATTTGATTTGTTGCAGAACTGAGAGAGATGGATGACCAAGCCTTGAGTGCCAAAGAGCCACATTGTTGTTGTTGACTGATAAAATGGTGGATGGGATGGCTTTGGGTTCTTGCTTGATGATGTATAGACCATTATAGAGGCTGCCATGAGCAATCCTCTTGTGATGGTCCTGGAAATAACAGGAGAAAGGTGTAAAAAGTATAGAGAGTGGTATGTGAGTGCCTAGTTTGCTTATCGAAAGTAGATTGTATGAGAATGAGGGTATTTAAAGAACATTATGTAGGGTGATGGTGAGTTTATATGTCTTGATCCTACCTTAGTCACTTGTGTGTTTTGTCCATTAGGCGGGGTGACATAAATGGGTTGTGAGCATATGTGGATATTGTGCATGGAAGTTAATGATATGCAAACATGGTCATTGCTCACTATCAACTACCCGAGAAATTTTTGGTTAATAAGGACAAATCTGATGAATTTGTATCTCTAGCGATAGTATGTGATGCAACAAGTATGTAGGTTCTAGTTGTGATAGTAGCTATGAGTTTAGGTATACCTTCTGAGTTCATGTGTGTCATACCAGAGAAATCCTTGTTGTTCTGCATCATAAGCATCATCTGGTTGAGTTGATTAAGCAACTGATCCATCCTGGCATTCATAGCGATGATCGACGACCACTTGACCGTATCCCGAGTTGGAGCACGATTTGATCCTTGTGACATCGAATTGACATTTCTCGTGTTGAGTGATCTGTCTTTGAGCATTGATTAGTGGTTTAACCTTGCCATGCAAAGGGTGGCCAACCGGATATCTCACGATTGATAACATTCTTCTTTGAGATGTCCCTCTTTCCACAATTCCCACATATAACTCCTTTATTGAAAGAACTCCTCCTCATAGGATTCTCGTAATTGTTATAGTTCTCGTGATGAGTCTCTTTGTATGAAATTTCTTCATGGTCTTGTGTTGTTGTTGTATGAATTCCTATAGTTGTTGGAATGAGTGAGAGTGCAATAGCAGTTGGAATCATGTGAGTGTAGCCTACTCATTTCTCTCTTCAGATGATCATACCGTGTGCTTTTGCAACACTTGCTTTGGATTCATCAATAAATCGACCCTAATGTTGGCATAACATTCATCTAACCCCATCAAAAATTGAATCAATCTTTTCCTTTGATCTATTTCACCATTCACTTTCCCATTCTCACAAGAGCGGATACAAACACACATGTAAGGGCTTCTAAAGAATCATACTCATCCCAAAGACCTTGATTTCGATAATAGATTTCAATAGCAAAGTTGTTTTGTTTCAATTGAACCAATTCATTTGTGAGTTGGTATATCCTATGCCCATCCAATGATTGTAATGTTCTTGTAATTGATCCATGAGTCCGATCTTTGTGTTAACAAACCGAGAGAATTACTTATTTGTTACGAGATGGTGTTGAGAATCCAGGATATCACCATGTCGTTTGTTCTTTCCCATAGGGCTCTGGTTCTTGAAGTAGCAGTTGGTTCTTCAAAGTCTCCAGTGATAATTTTCATCTTGTTTTTAGCATTGAGTGCTATCATCATGGATCGTTTCCAAGATCCATAGTTATCAGAACCAGTTAGTTTCTTTGAGATCAGAATCAATCCTGGATGATCTTGTGGATGTAAGTAGAGTGGATGGTATGGTGATGTGACATCATCATCTGATGATTGGGTGGATGAAGACGGTGGTGTAGATGAATTTGTGGTTTGATTATTGTTTGTCATTGTGATTGATAAGTTGTTGAAGAGTTGATAAGAGTTTGTTATGTTGCAGGAGAAATCTGTTATATGATCGGAGATAACAGTAATGGTTCTTGATTTTGTTGAATGTTTTGTTGTAATGTGGTTGTGATGATTCTTGATTGATTATTGATTGTGGCGGAATGATGGTGGAGTGACGGTTATTGTGACCGGAGTTTGTTGGATAGTTTGTTAGATGATCGGAGTTTGTTATTGACGGTTAGGAGCCACCGGAGGTGGTGGTGGCTCTAATACCATTTTGATAAACAGTGAGAGGAGGGAAAAATGATTATATCATTGATAAAATGAAATGAGAGTACAAGTGAGGTATTTATACAAAGAAAGGAAAGAATACAACTACACTAACTAACTTTGACTACAGTTGACTACACTACTATACAAGTCACATATTGCTACATTTGTAAAGACATTTGGAGTGATGAATATAGTTTGTGGATAATACTGAGTTGATAACTTTGTTCTTGCTTGTATCTCCATTACTGTTTCTTCCCACAAAAGTTGTTAGAGGTTGCTGACATCTTCAATAGCCAGTTTCATCGTGGACTATAGGTCGATCACATTGATCAGCTAAACTATGTAGATCCGTTGTGCTATTTTTTGTCGAGGCTGTTAGCGTGATTGCATCTGCATATGTACTTTTGATTTGAATGTTTGTTTTTTAAAATTATCACTTCGCTATGATGTCCATGGTTGTAAAAGTTGATCTGTTTCAAAATAATATTTTTTACTTTAATTACATATGTCTGATGAGTGTCTAAATACTCATCATTTTTATACTATCTAGACTGCAAAAACATCTGAAAACACTCAGAAACACATCAAAATGATAAAAATATCACAAACAAGTGTTTTATGTGTTTTAAATGCAAAATACCAAAATCGATGAAAAAGCGTATCAAGTTTGCATAATTGGCGGTTTAGTCCCTAAGTTATAAAAGTTGTCAAAACTAGTCCACGGTAATTCAAAAACTTGTAAAAGTCAATTAAGGTCCATAAGATTCAAAAGTTGTCAAAACAAACCCTTTAAAGTTCAAAATCACAAAATGACAACTTTAGTCCCTAAACTTTGAAAATTGTCAAATATAGTCCTTGGTTAATTTAAAAGTGAAAACTATCAAATATTAACCTTGTACTATTCATAAATGACAAAATTGGTCCTTATGGTAAACTTTTGGAAAATTACATGTTAGGCCCTTAAAGTTTCAAACTTGGCAGTTTTAGTCCCTGGACTTATAAAAAATGGAATTTTATCACTAATGGTCCTTGTACTATTAATGAATGGCAAGTTTAACCCTTGTGATAACTTTGGAAAATTACATTTTCAGTCCCTTGTATTTTCGAAGATTACATTTATGGTCCTTGT